>VZSZ01000543.1:0-75396 GCA_013398815.1 Ibidorhyncha struthersii | reverse complement strand
TCCCGGGGGTCCCCGGCGCTCCGCGGCCCGGCGGGCGGTCACCGCTGGGTCTGACCCTCTTGGTCTAAGGAAGCAATGCGTGCGTAGTTGGGCTGGGAAAGCCGCTGGCGGCCGTCGGGTCATCCGGTACAGGGGACTCTGAAAGGGCATCATCCCCAGTTTCCTGCCGGGAATAAAATGGGAGTGAGGGGCAGAGGGGAAGAACCTTAATGAAGAACTTTGTAACGGTAAATCTCTATCTGAGCTTGGTTATATTTACTGAGGTGCATTGATGTTTTATTTTGGCACAGGAATTAAAGCTGATTCTTATGACATAAAACACTAAATTGGATAGGTACTTTTTAAATTAAGTGCATGTTTTCATGCAAAACCTATGTAGTTATTTTTGCCATAGATTGCAGATACTCCAGAGGGCAGATAGTTCATCAAAAGAGATGAGATGATTGATTCAGCCTGGAGAATGGAAGGCTCCAAGGAGACTATAGCAGCCTTCCAGTACTTAAATGGGGCCTACAGGAAAGATGGGGAGGCGATCTTTAGCAAGGACTGTAGTGATAGGATGAGGTGTAATGGTTTTAAACGTAGGTTTTAAACAGTTTTAAATTTAGATTAGATATCAGGAAGAAATTCTTTACTGTGAGGGTGGTGAGACGCTGGAATGGTTGCCCAGAGAGGTTGTGCATGTCCCATCCCTGGAAGTGTTCAAGGCCAGGTTGGATGGGGCTTTGAGCAACCTGGTCTAGTGGAAGGTGTCCCTGTCCATGGCGGGGGGGGGGTGGGACTAGGTGATCTTTAAGGTCCATTCCAACTCTAACCATTCTATGATTTTTATCAAATCAATTACTATTAGCCATTACCTATTACACTTTACTTGGTAAGACATGTAAAGTCTCCTCATCAAGATGCAAAGGGCACAGTTTTTAAAAGTTAGGAACACCTGCTGTTGCTGTTTATAAGAAAGTCCTGGATGCTCAAGACTTCCCATAGTCCTGCCATAAGGCATGAGCTACAGCTAGTAAGACAAAATTTGTAATATTACTGCTTATCATGGTCTCTGCTGTATCACACTGTTATGGTAATTCGCAGGATACAGCATTTAGTCTTAATAAGGAAGACCAAGACGAATTTTTTAACCCAAGTACAAACCTGGTGGCATTCATGCTCATTATTAGGCTGGCTTAGGTATGGTATGTGCTTACCAAACTTGATTATAGAGTAGAGGCCCTGGGAGCTCTAAAGAAACAATACAAAAATGTCTACAATGCTTACAATAGGGAATGATAGAGAAATTATAAAGCAGATGACTGGAAGAGTAAAGGAAAATAATGAGATTACATTGGCCACCATAATAAATAGTAGGTTCTTGTTGCTGAGACTTCACTGCTACTGAATCAGAAAAGAACGGTTTTAAGAAGTGTTTTGAAAGAGAGCAATGGGGCAGATGCTGACCAGGAATTCCTCCTAAGGACAAAGAAAATGCAAAGGTGTTTGAAAATCGAGTAAGTAGGTAACAGGTTCTAAAACAATGGGCTCCTCAGACAGGAGGTGTCTTTTCACTACTGAGTGGGGGGTCGTAGATATGATATGATTCTGTAAAGATAGGAATCTGTAAAGAAAAGGAAAGGACGTCCCAAGGAATTAATTCAAAATGTGATATACCTGAAGCAGTAGACTTAGGAAAATATATTTGCTCAAGTTCTCTGAATGGATGTGGAGGTCTAGATCACATTTATCAAGATCTGAAAAATCAGTAAATTGAGACTGTTTAGAGTCTAGGTGAGAGTTTTAGTTCTCTGGATGAAGAAAAGTTGTCTATTAGATATGTTATTCGTGGAGAAAAATTATTACGGCTTATCTGTGAGAATCTAGAGAAAGCACTGTATGGTAGTGTCACCAGTAGTAGCTGAGAAACAGGAGTTATTAGGTGAAGAGTGAAAGTTTTATTTCTGTCATGCCATGCTTGAGTTGAGACGTACACAAGATGTGAATGAGGCACCAGGATTTCAGTATGGACAAAAAGCTTGAGATAGATCTGTGGGTCCTCAGTACAGTATCTCTGCTGTGTTTGTAGAAAAGATGATCTAGAGATGAAGGATATGGATCTAGAGATACAGGAAAGGCCAAAGGCAAAACATACCCAAAGAGGGGGATGAAGATACTCGTGCAAGTAGAAGGATTGCAAAAGATGCGCTAGGGAAAGGAAGGAGTCATAGAAGCCACAGAAGGAAAAGCTGTCATCAGCTGCATAAGGGACAAGTGAAAAGTCAGATGTGAATGAGTCCAGGCTAAGAGAGATGGGAAGGAAAGACATGTGGCAGATAAGGGACCAGGAAAAGGAAGTAATCTAAGGAAACATGGTTTGTTGATCTTGCAACCAAAGGAAAGAATTAACAGAAAGCTCCAGAGAAGCAAAAGGAATCCTCTGCTGACTTCCTGTTTTTTCCTCTCTCTAAACAGGCCACATCCTCCAAGATTCTTGACTGGATTCACTCTGCCCAGGCAATTTATTTCCATCGCTAGTAATTCCAAGGAGCCTATCCCTAGGGATAATAATTAAGCAGGGCCATGTTATGTTCTTGGACTCCGGAGTTGTGTCGCTGCTATTGAATTCCTATTCTCTACAACAAATTCAGCCTATGCCAGACATCTGCCTAGCATACTTTGAGGAATTAGCATCAAACAGCTTGGGGCTGTTGCCAATAGGCAGTTTGGCAATGGCCACGCTGTGCTGGAGGGTAGGAGGATTTAAAAGTGGACTCTGGCCAAACTCTCCCAATCAGCTTGAAGGCCACAGAATGGTTCTGGTTATTTAAGGTAATAGATGGACATAGCCTACATGCATACTACCTCACTGGTACTTGTAAGGTTTCTGCTAATTTCATAGAGAGTTTATTATAAACATTTTCTCAGTAACTTTTAAAACTTAATTGAAGCCTGACATCGAAATTTCCAAAGCAAGAGTTAGAACATGCAATAATTAGAGGTCTTTAAGCTCACTTTCCCATCTTTCAAATAAAACCCATAATGTACAAAATAGCTTAAAAAAGTAGCTTATTCCACACTTGGCTTTGGAAGATCTTAAAATCTAAAGTTAAAAATTACACTATAAATGCATCGCCAGAATCTGATCAGTAAAAACTTCTGGAGTGAATGATTCAAGTTGTGTCAAAATGTCTTTGCAACAGTGGAGGAAACGTAAGAGGACACACAGAAGAGTCAGCATTGGCCTAGGACTAATGCCTTTAGGCAGTTTGGATGTGATGACTGTGTGTCAGAGGATCAGATGATAGCAGGGATTGTGGCTAATTGGCTTAATCTCATGTAAGAGGTTTATGAGATGTTACCCTTTGAAAAAATCAAACGTGGTCAGAGCTTGCAGGCTGTGCAATGGGGTCTACATGAATTCTGTGGATCCTTCGAGGGTCTCAGAGGTGCCCTCTACTGGCTTGAGCTGTCTGACTGAGCCATGAAATCTCTGTTGGAAGGCTGGGGCTCATTTCTAGAGTTTTCAAGGCAGGAGGTTTTAACGTGGGCACAAAACATCTTGTGGACCTCTTGCTCCTAACTTCTTGATACTTTTGCCTGTTCTCTCCCATTCCTTAAATTAGCATGGCCTCATCTAGAGGCAGCTCTGTGTGGTTGGCACCAGAACAGTAAAACAGGAGCATCCATCCTTCCACCAAGGTCATAATCCAGTGAGGTGCATAGTTGATGTCATGCAGTGGGGAGAGGCAACATAGTTCCCAGCATTCATTTAGAGGCTGCATTTGTCTTGGGAAATAGACTATCAGGAAGGTTTGCTATGGAGAAAATAATTTGGGGTGTTACCTGAGACTTTGGGGCAAGGTAGGCTTTGGAAAGGAGAGGATGGTGAGATACCTATATATTTGTATTGTTAATAGCAATATTGTTTTATTTCAGCTGTCTGAGAAGGATAACCTTAGATTTCAAACTTAAGAGATTCTGGTGTGAAGAATATGCATTTTTAATATATTTTGAAGGAACATGACAAAGAAAACAGAAAGTGACCTTTCCTCCATATGGCTTGTTCTCCAAACCTGACTGAAAGTGGTGGCTTAAGCCTCTTGCCTCAGGCATGCAATTCAGGCTTAAGCAATAGAGCCTCTGAAAGAGATGACACTGGAGGCAGTAAAAGACAGGAGGATAATGATGAATGTGGTTCTCTGTATGTTTACATGTATATGTAGATATATCTATACACAGATACTCTTCTGTGACAGCAAAGAAAATCGAAGTCTAAATTCACACTTACTGAGGTTTTTTGTACACTCTTAATAGTTCATTTCCATTTTGTTCTGAGAGGAGAAAGTGGGATCAGCTTAAAATACTCACAAGATGATTGTTATTGCAAACCCTTACATTTTTCTGTTGAATTTCTTTATACTTCTGAGATCATGTGAAAATGCATATTTCAGCTTCATTTGCAAAAAATCTTAAACCTGAGAACGTCTGATGAAGTTAGAGGAAAAATACTTTAAGAGAGTGTTTTTTGAAAGAAATTTGTGATTTTTAGAGCTTGAGTTGGTTAATGCTGGCAATAATGTGATTTCCTTCTCTGGAATAATTTCCAGGATCCCAAATTTCTTCCAGCTTTTAATACTTAAGTGTCTTTCAGGTCTTGTAATTTGGCCAGTGTTGCCTAACATACAGCAAAGTAGGTTCTCCATGAAAAATCTCTAGTTGCAAATGAAATTCAAGTCAACAACTTTTCTGAACTAGTCAGGTTTTATTTTGAGAGGATGAAAATGAGTAAGAAGTTCAAGAGCTATAAAAGTGAGATGGAGATGATACAAATGAACATGTTGTTCGGAAGAAAAGTGGAGAAGGGTGACAACAGAATAGTTTGACAGAAAGGAAGGAGAAATGTGTGAGATTGAAGTAACTGAGTATCGGGTAAGGCTGCTGACTGTGGATGGAAAAAGGGATTGCTGCTCACCTCCCAGAAACAAGATGAAAGTAAGCACAGCTCACTTTCAGGAATGTAGTGGGAAGATCCATGCTTTTTTATTCGTGGACTTCTAAGATTCAGCTTTGTTGTTCAGATGCCTTTGGGGGCTGTTTGTCTCTCAGTGTCAACTGTTTCCCTTCTTCCCCTCAAGAAAAAAAGCCCCCCTTATCCACGCTGTAAGTTTGCTTAAGTTTAAGCCAATCTTAGAATTTATGGAAGCCTGACTGCAAAGCTTTGATGGTATGGCGTATTGTTTTGCTGTGTTCTGGGTCTGGCAGGGTGATAAAATCAAACTGAGGTACTGAAATAGGAACAAGCAGTAGCGAGGAAAAAATCAAAGAGCCAAGTCTTAGGATTTGTAGGATAATATCTAAGTGTCTTGTTAAAATGACAAATAAGAAGGCAAACCCAAGAACTGGAGAAAGAGGGGTAATAGGCAATTTGAATAGAAAATTGCTGCTTGAGAGTCCTGTTGATTTGTGTATATCATGTTTGGTTTTCATGTAAAACAATTCCTTTCCAAAGGCCAATGGTGACTTAATCTCTAACAACATGCTAAATTAATTCCTTATTGTATGTATCTGTTAGTTAAAATGTTTCTTCAGGCAAAAGTGTGCCTTTGTTGTTGTATGATCCCACTCAAAATCTTTGATGAGGTCTTTTAGAGCTGTATTGCAGTGTAAAATAATTATTTCCACTGAAGATGCAGAAGAATTTAGCTCCTTGTTCTCCTCAGCTATCTTAGTTTTGCAAGGTTAGTAGAAATTTTAATAAGTAGTAAAGCCTTTATGTTTGTAACCAAGTCAGCAGATCTTATCCTGGCTATCTATGGGGAGTAGATCTGATGAGTAAGAAGGTGCTTTTTTTATATAGTTACTTTTCAGAGGATCACAGTTTGAAAATGGTTGTGACATAACTGGGTCACATCTGAAGTTTTTCTATAAGCTGCATAAAATGAGAAGTTGAGGTAGCTGCTTTTGTCAGAAGATGTATTCTTAGAGCTGTAGTGAATCATATAGTTGAGAGATCTGCACGTTGTACTGTTACTGAAAACTGCAAAAGAGTCATAAATCTGTAACTGATTAGTAGTCCTTCAGTGTCTTAAATTTATTGCTCTTAAATAATACTGAAGTAAGAAATAGGATATATATGCATGTGCATCCCATATCGTGTTTCTTCTGTCATTGCCTTTGTTTTACATGTTTAATTGTGGGCATTCTGTACTGCAAAGAGTATCATGTCCCGGGGTTTGGCTATTACGGATGTTGGAGGATAGTAAGACAAGTTTCGGGAATGGTAAAACTGTATTTCAGCTGCCTGTAACTCCAGTACGTAATAAACCATTTTCAGATTTTGATGCATGCTTTAACTTTTGGTTGGAAACAAGAATGGAACGATTCAGAGATCATGCAGATTGCTAGCTGGACTGGGAAATTATAATAAAACATAAGGGTTTACTTTACATAAGAATCCTTATCCTGTTTTTATATCAGTGGGCATGCTGGCTGATTCTTTCTGCCAAATCTCCTCCTATCCCAAACAATGAAAAAAAAATATAATTCTGGATATAAGACAGATCAAGTGAGAGCATCTAAAGTCTAGGCTTCTGCTCTGGTTCAAAACATTTGAGGTTTTCTTACAGATGTTCTGATTTATCTTCATGGTTACTGAATATTTTTTAGGAGTTGGGCAAGTAGTCATATGTGATCTAGAAGGGTTAATCCAAAGGCCACTTAGAGTCTGCAAAGCCTAATCCGCTAACATTAAACCAAATGTTAAATCCGTTGGTGTGTGCATAAAGTATATGTATACCTCACACATCTGCCTCACTGGTATACATGCCAGGGACAGATACAGCACGCTACCATACATTTGTACAGCTCATTTGTCTGAACAACACTTAATTTATTTTCATTCAGGTTATTCAAATATGCCATGGGTGTCTAAAATGATAGCTAGGTTGTTATTTTTATGAACGATAATCAAATTACCTTTTATTGTGTTAAGAACTCCCATTTTTCTGTTTATTTCTGTTCCCTCAGAGTAAAGCCACAAACCTGACTGACCAAGAAGACGGAACTATCTGGAGAGGTGTAAACAAGCATTAGGAGGGCAGAGAGCAAGAATCTCTTAAAACAGATCAGCCACTGATAGAAAAAGTTTTTGATTCTTCTGGCAGCTGATCTGCTTTGAGAGATTTTTCTCCTCTTGCTTATTTTTCCATCATCCCTGCTGGACGTTTCTGCCCCACTGGTTAAGTCAAATGTCAAATCAAATGTTGGTGTGGCTGGGCTCTAAATGAGGGGCAATATTTCCACATGTGAAGGCAGGACAGAAGCAATTGGTTTTTTACTACTTTTTTTAAGCGCGAGTACTGGTTGTGTTACAAGACGAAATGTATAACTCAAGTGTCAATTAGTCACGCAGAAAATTTTTACAAATGGAATAACTTGCTAGATATTCTCTCCAAAGAGGAGGAATTCAGGTAGATTAAATTAGGGGAAAATTTGTATTACTTCCCTGGCTTTAATTGTTTGCTGAAAGCGTTTCCTCCTGAACTTAAATGCTGCTGAGTTTAAAAACCAAATAGATATATTTACCGTAAATAGGGTTCTGTGGTGGCCTTTTTCAGGTTGGTTTAGGCCCTTGAATGAGTTTTGTATATATTTTTATGTTGTGTCATGAAAAAAATCCAGTTTTTCTCAAGAAGTGCACACTTACAGTAAAATATCTTTCTAGCTAGACCTGTGCACGCACACAGTGACTTAGGGTGACAGTGACATGTCAGCTCAACTGAAATAGAATTTTCAGTTAATGGAGGTCAAATCCAAGTGTGAATTCCAAATTTGCTTAACAAAGAGCTTGAATTATCATTGTGGTTTCTGAGTATTTTGTATTTTCCTAACTAATTAGCTTTTATACTACTCAAGATAAACGTTTATCATTAAATACTGCAGACAATTATCAGTAAATATTGCAGACAAAATCAATCTGATTTGTTTTTTATAAACTTCAATTGGGATGACTGGAATGGGTATCATTTAACTGGAGAGAGTAACCTGTTTCAACAACATGGGTTGTGTTGCTGATATTTTCCCATCACGGCAATGTGCGAGGGCTGGAAAGTTCAAGTATTTCCCATAGGGCAGATACTGTCTGAATAAATCAAGATAAAATAGCCATATATTGGGCTGTCCAAGGTGCAGCACAAGTGACCCCTGCAAAGGAAGAAAAGATTATTAACATTTTAAACGTATCTCCTATGAAAAAATCAGTTTTACTTTTCCCTAACTTGTCTAATAAGTTACTTTAAATACATGACTTTGTAGGATGAAAGAATTTGTGTATTTCTGTAAACTTGTGGTTTAAAGGCATTCATCTAAAACATGCAAAAGAGAGAGTATTTTTAGCAGTGCGGAAAGAAGTACTACAAATGTGGATTCGCTCTGTAAAATCCTCTGCTTATTATTGGCAAATATATGTTCTGATGAAGCCATGAAACACTTTTTGATTATTTTACTAAATCAGTGACTCGGACAAGAATTTCATGCTCCACTAAATCTGATGTTGTATGCTGAATATTGGCCTTAAAATAAAATTTAAAAAAAGAGCTTTGTCCTCATCTGGTTTGTTTCTTGATTGTTGCTGTTCTTTGGGAAGTACCAGTAACGGTTGCTTATTTTCAGAGGGAAGAGCACAGTGCATCTTTCACAGTGAGAATTTCTTCCCACATACTTGTAATATTTGAGCTGAATAACTGTTAGCAGGAGGGGAGAAAACTGCCACCTAATAACCAGTTCTTAAATGGTATGGCTAGGTTTATAAACTTACAGGACAAACTGAGACCGAAGGATTCTTCCCACTCTTCTACTTTATGCAAAGGAACTTCTGGCTACATCCGATTCCTGGAAAATTTCTCTTCCATCCAAGAGACCAGATGGCTCTCCAGCACGCACTGTGCTAGGTTTGTGGCTTTGGTAAAAATCATACTGTGTTTCCCTGAATGCTGTTTGAAGGTTAGGCACTCTGTAATCCTCAGTTACTCAGAATTTCTCAGTGGCCCAATCCCTGATGTAATGCCTTACTGTTATGCAGGTACACTGTAGTCACCATTTGCAAACAAAAAGCAAGGAAGGAAAGTTTGTTTACTTCTGTCTAATGTTAGCAACATAACTGTCAGGTTTAAACACAGATTTTGAAAAATGTTCAACTACCTGTATTTCAGAATGAAGATGTTTCTCTGGTTTATCTAGGCAGAAGCTTTCACATTGCTTATACAACCTAATGGCTGCGATCCAGTCGTTGGATTTAAACTCTCATTCTAAACACTGTTCTCATTAAACACAACAGTAGGGAAAAGGAATTTTTTCATGGTGTGAAAAAAGAGGAATTCTGTTAGTAAAAAGTCAGTTTTTCAGCATAAAAGGCAGAATTTTCTACAATGCAGAAAATGTAGAGTGCTTAGTGGTGTCGTGGTTGCAGTGTACAACAGACCTGAGTGAGTCCATATATACGAACAGTAAAACTTTTTTGTCCCATCGTGAAGAGGATAAAAGGATAACTTTTTAGCATTAAATATTTTTAGGTAAGCAGGTCGAAACAAGTAATCTCAAGAGGTTTTTAACAAACCTGTCTGGACCAATGATGTTGATTTTAAATGAAAATCAGAGATGTTCCAGAGAATCGGGAGAATGATCTGCAACTGTTGTAAGTGATAAGACAGGTAATTTGGGAAATTAAATATAAGAGAGGTCATTCGGGAAGTTAAATGTAAGACAGCTGTTTAGGCACAGAGTGTCAAGAAAGTAACAGGTCAACTGATAACGGACTTCCATAGAGAATTAAATGCTGAGAACACAGTTAGTGTCAACCAGAATGATTTCATAGAAATTAGATCTTGTCAAATGAATTTGATACTGTTCTGAAGGAGTACCAGTAGGGTTGATAAAGGTGATGGCTGTGTTGGCAGACATTTGTAAGGCATTTGGCTTAGTGACACCAATTAAAAAATGATTGCTCTTCATCAACAGTAAATTCAGAATGGGTTAAGAGTAATACTCAAAATGTATTTGCTAGGAAAGGAAAAGTCACTGTCTGAATTAGTGAGAAAAATCATGGCACAGTAAGTGATGGATTCTTTTGTTTTTCAGTCGTGTATATGTGTTACTTTTTTGATCCCTGAACTACGCTGTATTTCCTCATTTTGGGGAGAAATTTAATTGTTTTTGTCTGGGTTTTGTTTTTGTTTTAATATCTGCCTATAAACTTTGCAATTTTACATTTTACTTTCATCTTTTTGACTATTCACTTGACAACTCCAGCCACTGGCTTAAATGTGCCTAAGGCATATCTTTACTAAGAGGTATGTGGGGTGCAGACCCAGAAGTTCATTGAGCAAATGTGTTACCAACACCAAATTCCATTATGAATATTTGATATGTGGACAACCATACAAAGTTTTTCTTCTATATCTTTTTGCATTTTTACCTCTTTTACAATACTTTCTCACTTGACTTTGACAAAATGTTCTTTTTTGCAGACTCGTTCTATTGTAAGAATTACTTCATATGTAATTTGAAAATAAAGTCCTTTTACTTTAGTTCTTTTGCTTTATCATAACATTTATAAAAGGAGATGTTTTGTTTAAATTTTGCAGGCAGCAGTAGGTTCCTAAGAGAACACTGTAACATTAGTTAGTCAGAATTTTTTGTCCTTAAGAAGAAAATGTATTTTCAGTTAGGCAAGGTATAAATTACTTTCTCAGTTACCCAGGTTTAATGCAATCCATATAGCACACAAAGCTTACCCTGCTTGTTGTTTAGTCATCCGTGGATTCTGTGAAGAAAAAACTACATGTGGCTCGCATTTCTAATGTAAGCAAATAAAACTTGGATATCTTTTTCTTTTACCTATTAAAAAGCATCATCAAAAAAAAAGAAGAAATATACTTTTCACCAGTCCACTTGAAGTTTTGGGGGCTTTGTTCATGATTAGATTTATACTGAGGGTGAAATTGGCCTCTGTATTTTTCCTGTCCTGCACGTATTTTCCCACTCAAACCAGTCCTTTTCTTACTTTTTATTCCAAATATTTGCTTCTAAGGCTTTTCCTAGCCTTCTCTTTATTGTCAGCATCTGTTTTTCTTCCTTTCCTGTTACCTTTCCATTTCTTCAAGTGGAGCTCTTTAAGCATTTACAGTTTCAGAAAGTTTCCAATCTGCCATTACTGGTAAGCTCTTAAAAGAATTTCTCATCTAGAAATCTAGAAAAGTAGGACATGGTTACTTCATCAAAAGATTAAAATATTTTTCTAATTATGTGTCAATTTAAATTGTAAAGCTCTTGTAGAAGTCCTTGTGTTTGGTGGTCGTTTCCTTAAATACATTTAAGTGAGAAAGACAAGGGTTGCGAGTGTCGGCAAGATATGCCTTCAAACTGTTTAGGTTTGATTGCATTGCATTATAGAATGCTTCATTACTAGTTTAACCTCTCAAAGGTTTTCAGCTGCTGTTTTATTTAGCTATACCGACTACACTGCCTACAGCAACTCCAGGCAATGATTCCCCCAGTGGCATGCATGAGCTGCCCTGCTCTACTGCAAAAATACATTATGGCTGAATTTGCCCTCAGAGTTTGGAAAGATCTAAAGTCTTTGGAGACTAAAAATGTGTTTTTTCTTTGTTTTAGCTGGCAGTATGAGCCTCTGGCATTTTAAAGTGCAAGTCATTAGCGTCCACAAGGGTGATGTTAATATGTCTGTGTTTCAATCTCAGGACATTTTCCAGTTGCTTCTGCCACAACAATCTCTGCCATCTCAGTGCTTTTTAAGCCCCTTGTGAATTCAAGTAAGCTTTGCAATGCCAGTAAGAATCACTGTAGACTTTGGCTGAAACCAGTTGCTACCTGATTTATTCTTTTTGCAGTAGTTGGCAGTGAGGTTGAAACTCATTCAGGGCTACTTGATGGGGGGGGCAGGCAATGAAGAGAACGAGGGATGTAATGTTTAGAAGCGTTAAACGCAATCCAAAGAAAAACTAGAGAATTTTGCCAACCTTATTTTTTTAATTATTTGTACTTATTTTTTAAAATTGAGAAGCTATGATTTAGACTTACAGTAATACTCAGTTGCACATACAAAATCCCGGCAACAGTGATAGCATGGCATCCAGAAATAAAAGCAAACGAAAGGATCAATTGAAGCAGTGGAGAGCATGGCCTGAGGGACCAGATGACAGTCCTCATTGAGGAGGAGGACGGAATCTGTCAACAAAGGTAATGCCTTGAGGGAAATGCAATAAGGCAACACAGAGAGATCAAGGGCTGACCCTTTCACCCTGGGTGTAAGCGCCGAGTGTGGATGTACAGTGCGTTTGGTCAATTGCTGCTTGCTTTCACTGGGAGGAATGTCAGAAATACTCCCCCTTCCCTTTTAGGCTGCTTTACTGTATTCCCTCCAGTTCCCAGCTCAGGCATAATCCCAGCTCCCACAACTAAGAGGAATGTAATCTAATCAGAGGCATAGGGCAGCAGAAGAAAAGAGGTCTGAATGTGAAGACAACTGAGCGAAGCTAAAAACATAAGCATTTTGGCAAGCGTTGCTATTTTTAGGCATTTCATTTGGTCTTGGGGAAAACTAAGCAGTATGGTGCCAAGTCAATAGTGCTGGGGGTTAGATCGCAAGGCTTCACAGCCGTCACTGCCTATCCCCACTGTGTAAACATATAAAAGGACTGCAGACTAAGAAATACAGTTTCTCTCTTAGTTTTCTTCTAATTCGCTATTGGTTTCCCCCTACATGTCTTTAAATTAAGAACTCTGCAGGGGATTATGCTCTCCAGCCCCAAGCAGAGAGGGTCTCTGTGGCGCAGGTTCCTGCCGGCTCCTGCCGCCAGCGTCAGACACGGGTCATTCAGAAAAGAGTGGGAAAAGTCTTCTGCGCACACGTGCCCGCACACACGTGTCTGCCATTTTAGACCCAGCCTGGTGATGGCTTGAATGGACGGGATAATCCTGGATCACGTTGTAATTGCTACTGCCCGGCTGATTTGGTGCTTTGTAGAACTGAGTCTCTTGCTAATGAAGTGTATGAAGAGTCCCAGGAGGGTTGTGGTTTGGACAGAGCCGATCCAGATCTTCAGACCTGCAGGTAGTGAGATCATGGTGTACCGGTTAAAAAAAATCAGTCCTGTTCACCCATTTATTTTTACATTAATTATTAGATTTATGGATAAATATAAGGCTATTCAGATGTTCCTAAACTCAGATTTCTTGAAAATGTCACAACTCCTTATTCTGGTCTTGAGTAACATGTTTTCCTTTGGATCACTAACTTTTATTCATAATATTGGGAGTGCATATATTCATTCTGGCCATTTCCTTTTGTTCACGTGTGTTATAGCAGCAAGTAGCTCCGACCCAGGTAAGACCTTACAGAAACTCAGCTGTTACTCTGAATGTCGGTAAGAGTTTATATTGTACGTTGGTCTGACCTGTTTACACATTGGCCTACAAGGAACTAAAAACTTTGATATAAATTTCAATTTTGATCAAACTGCAGCCATTCTGGGCCTGTGCAGAACTGGGAGTGGTAAGGGTGGACGGTGCAAGGGACTGAAAAGCAGAACCCAGGTGCTGGCTCCTTCACAGTACCGTAAATGTCAACGATTGAGGAGAGGGATGGACTCTTATTTTGTATGGGAGGAGATTGAGCTGTCTCATGGGAATTGTAGGAATAAATTTATGGTGAATGACAATTCAGAGTTTTGTGACCAAAGTTACAAAGTGAATGGATTGCAGCGCTAAGCACAGACTTGGTTTGACTTCCAATCCTATAGACCAGAGCACAACTTGCCTCTTTTTATTTGATTTGAACGTGACCGGAATAAGCAAGTGAGGGTCTCCTCGTGCTCTGAAAACTATGTTAAGGTGCTTTTTTTAAAGTGTGAATTTGATAGGATTCACAGACAAGTACCAGAAATAAAAACTAGTGGGCAGCGTCTTGTATTTCTGCTTAGCTGAAAGTTGCCCATCAAAAGCAACCACACACTTAGGAAGCTTTCTACATGTTTTACTGACAAGAAGAGGCAAGGGTGACCGTGGGCCTGTGTTTGTGTAACAAACATCAGTGTGACGTAGATGTTCAGTGCATCTACATCTTAACAGAGGCTGAGTGTATCTATCTGATGTACTTTCAATTTAATTTATTATTGTTTATTTGCAAAAAAAAATATGAGGGCATCACACTATTTTAATGATTAATGGCCACGTTTTCTTCATATTGTTAAAAAATAATATTCCATTTTATATAAATCCAACACAAATTGTTCGAGAATAATTGAGAATAATCAGCATTCCTTTTATATAAATTCAACAGAAATTGTCTGAGAATAATAGCTACAAGAGGTTCTGTTTTGCATATCTATCATTCTTCCAGTTGGATGCTCTAAAAGCCTTTTACAAACAATAATAAATTTAGCTTTACAACACCCTGCTGGTGTGAATGAATATTATGAACGTTTTTTAAAATAGGAAAACTGAGGCATAGAGATATTAAAGCAAAATGCCTCAAGGGTAGCCACTGGCATTACTTTGGGATGCCTCCATTTTCTTTCAGTGAAAGAAAATGACACTACATTATCAAACACTACATTAGCAAACTGGTGAAAGTGTAAGGAAAAAGTTTTATGATGCTGTCATCACTTCTGCACTCTTTTTCCTTGGAAGGTGAGTGGTAGTCTAGGAGGATGTTCAGGATTTCAAAGCAGATCACTTCAGATTAGCTGGAAAGGGCCGTTGTGAACATCATCAGACTTTTTGCATAACATAGTGCATTAAATATTATGACCTTTATAATTTCTAATAATGTATAATTGTATGTGAACATAACTTTTTGATGACTTTCTAAAATGAATGATGAACACTTTATGTTTTGATGATAAATCCATTCAAAATTTTCTAGACATGCATTTAGAAACATCTTAAATAAGCAGAGAAATATTTTAAAATGTCAGCATCCTTATACCTCCAACACAATATTACAAACAGAAAGGTAGAGAAAAGTTCTCTCAGTTGCTGCAGATATTCAGTTTTGCTAGTGCAAGAGGAAGTCTTCTCATAAGTAAAAAGCCAAAGGAGAGACATTACATGAGATGTTAAAAGATTTTGCAGGCTTGATGAATAATAAGCAACAACAACCACAAACTAGACTCCATTATGGAGCCCATAGATGCATCCAGAGTTTGATCTAAACTTGGCTCCATGGGTATGAGAAAGCTAATTGAAGCTGATGGATCTTTACAGTAATGTGTGAAGTTCCTTTGGCTTTAAAAAAGGTTGGTATGTTTCTAACTTGATTATACTAGCTGTCTTGATTTCTAGGCTTCCGCTCCAGCCAGCTGCAGAAGAAAGTCTTGATGGAGTTTATTGACAGTACTACAGAGCTGCTGCAATTCTTTGTACCAAAAGATCTGAGATGAGCTATAGAAGATGTAAGAATGAGTATTAAAATAGGTCAGGGCCTGAAGTGAAAGTATCAAAAAGGGTCAGAGCCCTTAGTGAAAGTATCTGGCATGTTTACATATCAGTGTAAAATATATCAGTGTAAAATTTACACCTCGTCTGTAAAAGGTACGCTGCCTTATGTTCTTATTATAGAAAAATTCGATTCAAGCTTCCCATATATAGCATCAGTTAGTGTTCATAGACTTGCAAGTTTAGAATTCTGCCTGTGCTCCATGGGACATCCTCCTCTGCAGCAAAACAACAAAGGAAAATTTCATTTATAACTTATTCATAAATTACTTCAAACATGAGAAATTATTCTTTAGCAATACATCATTCGGCAGTGCACACTTATTTTATGGTCTAGTAATGAGTGTTGTTTCGTGATTTATATGCTCCTTATTTCAGCTATTTAACAATTTATTTCTACGTTAAATGAATTAGTTGGCAGTAAAATGATCACGCATTGAATTCCAAAATGGGACCATAGCTAATATCAGTTGCCATGTAGGTGCTCCAAATATAATTACCTTGGAAATCCTGGCATTAGATAACAGGGTAACTTACAGTTCATTTTGCAGCACTCTAGAGCACCTTGCTGCAGATGTAAGTCAGAATTTTCCAGCTGAAACTGAACATTTTCTTTTGAGTTGAGCATTAGCACTGGTATGCTGTGTCTCAAGGAATTAACAGAATGAAGAAAATGAATTAAGGACAACAGAAAGCAGGGATCTGTTTACAATCAATTCTGATTTATTTGAATCTCATGTCTATCAGTGGTCTTAAAAACAGCTCTGTGTCAATGTAATTACTTGGTCTGTCAGCTTTCAGGAGTAGGAAATCTTACTTAAATGTTACGCCTCTGAGGACTATTTTATTCTTTTCGTATTAAGACTATGCTGCAAGTGCTAGTGAGGTTTGCAGGACAGATGTTGCCCGTGGATCAGTGAAACCACTTTCAGTGAATCCTGTATTAGAACCTCAAGTTGTGGGATAAAACCTGTTTCATATTGTTTCACCGGAGTCCCTGAAAAATCAGAATGTCTTCTTTTCCCCTTATTGTTCCTCTAATTGGAGAGTACTGGAATTTTCTCATCTTTTCCTACTTAACTAGAAAGCTGCTTGTGGGCTTTTTCCCTTAGCTTCTGAAGTAACCTATTGCTGAGTATGCTCTGTTCTGGCTGGACAGGACTCCATTCCATTGGGCTGATGGTCTAAGAAGTGGAAGGCACTGAAGTAAAACTGAGCAGCAGAGTTTGAGCCCTATAATAAAGTTATTTAATCAAATTGTTTTTCAGGTGTTCGCAGGAATTCTTGATAGAAGAGTTTTGGTGTTTTTTTTAAAGGCTATTGGATTTCAGTATTTGTCTCTTAAGCCTCAGTGATGGGAAGGCTTTGAGTGCAATGAAAACTTGATCAATTTTCATGTAAGTGCTTATTCTGAAAATAATGACTTAAAGCTTTTGTAGGGCAGCTCCCTTCAAAAGATTAGCCAGGCTAATTTGATCATACTACCTGGTGAATCTATGGAAATCTTGAGTGCTGTATAGTTGAATTGTTTACCCAAAATAAAATTAGTGTAATGAATGTATATGTATTCTGTTAATTTATGAAGTATATATTAGTAACTATTCTGCAATACAATGCAGAAACAAAAGTTTTCCCTATCTCATGTGACTCGCTATCTGTATTAATTAAACTATGGCATTCCAGTTTACTGTTCATGAGCATCACTACTCACAGGTGCTTTGAGTTAGACCTTTAACAATTAGACTCAACTAGCAGATCATCCCTGCCTCAGCCTCTCTCCCCACCTCTCAGTATATCTGTACACACGTGGCTCTCCAGGAAGGTAATATAAAGGTACTATAAAAGGTACTATATAAGGTAATATAATGTACTATAAGTGGAAAGGGTAGATTTAGTATAGATCTGTCTTGTTCCTAACAGGTTGTATGATTTACTGACTCTTCCCTGGATTAAAAGTGGTCCAGATTACCAGAGTGGTGAAAACGAGGCATTTTTGCACACCAAAGATATAGAGTTCCAAGGTTTAAAGCCTGAATGTAAGTTTGTTACAAAAGTTGTCAGTGTCACCTGCACTGGAAGTATGCTTGGCTCTTTACTCCCATCTCTGCAGAACACGGTGGCTGAGGATCCCTCTTTCAAATTTTTTTATTTCATGCCATTACTATCACTGGTTGTAAAGTTCTACAGGTGCTGAATGCCTTTCAGAATTCTCCCCGTGGTCCATTAATACAAGATTATTAATATATTTACTTGTATAGTACTTTGGGCTGAGGACACTTCTCAGATACTGGCCTAAATTGTACCTTTGAGCATACTACTGATAAAAATGGTGGTGTAGAGCTCCATACAGCCCGAGATAATGCAAGCAAAGGACCTGCTATGTCTTCACATCAAACACAACCTCACGTACCACATGACATAACTCTTTCCCTGACCTTGTCAAAATTCATTGTGCTGGGGAGCAGCCCTTTTGCTTCCACCACTTAGATGAGAAGCTGCGTTCCAGAACTGGACTGCCATGGGAGCTTCCTCCAGCAGCCCCTCGGCCCGCGTACAGCCAGTCATTTGTTGGCCTGTCATGGTGGTTACATGGAAATTGTTTTCCTTCTGCACCCGATTGATATATTTCTTAAAAGAAGATATCTGTAATCAGCCTCAACAGGTCACTCATATTATCTCATCAGATAGCCTCTTCTTGCAGGACTGTTTCAGTTTGAGGAGTTCTTTCCTGAACCAGGTGAAAGCTTCCTAATAAGGTATCACCTAAAACTTCCAGACAGGGTCTCACCAGCTGTGTTGTGCAATGATATTAGTAGTTCTTCAACAGAAAAATCCTCGTCCGATACCAACTTGGTATCATTTGCCTGTCTTACGCTGGCATCAGATTGTCATCTACAACTCCTGTGATCGCTCATTACACCAGAATCTTTCTCCTTATCCAGCTGATGGATTCCCAGCTCACAGCAAAGATTTTGTTATTAGTCTCCAAATGCACAGTCTTGCATTTTGTGATATACCATTTCATCACAGTTTTATTATTCGGTCACCAGGTCTTTCTCTGACACATGCTGACTCTCTTTGTACTGCTGTACCTTTTAGCTGAGCATTGTCAACCCATCTCGTCAGCACACTGTTATTTCTCTGTTAAGGTCACAGAACTTCTGACAAAGTTTGTTTTTAAGATTATCGTGGAAGACACCCACTAGTAACCTCTCTCCGACTTGAAATGCTTAATTTTCAACATTGTTTGGTATTATATCCTCTTTGATCTGTTCCTTATGTACCATGTTGCCCTTTACGAAATTAGTAATCTTCAATTTTCCCAGGTAGCAATTTGTCAAATTTTTCACTGGAAATCTGGCAGAGATTTTCCTCATTTCTTATAACCAGAAACCATTGTTTACTTGAAGAGAAACATGAGTGGCCAGTGAAAAATTCGTTTTTTTCAGCCATTTTCCATTCTATTAATTGAGGAATTACCATTTGTTTCCAGTCTTTCTTGCTGATTTGCTGAAAGTTAGTCTCTGCATCCTATCATATTATTTATGTCGGATTAACAGGTTTTATCTCCTTCTCAACCTGTACAGTTTTCGTCCTGACTTTAAAGACTGTTATTCTTCAGTCCCCATTTAGACAAGACGTTCAAGGACTTCAGTACTGGAAGTTTGAATTGAATGACTTAAGTAAAAGAATCACTGTATAATCCCAAAGTGAGAAATAAACAGCTGAACAGTGGGTTTTCTTGCTTGCTTGCCTCAGCTGTCAATTGGAATTTTTTAGCTTGGGAGAAACAGAAGTTTAGCTGGTAGCAACTAATACAAATTTTATATTTATTGCCTTTCCCTATTTTTATGCCTTTTACATGAGTTCTAATGAAGGATTCACAAGGAAACCCAACTGGCAGTCACTTCCCTATACATTTTATCACATATCCCAATAGAGTGACATTTTCAGCGTGCTTTTCCAAGTTGTTACATTAACAAATTTGCACTGATTTCTTTATCCTGTCATCTAAAGACCACCTTGTACTAAGACAGTGAACTTTTACAGCATTCCATAGTTGATGTACTGTCTAATGTCACAAACGTCTGCTCAAATTACTTCACTAAGACTTGAGAAGAGTCTACATTGTGCCTTCCATTTGAGCTTGATTTGACAGAATCAGTCCCTGCGCTAGCTCATGGCACTTATCAGTTAGTCAGCCTTCCTCAGGGAAGAGAATTTAGAGTGCACCATATTCAGTTTTCAGATCAAGCCCTGTCCCCTTAGGAAGCTGTGTACTGCATTATTAAACAAGGTGCCATCAGCCGTAGCACCATGCTTAAACATTCAGTCAAATAAAAGACGACATCATTATGTTAACTCTTTTTTCACCAGCTTCATTTATCTTTCAGTGGTCTGAAATAAAACACTAAGACAAAGAAAAATTTGCTGCATCTTTCCTTTAATTTCTCTTGGAAGCGCATAAACATGGGCAGGAAAACCTGTCCGATGTTATAAAATAATGATTAAACTTAATGGTATATGAGGTGGTTTCTTGCAAATTAGAATTTGAGTTGAGTTATTTGAGAACAATGTATTGTTTATTTTGTCAGTTTTATATGTAGTCCTCATATAGACTACTCATTTTGTATGTTTTGATTTAACTGTCATAGCTATACACAACCAAATTCTGACGATTGCTGTAACTTTAAATATATCAAAGACAGAATAGCTACTTCAAGCTAATATATCTAAATGAGAGAAGAAATTGGTCATAAATGTAAAAGTCCCTTTATAAAATATATTACCTGTGATACCATCAGTGCACTGTGCAATAAGGTATAAGTAGATTGTGGTTGCACACAGTGTATTTTATGTCATTTCAATCAAACTGAAAATCAGACAGAAGGGACACGTGCTCCCTCTTGAAAGTGAGTAGATTCAGGATATATACTTTAAGATTTGCATTTTAAATCTCCTTGGGTCTTCTCCTTATATTCAAAGTGAGTTTTGTACATCTTTATTTATCTTGTCAGACCAGAAATTGTCAAGATTCTCCGAGAAAAGGAAAGATATCCTTTTTAAAGCTTCATGTTGATATAAATATGAAAATGGATTAAACTCTGCTTCCAATTTTCAAACATATGTACTTCAATGAATATTAAATGGTAGACCCATATCATCATCATGACTTATTTACTTTGTAGAGTTTTTATCAAAAAAGGACTGGAGTTTGCTGTGGAGCGTGAAACTCCACTGTAATTGAGTTTAGAGTGGTAAAACCACTAAAGAGGCCATGGCCCCAGAGAGTTCCCTGAAACCCACCTGTCAGCTGGTGTTACATCACTGATCCAATAAGCCGTGCCTTCCTCTTCCCGCTAAAGACCTATGTGGCAAAAAAAAAAAAAAAAAAGAGATGAAAAAACACCCGAAGTTGCTCCTAGGAAAAAAACCCTCTGCAACAGCTGCACAGTGTCAGCAGAAATAATGATCTGAAACTCAGCCTCCAAGGGATGCTAGTCTGGGTCCTAATTCTGTAAGGTGTCATTTCTTTCATCGCAATGCCATTAAGCATGAAAGTAATGGAGAGGACATGAAGTGTTCTTTCACCAAAATGTAACGAGAGAGAGAAAGGGGACTTCAGGATATTGACAGGAAAAGGTGTCTTGTTTTGCTAGAAGGATCATCTTGAAGGATCATCTTAAAGGATCCACGCATAAAAATGGCAATTTAATTCTCACTATTTTTGCCATCAAAAATCTAGGTTTTGAACATGTATGTTCACATGAAAATTGAAATTCTAAGCAGGTTTAGTTCCATAGTTTCTTTGGGTTTAAAACAGATTCTTGCAGGTGGATTGAATGACTTGGGAGACTGATACCAGACTACTTTAAAATCATTGACGAAATCAGTCCTCGGGTCAAGTGTTCTGCTTGCAGAACTCAGTTTACTTCAGTGGATTTACATCTGTGCAGGATCTGGCTGTAAGCCGCTAGTGACTTTTGATATTTAACAAATGGTTGACTAGCCTGTTTTCTGTCCAGCAAACAGTTCGATCTGAAGCAATCCCCCCTGCTATAATTTAAGCACCTGCACTAGCCTTTTTATCAGAGATGAGGAGCCGAACGACACGGGAAGTAGCTCCTTTGTGAAACTCAGGGTGATTCCTGCACCAAAACGTGAAGGCAAGCTGGTAGGGCCATGCGAGCAGTTTTCCAAAATGGCGCATTTATTCTATTTTTGGCATGAAAAGAGGCTTTCGTCTTCAGACTGTCAAGTAAGTCCCTTCACAAAAGCCAACACCTAGCTTCAAAGACAGTCAAATGCCCGAGCCTTGGTTAAGAGCTTACCTCCGCTGAAATCACTGCCATTCTGACGTTGCATCAAAGTCTATAAAAGAAAAGTCCAAATGTTTTCTTTTGAGAAGATGTAGCTGATCACATTGAGTCCCTTTTTCAAGAAAGGGAAAGAAGCTGCTCCATTAGACTTGGATTTGTTTCAAAGACTGTGGCTGGCAGATGCATTGTTCTGAAAACTACTCCTGCCATTTTTTTTTAATCTATTACACCTACATTAATATTCAGTGCAAATGAGTCCTCGGTTCGGTCTTTGAATTACTACTGTGATCATCGGTGATGAAATTGAGAAAGGATATGATGTTTCTCCTATATCTTTGCTGCAGATCAAAGTCTGAAATAGTGCTTCGTACGGGAGATGTGCTGCTCTCAGAGTTGTCCTACTGTAACGTGCTTCAAAAATAGTTGCTGGGAGGAACATTACAAATTGCTGGGTGTTGCCTACCTGACCTTGGCATACAGGCTTACTACAAGACGTAACTCCGAACTGGATCACTGCTGGGAAAAGGATATGCGGAAACTTCCAGCCTACTCAGGGAGTGATTTGTGCTCCCAGCCTATTCCTGAAGGAGGATGAGACTGTTGTTTGTGTGGGTGCTCACCTAGCTGTATGAGGGTATGTTTTCTTTAAATCAGAGAAGATCACTGCAAATTCAGTGTCTCCCAATGTTTCTGCTTGCTTTCAGCTTCAGACTCAAGAGTCTTGAGATATTCTTTATGAACAACATTGAACTGAAGATTACCAATCTCATGTCCCTCACTGAAGAAATTGTCCATGTTTTCAATATTCTATGCATTTTTACAACCAAGGAAACGTTTAGGCACATAATGAACGTAAAAAATGTGTGCGTTGAGAAGAAACACACATTTTGTCTTTTCATTTGATCTTAATGTAAAGAAGCATGCTTTTCTCTTCAAAGGATACAGCTTAAAACATTTAAAAATATTGCTTTCTCTGTACTATAAATAATTCTAATTTTAGTATTGATATATCAAAATAAACTTTACTGCCTTGCCTTGGTATTTTACCCTTCTCGAGGGGCTATACCTCATGCCCATCGGTGAATACTTTGGTCTTAGGTGTGGTTTCATTGGTCCTTAAACCAGCTGAACCAGCTGTTAAAATGGGTGATTTTTCCTTGAATGATCAGGCTGCCGTTGCTGCCCCAGTATCTGCTGCAGGGTGTCATTTTTGGTGGCTATCTGATAGAAAACTTTTTTCCCCCCAGTTAATTTTCAGTTGGATCAACTCACTGACCTGGCAAAATCTGATGCTGCAGGATCACTGGACCTGACGTGAGGAAAGTGGTTGGAGCACGGCACCACAGGAGGGCAATCTGAGTGACTTTTGTTTGGCAACAGTCTAAGTTACACAGGAGGAGACATAACGTGAAGTCACTTTGCAGTTAATAACAGTGCTTTTTTATTACGCTAAACAAACAGGGGAAATGCAATTCAGTATCTCTGAATTACCTTCCTTTTTCTCCCCTTACTCTGCCCACCAGTGTAGTTCCTGCATTCGCATCAGCCTTAATTTTAGCAATACGTCAAGAATATGAGAGATACTTAAAATAACTGTTTCCGTAGATTTTCACAGGCAGTCTTTTTTATCTCTCTCTCACAGCCATACAACTTCTTGCCTCCAACCCTGCTCACCCACAATGTTTTTTGGCATCTTTATTTGAGGGGTCTAAAATGGAACAACTGAAGGAACAATGACACCTTACCCCAAAGAATTTACATTTTGGGATTTGTGGGAATGCACCAAATTTCAAGTGTTCTTACTGGCCCTTACTGTGCCATGAGAGATTCTAGCAATTGCTTAGGAAGACTTTATGGTAACGTATGTTAGAAATATGTGCTCCTCAGTGACAACAGAGTATTTGTGCTAAGGGAACTGCCAGAACGAAAGTGGTGCTGTGGGTTTGGCCATCGATATCTGTGTTGCTGCTGATACCTCATCACTGAATATGAAGTAGCTGACAACAACCAAAAGAACAAAAAATGGCAGTCTGCATGTCTTCAACTTTCATTACCCATTTTGCTCTTGTATGAGGGTGATAATTGGGTTATATTGTCCTCCTTACAGGAGTTTGAAGAAAAGTATGTTGTCCCAATTTGTTGCACAGCAAGCTGGGCTATCAGTTCCAGCAGTTTACTGAGATAAGCGATCATTGCGATGTCCACGGTATATTCAAGGTATTTTATTGCAATGTTGGGCAGCTCTGTGTCTGCAGAAGCCTCATTACTCTTTAGATGTGCAGGTTATTGGATGTTGAGCGGCAGCTTTCAAACAGAAAATGTTCACAAATTGTTCACATGTACTGCCCAAACGTCGTGGAGGTGAAAAATAATTATTATTCAGCCTTATATTTAATACCCTGGCGTGGTATCAGTAGCCTGTCCAGTAAGTGATGAAGGATATATTACGAATATTGTAAACATTGCAGAGATTAATTAACGCTTCCCCTTCAACAAACAATATCCAACACTAGATGGCACGCTTGGCCTCAGGATCACAGCCACCTCTGCATGCCCCTGCCTTGCCTAAGTGGCCTCGCCTTTTAGTCTTTCTTTTCCACAATTTTAAAATAAGAAAGGTGGGTGATGTTGCAGAGCACAGCTGGGCCACCCTAGTACAGTAATTTTGGAACCTCCCTTCTGTGATCCTCCCCAAGCTGCTTCTTTCTACAGATTTTGAAAAATTTCGAAAAGTCCCTTAATGTGGAAAGAAAACATCACTGAAATAGTAAAATTAGAGGAGAAACAGGAATGAAAATAGCAGAGTACTAAGAATAGTAACATTTTTTAAGCAAACAGTATTTAATAAAAAAAAATACAAGGAGAAAGAGGATGCAAAACTATTTTCAATAGCCATTTTGCTCCTCCTCCATTCCATCTCCATCAACTATTATTCTTATACTGGCGGATTAAAAATGGTTACATAAGCTAAAAATAAATTGCTTCATGTCAGTTTGATCCAAATCAAAATTTTACTTTATTTTATGACAATTCTCGATTTGATCATTGAACCAAAAATCCATCATTTCAATATCCCTCAGGCAAAGTGATACATTTAGCCTCTCCCTATGTCAGGAACTAGTGGGACATAATAGGATTGGGATTAAAGAGCAAAATGGATGGAGCTAAGGATCCGATGTCCATGCAAAATGAGTTTCAGGGAGGTTACTTCGACTAGCTTTAATCTGATTCTGTGGGCTGAATGTTCATATATCAGGCAAGGTCTTGGAGCTCAACCTCTGGTTTAATTGCATTGTCCTTGACGAGCTCTTGAGATATTTTCCTGACCACAGTATTACAAAATCTTGTTCAAAGCCTGTTTTGGTTATGCCTGAAAAACACATGATATATTTTCCTTGTGTATTACTTAGAAGTTCTTAGAAATTAAAATATTGCTTTTGATGCCATCAACAGAGTGCACAAACAGCTGGGTTTCTCTGTACTTCTCTCCATCACTTAGCTGTAGAAAAATGCATCTCGCTTTGCTACCAGGAATAGAAGCTTTCATGAAGTCCTTGTCTCACTAAAGTATTTTTAGCTGTTCTTTACCTCACTTTTAGAGTGAAAATGCATATATCTCTGTGGTATTAGTGCCTCATCCTTTTCCATTGTAGGATGCCTGATGCTGCATGGATGATATCCGAGTACAGACCTCTGCTGTTCTGTTATAAACCTTCCCTGCTCAACTGGGATTATTATCAGGGTATGATCTCCCCGGTGAGAGGCTTGGCTCAGATGTTTCTTCTTGCTGAAGGAGGGGAATCAGGTCACAAAGCATGGTTTCTGTCAGAAGCTGGGATTCCTGTCCTGGCAAATACAGGCGTTGAACAGAGTGCAAAGCTGTTTTTTGTATTCTGGTACCACTCAGTACCAACGTTCATGCTAAATGTTTTAAAATAATTAGGCATCAAATCTTTCTAAATTTCTGCCTTTCCACCACTGTAATTTAAATACATTTACTTGCATTATTAATGATTTACATCAACCAAAGTGAGAAGGAAATCAAGCCACTGAAATCTTAGGAAGTGAAAAGGAGCCTTATTGTACTCTCCACACTAATAACAAATCTATTGGTTATAGTAGTTTGGCACCCTAATTTTTAGAAGCACTGAAATATCTCCCAGCTGGATAAAAAAATGCAGGAAAGGCAGTGCTGTCTGGCTGACACAAAGTCAGAAACAGAATAAAGGGAATGCAGCACTGGAAAGTACAACAGTCAACATGTCATCATAAATCAACTTTGTCAGAATGGAACAGATGAGTCCATTTGTTGGTAGATCAGATTAACGTAAATCAAGGCAGTATAAAGGTTACACATTATAGGGATTTGTGCCTGGTAAACTTTCATAGTGTGATCAGAGATAGTAATCATCTGGCAGTGGGAATAAAAAGTCAAAGTGAAGCTTAAACGCTGCATCAAAAATCAGTCCTGTTAATGTCTAACACGCTGGGGTCAAAAATTCATAAGAGTCCAGCTGTGAAAATAAGATGGGAGCTGTATTAGTTTTCTCCATTCTGTATCTCACGTTTAAGTGTTGTCAGTTGATGAGGGTTTGTCCCTTGGGAATTGTCGTGGGGTAGTTTAGTCCATGTAAAGTGAAAATTTTGCATCACATAGAGGATCTTGTGAAATTCTGTAAGGCATGAGGACTACATGCTGAGACTCATAATGGCAAGGAAGGAACAGTAGAAACAGTAATCTGCCACATGCCCTTATCTGAAAGTGGTTCTTGACAAAAGAAGGCAGCGTGTTTGCAGTGTGGAAGCTATCAGAATCTGTGACACATTTTAACAGTCAGTGGTTATTAATGGATAAAACCTGGTAACTTTAGACTGATACTGACATATAAAACTGTTTAGAATAACTATAAATCCCAATGGACCCATTCTTTTCACGCCTTTCAGTATTATTTCTGTTTGTGGTATTGTGTAAAGTTACATTACTGGGTCAAAGGTTTGATGTAAACAAGCAATAAGCTCTCTAGCAGGCTTTATATACTGAGAAAACTTGAATTAAGAAAACTAATCACATGCAGCTTCTTTAAAGCATATGTTGCATAATGTCTATGCAAATATTTTAGAAAGCTTCTTGTACTTTGTCCTTTCTTTTCAAATTATGGATGCACAATTCATTTTTTATATGTCCAGAAATTTCTAAATTTGTTACATTTCAATATCATGGTTTTACTGCGTACTCAAGAGAAAGAATCTAAATCAAGCAAAGAAAGAACTTTAAGAGAAATTCATGCAGTCCTGCTTCTTTTCTAAAAATTATTTGCAAACCTTGGCAAATCGTTTAACCTCTCTGATCCAAACTCAGACCTGTATAAAAAGCACTTTCCTCTATATTTGGCGCCACTCTCTTATTTTTAATTGGTGATGCTTTCCAAAGAGTAAGATGCTAATAAGCACATAAACAGGTTACATCTATCTATGAGGGTTGTATTACGTACTTGCAAACTACACTACACAGAATTGTTGATTTAAGGTATTCAAAGGATTTTCCAACATGTATTTGTTTAGTTTATTTTGCCTCATTTTATAGATGGGGTATGAAGTGACACAAAAAATGAGGGCAGATAATGTCACTGTGTAACTTCTCTTGTGATGATCTAAATGTAATTGAAGGAAGGAGGCTGTGAGGATGTTGGCTGAGGCTGATGTGCCTAAGAACACAGACAATGAGCCCATTTGTTTCCCCAACTCTATGACTACCTACTTGTAAGTAATTGAGGTTCTAGAAGCTGGAAGTCACAGTCTGAAACAGTGATTTGTCCAAGATATCAGTGAGAAATCTGGCAAAGTCAAGATAAAAATACCCAAGTATCCCAATTCTCAGTTTCCTGTTCGGGTTACAAGATCATGTTGCTTCCTGCCTTATAACTCTAGTAAAAGCAACCTTTCAAAAATAAAAATAAAGTTCTCGTGCTTCTAGTAATCCTTTGAAAACACAAACTGAGAATAATATATACAACTAGCTTTGGGTCATGGTATCAGAAGCACAGACTCTATTACTCTTGCTTGGTTAAGATATTTTACTGAATATTCCCATGACTCCCATGGAGAAGACAATACTACCCTTTGTGAATAAAGGTGGTATATGCTTTCCAAATTATCAACAATGGCTTTAACTTTTAAAGAAGTCACTAAAGGGCCAACTCACTTATCCACTACATTAAGGGAAACACGCTGAGTTGCACAAGTTTCCTCAGCAAGTCATGAGGAGCTTGACTTATTGTTCCTGACCTACAGTTCTCATTTGGGGAAAAAAAAAAAATCTTACATGATAAGAAGACAAACATTAGTGCTGACGAGGTGGAAAGTCATAGCCAGGACCATGGAATATAGAGCTTAATATTCAGAATGGCAATGAAAGACGAGTGACATGAAAACTGAGGGCAGTTGATGTCACCTCCTACCTTCTTATCTTGTGGTGGTTTAACTGACTATAGATCATCATGGGATGGTGCCCCAACCTAATAAAACATGAAGTTGGTTAAAAAGCTACTAATGATAAAAAGATCTACAATTAAACTAATAACTAAAGTAATTTACTTCCATTCAGAAGGGTCTCAATTTAGTCTAACAGTTACTTCTGTGGAAATTATTTTATTTGCCACATAAATCTAGCCAACTCAGAAATGGGACAGAAAGCTTTTAGCAGCTCAGAGTAACAGAACACCAGTTAATGACATAAAATGAGGACCAAAATACACTACTAGAACAACAGCATGTATAGTAAATGTAGTGAAATACCAGTGTCCTGAGAGGGAGGTAGTCGTTGCTAGGGTAGTTGGAAGACGAACCTGACGCTGTGGCATTAGGAGTTACAGTAGACCTAGAGAAGAAGGAGGGACGATACTGGGTCAGAGCTAGGAGCTCTCAGTGAGCATTATCAATGAAGGGAAAAATACAGTATTGGCAGAAAGATCTGCTGACAGGAAACGAAGAAAACCACAGGCTTGTAGGGTAAGTGAAAAATGAACTATCTCACTGAAATAATAGTTGTTGTTTTAGACTGAGTGTACTCAAGCTGGGTTTCACTCCAGACATGAAGTCTGTCAACACTGAAATTGTCTTGAAATCTTTTACTGTAACTTTCTAACTTCTTTTAGTGGTGCTGATTCAGTACTGCTGGGTACGGACTGAGACTGAAAATTACAGCATGGGGGGAAAAGTACTCCTTCCTCCAAACATTTGAGTTTTCTTGGAAGTTTCCTGTCTGAATACTGACCTGGCCTGACCCTATTTAGCTTGTGAGATCTGATGAGATCAGAGCCTGAGGTTATGGCACTAAACTAAGAAAAGCGATAACAAAACAAAAATGGAATGATTGACAGGGTAGTAGGCTGAACCGAATAAACCTATGGAGGAGTATGTGTATGTATTCCACTCCTTAATATCCTCTTTGTAGATAAGAAAAATAAGCCTTACCCTGGAGCTAAAATAGTAATGGGATGAGGGCTGCCTGCCTTACTTGATGGCCATAAACAATAAGTATATTATACAAAGATGGATTACTGAAATGGAAAGTGGGTCCTCATGAGATGCTACCTTGAGGCGGGACTGAACCAGGAGCCATCCTGAACCCTTGTGCTGTCTGCAGTTATCTCCTTTTGGTGGCCCCGTGTTTCTCAGTAAGCTGTGATACGACCCTGTGTAGTCCAACTTTAGTGCTTTTCACTGTCAGGTTCATTGAGGCTATAGAAGATTATTTTGCTTGGAGAAAAAAAAAGATACATGAACAAGTCACTGAAAGCATTTACAGATAAAAGAGGTAGTCAGCAGAAAGCTGTCTAAAGAGGTTTCTTTTGTAGTGCACCAATGAAAAGCAGCTACTTATGACAATAGAAAAAATGGCAATAGAAGAGTTATGTAAGGAAGCTCAGGTTTCTTTTTTTGTGTCCATGTTTTTCACTGATCTTGAAAATTATCAAGACACATGCTGTTAAGGTTGTGATGTAATTATATTGAACTCATTTAAGAGAGCTGTAATGACAGATTTTTCCCTCTGCAATGAGTACTGGAAGTAACTTCAGAAATTTGGCCAAGTTCTGATGTTACTTTGTAGTGTGATAAATAAGGAGAAACTCCATTCATTTCAGAGGAATTGTTCTAGATCGTTACCAAATACCTATAGTTGTTCAGTGCTCAGAGCCTCTATTTTTCAGTTTTTCAGAACACTAGCATATTTTCTAAACATCTTTCATTTCTATTGGCAAGCTGAAGGCTCATATAGATCTTCTCCTTGCTTGGAACAAGCTGGGACAGATCAGATGTCCCCAAGGCTTTTTTCTTCAATATTCCAGTTCAAGATAGAAGTGCGAGGACATTTAATTAGAAATTACACGGAAAGCTTCCCATTTTAGAGATTCAGATCTGGTTTGCGATTTCTGGATGTGAACTAGAGCTGGTGGGAATTTTTCTGCTGAAACAACTAATGGAGAATTGGATTTCTGAGGGAGCACAAAGTTCCATAAAAGGGAGAATACATAGTTATAAAATTATAAATGAATAAAAGTTGATGATTTAATGTATTTTAGACTAGTTCTGGTGAGAATCTCATAGATCTTCTGGCCCTGTTAAATTGAATACAAGGGCCACAAATGTTTGGCTTATAATTTTTAGTGCAACCTGGAATACAGGGATTTTCCTCTTTACTAAAAAATCTGAAGTTATTATCTTCTATGCTTTCAGAAGACATGAAATAATTTGGAAAGCAGTAGATCATTTTCGTGGTGACTTTTCCAAATACAGTTTTATTTCCTTCTGAGGCATACTTGTAAGTGTTATTGTTTTACGTTCTATATAAAACCCAAAAGCAATAAAATATAAAATTCTTTTAGTACTGTTATCTCAGTTGTTGCAAAATACTGACTTCAGTCAAATTTGTAGGCATAGTTTTGCAAATACTGAGAAGTCACTTGCTCCCTGAGAATAAAATCACTACGGCAGGGACACCTAAAATCTGGAATACAAATCATTTTATAAAAGCAAAGTGGTCCAACCTCTAGTCTTTGTTACTATATTCATGCATATGCTTTTCAGGCATCTGAAGCTACTTCTTGGGAAAGATAATATTGGACAAATCCATGATTAGAGCCTTTGTAATGTTAACCATCCCTACTGCGCTGGAATTGATTACACACATTTGGTGAAAGGCAATTTAAATGGTAAGTCACTTAGTCATATTCTCGTTTTCACACACCATTCAGCTTCCTACTGTCCTTCTGCTCATTCTTTTCTCTTTTCTCGCAGCAGTATGCACAGCATGTCCCCACCATTGTTCAGCATAGTTTAAGATGGCATTAAGATAGAAAGATTGGTGTAAACATGCGGAAAAAGTTCCAAGTGAAATGTGCAGGCTTCTCCAATGCACACACAGCAACAGCTTTCTAACGTCCCCAAAGAAAACAGAGAAATTAGCAGCATTTCACTGAAGAGGTGAACTAATTGCTGAAAACAGGTTAAAGCCCAGTCCTACAGGTGGGTGGGCATTCTTACTGTACCAGTGAGGTTTGAGGGACAGAGCATACTCAGCAGCTGCATCTCTTAGGTTTGACCATGTGGCCAAAGAAACTCTGTTTCCTGCTATGTAGAATACTTGGGGTGGAAAGTATTAGAAGATTAGAACTGGGACAAAAGAGAATCCAGACCTCAACTCTAAAGCTATGTCAAATTTCTCCTTTTAACCATTAGATTAAATTTTGTGGTATGAACATGGTGAAGTATGAACTCTCCCAGATTGTGAAGTGTTTTTTTCTCTTTTTACAAAGAGCAGCATCATAGGAAAACTGAAATCTAAACAGCTCTTCACCCACTATTTTCAGCTCCATGGTTTTTCTTTTGGGGCTTTTACTACTACATAGCATCACAACTGGCCTCTCATACTGACGTTTATGTCACTCAGATATCAAACACGAGGATTGCTTGGTTTTACTTAAAACAAGATTGGCTGGACTGCCTGACAGCAGTTACACGTAGCTACCCAGAGCCAGGGTTATAACAGCTTTGAGGTCTTTTGGTGGTGGCGAGGCTGCATGCTGAGAGCTGGGAAAAACATCTGTAACTGACAGCACAGTCTTGATTTGAGGTATTTAGCCAGAATCTGAAGCTGCAAAGTGGTGGTCCAGAAGCCTTCTCAACCGTTCCTCAATATATGTAAGGTCTATCAGCATGGCACAATGCAGATCTGAGGCAAGAGATGTGAGCTGGTGAAATGACATAAGGACCAGCAGTGTTGCTACATTAGCACAGAGCTCTGCTAAGGCTTATAAAGCCCACGTTTCTTGTAGGACTGATGTTTGGCCAGTTGAGCTACCTGCCCCAGCTTAAAATGCCCCTGAAGAAGTGCCAGTGCAGGTACAGAAACGCAAGGTGATAGGATGCTGCAGGACAGAGGGGAAGGCAGTGCCATGGAAGTATTGTCTCAGAACACCTTGGACTAATTAACATGAAACTGTGCATTCAGGCCAACACCTGCTCCTTGGAGTTGGAGACTTCATTTACAACCACATTGTGCAGTTGTCCCGGTAGTGCCTTAGGTCTACTCATGCTCTCACTGCAGCCAGTGATAAAATTTCTATTGAATTTAGGCTGGGCAGTACTGTCCCAACAGCTGGGAGCAGTGACATTAGGAGAATCTCCAAAACACTGCATAGAAATGGTATCTTCAGAAGCGGTATCTCTGCAGGAGCTGAAAGTGCTGAGATCTCACAAGCTGCATGTCAAAGATCTATAGCGCTAAGTTGAAGGGACCCTCTGGTTTGTCTTGTACAACACAGGGCAGAATTTCTCCAGTTATCCTGGTTTTATTCCATATATCAAGTGGTTAACACACAAAATGAGAGGGAGAATTATAAATAAGGTACTTCCTATGCGATGCCCAGCAAAGCCCAGATTTTCACAGTATCTTAAATTTTAGTGCCATGTTAAAAAAGGTCTGAACAATCATTGTGTATCCAATGAACCTACCTTTTAGAAATGCATTCCAGCCTTGGAAAGGTTTGATGCATCTGCTGTGTGGACTGGAGGATGCACATTGTAATTTCTTCCCTGCCTCTGTGTCAGGGAGCATTCCCTAGCATTCTGTGTCAGGCAGCATTCCCTAGCATTCCTTCTTTCCAGTAAATAAATCTGTGCATAACTAAGACCCTAAAAATCAATTCTCTCTGATAAATATTTTAGTGACTATTCCTGCTTGCACAGGGCTCTCTTTCGTTCCCCTGAAGCCAGATCTGGCCCACATACAGCGAAAATGAGGCTGGCTGCTCAACATGCAAAACTCCTTATGTTCTAGCTAACAGTACGCATCAAGTAAAAGGAAAAGGACTTTTTCTTCCTTTGTCTTCCAGCTATGTTAGCTTAGGCAGGCACCAGCACATGATCATTTACATAAGGAGGGAACTGCAGAGCTGCTGCCAACTGCCCATAGTGCCTGCCAAAAACAGATGTTAGATGTTACTGCTAGAATAATGTCTTCTTCAGCTTGACATGTGAGTGCTGCAATCTTTATTTAAAAGGAAGAGGAAAAAATATGGTTGAATTAATGAAACGAAGCACACAACATACGGTCTGAAAAAATTATAATGTAAGGGAAAGTGCTAGTTGTCCAATTGCCTAAGACTGCTAAAACTCAGCTGGGTGGATCTGTCACAGACAACTGTCCTGGTCTGTCATGTAGATGGATCTGGTGACCCAGTAAGTCTGTTGTATTGTTACATTTTTACTCCCCTGCCTTCACATTGATTTTTAAATAGTTTCCAAAAGGCAGAGAGTAAAACTGTAAAGTTAAACCCTTTTTCTTTGCATCTTCCTATCCAAAGAAGTATTTACATGAAATGTCAGTCGCCCTGTAGAATGATACGAGAATTAATTAATCTGTGGAGAATGATTTGGCCCTATTAATTACAGGTCTCACATAAGAAAAATAATAGGCCTAATGTGTCATATGGTTTTTTTAGCCAGTGAACTAGGAACTCATCAGCATCAAATATCAAAGTTAAAGACCAAGATGGTGATAAATCCAGCATTCTTTGTTGACAAAAATCTACATGTTAAGTACCAGGCAGCTTTACCGCAAAAACTGTGATTTACGCTTGGATTTGGCTATAATTTTGCATGAATCCTGGGGGCTCTATAAAAACACAATTGAGATAAAGCTTTCGTATTTTATCTGTGAGGTATTTTATTCATATATCTTATAGGAAAAGAACCTGTCTGCAAAGGTGAACAATGTTATAATTTATTAATTTGTTTGCCTATCTTTCTGTAAGCAGGGAACTAAACCTCTTACAGAGCTGAAAAGCTGACTTACATTGCAGTCGGCCTTACATAGTCAGCCTCTGTGAAGACTTATATTGATGCTGGTTCTGTGGGGTCAGTAGAATCAATGAATCCTTGTTTTTGCATTTGTATTTTGAGGTTGAGCTTTTGTGTGGCCTCAGCCCCATCTAACAATGGTTAGTTCACTCTTCAGGCCTTCCGTTGGTAGGAAGATAGCCGCACTGTCTTTTCTTGCTAGCCAGAGGTTGTGGGAACTTAACATCCCTGAGACCTCTGTCCCTTGTCTATGTGTTGTTGGAAGTGGTTAAAAAAAGTAATAAGAAATACAGATAGATGTGCAGGCACACACCCTGCATGGTCTCACCAGCATTGCTTCTTCAGGAGAACTAGCTAAAACGGGTTCGGATGCTCAGCTTTCATGAGCTGCAATTTCATTGCAGGTCCTGTAGTAAAAGCAATTTGCACCTAGGAGGTGTCTGTCCCCAGATGACTAGGAGATAAGGCAGAGTATCCCTCTCTCCTGCTCCAAGAGTAGCCCATACGAACTTCCTTGCAGGGAATGCCCCTGCAGTTTTTAGGACTTCCATTTCAAGCCGCTCTGTGGAAAAACCAGCCGCCTAATTGCACAGCTGCCTGTCCCACGAGAGCGTGCAAACAAAATGCTGCCATCTGCTTCTGGAGATAGATGGGACAAGAAAGCATGTGAGTGCTTTGTGTCGCCTCTACCCTCTTTTCTTCTCCTTGGCTGGGAAAGGTGGTTGTCAGGGTGTTCCCTGAGTATTGGGCTCTGGTGGGCAGGTTTGGAGGAGGTGGGCTGGCAGGAGGTGAACCCCTTGTCCCCTTCTCCTCACACCCGCCATGTCTGTGGCAAACCCTGGTGTTCCTCTGCTCCTTCAGTGGGCTGTTTTAACAGATCAACATGGCATTTTAGGTGTATTTTGCTACTTTTTACGGCTTTGGTGAACAAAGTCACCTTAGTGAAGAGGCCGATGCATACCAGAGCTTCCTCCAGAGAAGAGGAAGAGGAAATGGGATTGCACATTTTGGTAGCAGTGGTGTATTGGGTTGGCTCAGGCATCTTGCTTAAAAACACTGACAGACTGTGTTGGGAAGTTATCACCGCAGGAGGGTTACACACACATTATTACACTTTGTGATATGGTTTCAAAACTGCAATAATCTTGGCTTTTGGTCATTCTGATTCTTTAAGCTTTTTTAATCCCTTTCCTCTTTCAAATTACAGGCCGTTTCTCCAGCCATTTGCAAAGGGACTGGGGGAGGATGCAATAGGGAACTGTGTGCTGATGCAGCTCTGCAACAACACACTGATGTGGAGCTTTAGCTGGATGCAAAATACACTGTGTTTGGCAGTTAAACCCTTTTTCTTTGCATCCTCCAATCCAAAGAAGTATTTACGTGAAATGTCAGTCACCCTGTAGAATTATATGAGAATTAATTATCTGTGGAGAATTATTTGGCCCTATTAATTATGGGTCTCACATAAGAAAAAGAATAGGCCTAATGTGTCATATGATTTTTTTTAGCCAGTGAACTAGGAACTCATCGGCATCAAATATCAATAATGGTTTTGTTGAATACAGATTGATGACCTCTGACAAAAATTATAGGAGAAACTTGTATCATTTTGTCTTATTATAGCCTACTAAGACCTTAGTCAAGATCAGGGTCTTATTTTCTTAGGCTGTCATGCAAGGGGTTAAAGCTGATATTTATCAGATTATTGTTTGCAACCAGTCATGAATGAATAAGGCTTTAATGTATGTAGAGTCAGAAATAACTGATGTTAAAATGCAGTCGCAAATCAAATACAGTATTTCATGGAGACAGTTAAAACATTATGTCTAATTAAGTCTTCATTTAAACATGTGTGTAATTTTGTTGTTCAGAATTATGTACAGCCTTGTAGGCTGTTCCCTGCAGTGAATCATGGTGCCTGATTGTATCTTGCCATTTGCCAAAGGAAATCTTGAATTTTATGTTATGCAGATTTAGTCAGAGATAAACAAAGTCCTAAGAAGTTTTCTGGGTTGTTCAAAATCTGTATATTTCACTGAGAAAAATGGAGTATTTATCATATTGCACTTTTAAACTGCTGTAAGTGTTCTCTTGTCCCCATGCTTTCTCTCTTTCTCACATTATTCAGCAACTTTTCTGAATGGCTACGAAGCACAGTACTGGCATAGTGAATTTGCTGCAATGGGATCCTTTCTAGGGGAAACAGCTTCTTGGCTGCAAGGGAATGTCATACTTAAATACCAACAGACTAGATATCACCACCACATAGATGAATTTCTGACTGTAGCATAAATATATGAACAGGATGAAACAGCAACCTGTTTTTTTTTCTATTGGGGGAAAGTAAGTCCTGGAAGTTAAAGTAGAAATTGAAAGAAGGTTTGGATTTTTTTTTCCTTTTGCAAATTATGAGTAACATCTAGCTGGTATGTTTCTGTGTTCCCAAAAGTGTTTTAGGAGATTGGTTGAAGTAAACCTGAGGACACCTCATGGTATCTACCTGTTACAGAGCCGGACATGTGCTGAATGCACAATATAAGAACATCAAGTCAACAACATAGATGATCCTCCTGCAGTAGGACTGTTTTAGCAAGAGGATAACTGGTCTGTAGCTCCTTTTGGAAAAAAAGCAGTATGTGTGCATGCTACTTCGTCCAGCATATGTACTCTGCTGTCTTGCCTGCATTAGGATCTTAGCATTTGTTGCGTTATCGAGTCTAAAAATCATCTATGTCAGGCTGAGGAGAGATGATACGAAGGAGTCTCATGGGCCATGCCCTAAGTTTCACAGGAATTCTATAGAAGGGGAATGCAAACCACACATTCAGTAGGTCAAATCCATTGAGAAATGTTTTTCCTAAATTAATGCATTGCTACAGTATGATTTTCTCAGGAATAAAATCAGTGCAAGCTTAATTTTCATTCAGATATTTTACCGATGCAATAACACACCTACAGCTGCTTGAAACAGTAAACCTGTGACAGAATTTCCTTTTGGAAAACAGTCCTCTAGTAGGAGCAATTAATACGGTAAAGCAGATGATTCTCATTTTTCAGGCAGTGATGGAGGACTGTAGGTCATGGAAACACATTGGCACTTTCATCCTTCACCCAATTCCTTTGACAGTAGACATTTAAAATTGAAATAAATGGCAAGAGAAGCATAAAGAGAACACCCAACAACCAGGACTTTGTGTTTTATGCTGTAGAAAAAAATAATTTGACCTACTAGCTTGGGCTGGCGAGGTTAAGCACTGCAGTTAAATGAAACTGCCAAATCACAAACCAGTTATCTGGAAATAGAAGAGAAAGAAAATTCCCAAGGAAACCCAGATGGTACAAATACTTCTTTGATATCAATTTTGTAGCAGTCTATTTGGATAGCGTATAATAGGAAACGCAGCAAGGGATACCCATAAAGACAATTAACTGAAGAAAAGCTCCTTGTTTGCTCTGTGTATTTTTCTTAAAATTATTTCTGTTGCATTTAGTGTCATCTCTACAGCCCAAGCTTTGCTATTTTTTCATAATTTCTATAGAAAGTATAGATTGAAATGTAAATTCTCACGTATTTTCAAGACACAAGCCATTTTTGCATGCAGATTGGATTCATTCATGACTTTATTCAGATGCGGACACATCTACATAGACGTGCAAAACCACAAACAGGAAAAGGAAAACAAGAAGCAGGAAAATAACAAACAGTAAAAGCTTTTGAGAGGTTTCACTGCAAGTATTTTCCACAGCTCCACTGGAGATGAGTGGCCCCTGCTCTTGGCCACCACAGATCTAGCATCAAGCTTTTCTAGGATCTGGGCTGTAGAACTGGCCCTGATTAAGGAGAAGAGAGTGAATTTAAAAAAGAAATAGAATAAATACATACAGCTACTATTCACACCTGGATTTTAGGTCTTTTTGCTTTGCTCATACAAGCAAAAGAAGACAAGTATAATCAACAATAGAGGCAGTTTCTGCATTAATGGCAAATCATTGCATCTGTTTCCAGAGGTAAACAAGAGTCTTTTACTCCCGTGGGCACAGAAGGACAGAAGGCCAACTCCACTCTACATCACACCTCCCTATTTATCCCTCTAGACCGCCTTTTGTGGATGGGCTGGGTGTGTAAGGAGGGCTAGAAATGCTGCTGTAATCCATGAACTCATTTCCCAAATATGCATAATGAACCATATTAATTTGCTATACCCTCCACATCAAAAAAATTCCTTCTTCAAAGAGATAGGCCAGCAGTCCAGTGCAGCACAAAAGATCTTCTGAACAGTATTTTCAGTCTTCTGAAAGAGATAGGGGGGCTACAAACAAGTGCATCTATACAGAGCCTTCTCATATATTGCTTGCTTCTGAAAGTGTGTGCGTATAGGGAGGCAAAAGACAAGTACAGACATACAGAGTCTTCCCATAGATTTCCTCCTTCTATGTGTATGTGGGGTATATGCACTCAAACCTTCTTCCCAGAGCAGGATTATGTAGAGTTTTTAACTGAAGTGAGGACTGTGTGAAAGAGTAACACTAGATCATAATTTTGAGAATTGTTTATCCACATGTATTCATGGAGAAGTATATGATCAAAATAATTTTTAGGTCAACAGAGAAAAAAGTAAAGCATTAACTCAATCCTAGCAAAAATGTTACTACTTTTTTAATTCATAATGATTTAATACATATATGTGATCATCACATACCAAGGACTTAGAAATATAGTCCTAGATATTTTTCACAGTCACAGTCCTTTCATCTTTCCTGACAGTTTCCCAGAGAAACGATGAATAAAGAAAATTAGATTTATTAATAATTTCAGAAAATGGGGAAAATGCCTCTCAATGAAAATATATCTACTATTAATACGCCCTAGCATATTTATTTCTTTCACTTGTTTCAGTTTCACACTGTTATAGCAATATTGATTTGAAAATTTAATGTCAAACACTGGAATGATTAACAATAAGGTATAAAACACAATGAAGAGAGAAGGCAGGCACTCACCTTCATGAACTGCTACAGTTCAGAGGCCACCAATGACATTTTATTCCAGAGAATCTGACTCAGGGTGCAGAATGAAAAGGATGTAAGACAGGAGGAAGAAGCAAAAAAAAGGAATACCCTGGGCACAGTTGATATATAGTTCCTGCTTAATCAAAAATATGCATTTTCTGCATATCTTTCAAGCAAATTATACTTCAAAAGGGTACATGCAAAAGTATTGTTCCTCAGCGCTTTTTCAGGAATTGATTCAAGGAGACGTAGGAACAGTTCTTTTCTATGTCTTTGTTATTTTTTCAGCTGATTAACTATTTAGTTAACATCAGAATGTGGGTAAAACTTCATTGCATACAGTATTATACAGGGACCGACTACTTTGCCAGCTCTGAAGAATGACATGATACCAAAAAAGTCACAGCAAGGTATCTTATCACTACAGTATGATGGCATTTACCTTGCCACAAATTTTATTCTTTATTCACTAAGCCATTTTTCTGAAATGAATATAATTCTAGTATATCAGGATCTCGGTCTGCAATTGCTCTGAGGCTGTCTGCACTCACATTCAAGGGGGTGTTAACTTCTCCCTTTAATTTTGCCTTGAAACAAAAGGTGTCTTCTTTCCCTCTCCCCTCCTGCTTCTTCTAAAGACAGTCTTGGGACTTGTTGGAGCTTCCTAAAGGCATAAAATACCCTTGGTCCTGGTAAACTCAGCAATAAATGAACGTGCTTGGATCTTGTGAAGAGGTGACTTGAATTTGTGTGATTAGTTCCACCTGCAGGGCCCAGAAGAATTGTGCATGGCTGTAAGATCACACACTGCATGCATTCACACTAGGGTGATGTTGATATTTACAGAAGCATCAAAGTTCGCAGCTGTCTGTCCTTTCATAGATAATCAATAAATCATACATCAGCTCTGGTGATTGTGCATGTCAAGTAACAAGTCATCAACATCTAAGCTATTAAAGATGGCGCAATATTTTTGTGGTGGTTTAGGAGCTGTAAATGTTCTCACTAAAAGAAGGAAACAGGAGTGGGGGAAAAGAAACTCCATATATGAACCATCACTTGCTGCCATTTCTGCCTCTGGTCAGGAAATGCAGAAATGTTTATGAATAAGGAAAGAGCCTTCCCAAGTGAAAAAAAAAAAAAAAGCTGCATGATCTCTAAACTGCCCTACTTGTCACCAGCTGACAGATCTGAAAAATGAAAACCACTTTTGACATCTACTGATCTTAGTCTACCAGATGGTGCATGGCACTTCCAGACCAATGTGATGGGGAAAATAGGAATGGATGGAAAACAAAGCAGATCGTAATTGTAAGCATCCTCTTTTATAATTCTGACCATTTGCCACTTCATAAATTAACCAATCTGATTTCCGATGTATGGTTATAATTCTACTGAAAATCAGACTAGGATAAACAGATCCTGTTTTGCATCCCAGATGAAAATAAAGATTACAGAAAATAAACAGAATTCTGTGAGACTCTGGCATCAGCTCTTTACCTCCACTGGCTCCCTTCTGACACAAAGGTATTTATGGTCTAAATTAGTGTTAATGTTTTTCAGGGCTTAATTCGTATTACTAAGTGGCTTCGCGATAAACAGCTAAAAGTGCAAAACATTACAATTCTATTTCCCAGACTATAATTTTCTGCAGCAATAGAAATGCATTAGTGCTGGCTTTGACTTCTCTTCTGCTAATAAGGGCATGTTTTAATGCATTTCTGAATCTACTGTACCTTGTTCTTTTGGGGTAGTTCATTGACTTATTTCCAACTAATAAATCACAGACAGATGCTGATGAACCGAAATCCGCAATTGTACATAACATTTAGGAGCTTCCCTCAAGATGGCACTACTGAACTGCTTCACATACCTCTGAACCCTTATGTAATGTTGTTTATACAGCATCGGGGTCATTTTAAAGCTAAGATCACACGATGCTAGTTTGGCCAATGATTTTCATTTTCATTTTGGCAAAACGCCTTCTTTATGTCTAGGCACAGACATTTAAAGGCAATATTTTTGTGCAGGCTCTGCCAATAGTCTTGTAGTCAGGCAACACTTGGTAAATAATAGCCAGGATTATACTTTTCGATTTGCCTTAGAAACCACGAACCCCTCTGAAGTCTGCTACACAGATTTGTGTACATCAGATTTACAGACCTCTTTTCCTGTTGGCTGAAACTCTGGATCTTTGCTTTAACATGTGAATTGAAAAGGATGATATAAAGTAAGGGGGAGAATGGGAAGAATTTGTTTTTCCAGAATCCACGCATAGAGGGAGCCCCTGCTTGCAGCTGTCTACCTCCACTCTTAAGCAGGAAAACTCTCATCTTTCCACCACCCTACCAGAGCCTCCTGAAACACTGTGTAGAAATCAGAGGTCATACAGCATCTAGAGGTGAAAGGTCTGGAGTGATGTCATTACTTCTTCTCTCATCTCAAGCTTTGCAAGAAATACACCCCAAACTTCCCCCATGCTGTCCTGACCTTTGCACGCACACAGCCTTCCAGAACGGGAGCTTCATTGCAATGAAAATCTGGACTATCATCAGTGGAGGCAGTCCTTAGAAAACAAATGCCTTTTTTCGTGTTTCCTTTCCTGACTTTCCACAGTTATCCTCTAAATCCTGCTCTCTGAGAGTGCAGGTCTCTTGATAACGTTGTAAATAAATATTTTTCTGTAGAGAATTCAACAGAGATTTTCTATATAGTTTGGGATAAGACATTGACCAAAACCTTGCTGATCTACATCAATGAACTGTAGGAAGAAACTGAGATAATATCATTTGCATTAACAATCACCTTATAAACCACTGGAAAGAATCTGGTTATACTTCATTCAAGTGTTGTAGGAGATTAAATGACGTTCTCCTCAACGCAGGACTAAAGAACCTTGCTATGCTACGCTGAAACTATGCTATGCCTTGAGTAACTGATTCATCATAGCAAAACCTTGTCTGTGAATAATGTGAAATGACCTAAAGAACACAGAACTCGGAAAAAGTTTTTACACTGTGAAAGATGGGTAGCATCATAAGCACAGGTTCTGTTCAAAATATCTAATATTTTGTAACTTTAAATGTCTCCTCCATGTTTTAAGGGTAGCTGAAAGCCTAGATTTTTACACTTAAGAAAGCTGATTAGATTTTTTTTTTGAAGTTGTAGCAATCTACAGATGATGAATAGACTTGTGTGAAATGTCCCCATTACGTGGCACTGACACAGCTCAGTCTATGCTTAGCACAAAATTTGTTCCATCCGTATGAAACTTCTGGGATCAGGCCCTGTGGGACCAAAAGCTGGTCTGCTTTTTTCTTTCAGTTCTGTCAGTTGGTTTGCTAAGAGGTACATCACCTCTCCCTCTGAAATGTTGCCTTCCCACAGCTGTGGTTACAGAGATCTCAAATCACCATGAAAGGAGTTTCACGACTGTATGTGATGTTGCAACAAGAGATGGCCGAAACTGTCCACTACAGGTGAACAGGGGACAATTTTGCCTAGCATACCATAAGCTGAAATGGCTAACTTAAATAAAGGTTCCTTTGACAACCCTGGGTATATTTGTAAATGGTGTCATCCTAAAAACCAATAATTTAGCACGCGCTCTGACCAAACAGTTGAAGGAGGTACTACAAAGCCGGCATGTGGGACCTGCGCCTTGAACCCAACCTTGAACCTTGAACATTGACACCTGAGGGAATCCGTGACAAGGGACTGCTACCCAGGATGCAGGTGGGTTAAGTGCTGTACTCACTAAGAATTACTCAAATTCAAATACTTCAAATCCCAAAATTAATGGTCCTCTCTCCATGTAATGGAAAGTTGTATCTTCAGAATCTGATCAAGTACTTGTGAACAGGTGATATTGTTCATTGTATGTTCAAGAGAAAGATTGATTGGTACATCTAACCATCTTTTGGAGGATGGGGGGAGAAGTGCATAGTGAGCTGCATCTGTTTCATAACAAAAACCCAGACTCTAATCACAATGTTAAAAATACACATTGTCATTCCTGGACTTTTTCGGTGAAGGAAGTTACCTGAAGAAATCCTTTTGTCTTCTTCCTTGTGTGGAAAAATCAGTATTTCTGAGCAATAGCAGTAAGAAATACTATGATTAAAAGGTCTAGCTGAAGTCAACAAAGGCTTGCAGTTTATCCAACAGCGTCAGCAGTTCACTTGTGAACTATTGGAAGCTGCTGTGATGACAAAAACAAAGCAAAGTAAAATCGCAATGTCTTGCTACTCTCTGAATGCAATGAGCAGGCTTAAAATAAACAGTACCCTGTTGTTTACTGGGCCTTAATCCCGAAAGCACATATGCATGTGCTGCACTTCCCAACCATGGACCTTCTGACTGATTGATGTAAGACAACTTTGTGGAAATGTTTTCAGATTTAAGACCCTACATATACTATGGGTGAGCTGCAGGACCTACTTTGCCGATTAGCTGCTCCATGGTAGAATTATTATTGATTGCTTACGTTAGTGGTGTGCTCACAATGTTCTAAATGCTGGCCTTAGAAGGCACAGCCCCTCCTACACTGTGTAATGGTCTGAAAAGGTATGAAACAAGGGATGAAGGGTAAGGAAGGAAGGCAGATGAAACATGAAGATGCTAGACATACCTCCAGTCTTTCAATACTTGCTGTTCCTTTTGCTCTGGCAAACTAGGGAAACTATTGCAGAATATTTCTGACTGTATGAGCGAATAACAATTTCAAGATGTGCAAGAAGAGACTCAGAACCTCAGCTAAAAAAAATAATTTCTGAAGGCATCATTACTATCTTAGAAAGAACAACAAAATTTTCAGTCCCACTGACCTATACCTATTATACCTGTTTACTTTTTTCCTAGGTTTTCTACCCTTTCTCTTCCCACTCCTTAGACTTCATTGCATGGCTACGATTTAATAGCTTAGAGGATCGTTCCTCTATTATCCATGCATTTGGTAAATATTATCTAAAATTATTTCCAGATTTAAGGACAACAAGATGTAGAAAAGCAGAGAAAAAAAAATAAAGTAGATCTTTGCATCTCAGCCAACTCAGGCCCATGAGTATAGCCTCTAAAAATGAACCAGTCTTAATACATTGAATAGTTCCTTTTGCTTAGAGCGTAATAGATGCCAGTGAAAGGTGCAAGAAAGTGAACGTCTAATTGCTAAATCTGTCATATCCATGCACGTATGGAATGTCTCTACTTTCATGCTCTGCAGCAGTGCAACATGAAGTAACAGAGGAGGAATTTCCGGTGAATGAATGGACTTACAAGAATGGATGTGGGCAACTAATAGATGTATGATATGTCAGTTTGATTCTGATGAGAAAGCAACATTCACATGTCCAAGCAGAAGTAAGAAAGGAACCACTAAGCTAAGCTTTCACAGAGAAGCAGCTACGCTGCTAGATGGAATCTAATCAATGCAAGCCTGCTTACAGGAAGGTTGGCATCAAAACACAACAGCTGAAGTGTAGCAGATGGCTAGATCTGAAGGAGATGTAAACAGAGGCTGAATAACTAAGCATTGCATTCTGCAGATGTCAAAGTTTCCAGGCTGCAAAAAGTTTAGTCTAAGCACTCTCCTGAAAGCTCTTTTTGTTTTTGGCTACCTAAGCCCTGAACTCTACCCACACTCTCTCCATGTGATATCTTAAAGGCATCTGAATTGTCTGGTTTCCCAGCATGTGGTTGATGAGGAGTTGTCCCTGAAAGGCCATAAAATGCAGAGGATTATCGTTTCCCTGCTCCTTGTATATGGATCCTGCAAGTACTGGGTGCTCTAGGGATTTCTTTCTCAGTAGCAAGGAGATACTGTAAAGATGAGGAGAATACTGACATCGATAAGGCTGAAGGACAGAGAAGCACAAGGATAGAGTGGCTGGTGTGGTTGACATGCCTGAGGGGCAGGATGCCATCCAGACGGACCTGGACAAGCTTGAGAAGTGGGACCATGTGAACCTCATGAGGTTCAACAAGGCCAAGTGCAGGGTCCTGCACCTGGGTCAGGGCAGCCCCCGGTATCAATACAGGCTGGGGGATGAAGGGCTTGAGAGCAGCCCTGCTGAGAAAGACTTGGGGTTATTGGTGGATGAAAAGCTGGACATGAGCTGACAATGTGTGCTCGTGGCCCAGAAGGCCAGCTGTTTCCTGGGCTGCATCAAAAGAAGCGTGGCCAGCAGGTCGAGGGAGGTGATTCTGCCCCTCTACCCCACGCTGGTGAGACCCCACCTGGAGTACTGCGACTAGCTCTGGAGCCCTCAGCACAGGAAAGACATGGACCTGTTGGAGCAGGTCCAGAGGAGGACCACAAAAATGATCAGAGGGCTGGAGCACCTCTCCTGTGAGGACAGGCTGAGGGATTTGGGGTTTTTCAGCCTGGAGAAGAGAAGGCTCCCAGGAGACCTTATAGCAGCCTTTAAATGGGGCTTATAAGAAAGATGGAGACAAACTTTTTAGCAGGGTCTGTTGCAATATGACAAGGGGGAATGGCTTTAAACTAAAAGAGGGTAGATTTACGCCAGATGATAGAAGAAATTTTTTTATAATGAGGGTGGTGAAACACTGGAACAAGTTGCCCAGAGAGGTGGTAGATGGCCCATCCCTGGAAACATTCTATGGTAATTCCAATTTCCTGCATATTGGGGAAGAAATCTCTTAATACCCTACTCCTTCCTCGCACATTCCCAGCTTGTTTATAGCGCCTGTGTATGAGGAAGGGGTTCTATACCTAGAGAACGGCAGAAAACCAGAAAGTAAGGCTGTGTGCAGGAGTCAATTGTCCATGAGGCAAACCGATTTCTGTGTAGTCCTCCAAAGAAATAAACAGGCTTGAAAGCTGTATGAGTCAACCCTGATCTGTTCCATGCATTTTCTGCTGCCTACTTCTTTTGTCATCTTCTCCCACTTGTGACTTGCACTTCTTTTCATATCACACCTCTACTTAGAACAGGCCACTGCTTTTCAGATTATAAGCACCATTCATCTCTTTCAATCTTCCCTTAAAACACTCTACCATTGAAAAGAAAAATTGTGAGATCTCTTCACCAACAATAACTGGCCTGTGCATCGCATTCTGCAAGCGAGATAGTGAGTTGTTCATTCTCAATGTGCTCTGTAAAGGGTATGTGCATACTTGATACTGTATACACAGCAATATCTTCCAAAGTTGGGTCATTCAAACTCTTAGGGCAGATGTTTTGACTAGTCTTCAAGGAAAGGACAGCAAATGGCAGTGCAGAGGGGAATAATAACTCACAGGCTGAGCCGCTCCCTGGAAACTGGTAGTAACAGAGATCTATAGGGAGAACGTCACTTCCCAGCTTATAAATATTGGAGAAAGAAGTTCAACAGAAAAAATACTGTGAGAAAATTAGCTCAAATTTAAAAGATTATTTTTAGTTAATTGCAATTGTTCATGATGGGTAGGTATATCGTAAAGGATTTTTTGCCTCATTTCCACCTTGCTTTGTAGGAATTCCAACTTTATGCCCTCATAATTTTGGGCTGCTGCCAGCAATGTACCTTAATTAGCCTAATACGCCTGTCTCCAATCATCAGCAATGCCATGCTATGCCTTATACTGTTGACTTTGTGAAAGGTCATCAAACAACACCCTACAGTTGTCTCTCCAGTTCCTGCTCAGCAGGAATCCTTCTCACCTCTGGAAGAAGGACTTTTACATCTTCCTTTGGACTCTTTTGTCCCTCTCCATGGCATAAAGATTAAGTGTATCGAAATTACAATTGGATGCCCCCTGAAACTAATTTAATAAAGGATAATTTTAATATAGATTATGTCAAACCATGCTATAAGGATATTTATGGTACTGAAAGAGACACTTTATTGGAAGAACAAATAATGGCCACGCTTCATCTAGCGTTCAGCTTGCAGTGTTAATTAGAGTGATTTGTTTTGCTTCTGCAATAAAGCTTTAGATAATCAAATTCAATCTGAGAGAGAATGTCATGGTAGAAAGTAACCATGAATGACATTGGCCAGTTCGGTGACTTTGCTGGTGAAATGACTATTAAAGCTGACAATTCAGCTCTGGCATGTGGAAAACACTATGGGCCACCGACCACATGGGGAAATGGAAGTCTAAATACCTGGAAGTATAATTGTACAGTGTATGCATAGACTATGGGTTCATGTCAACTATGGTTTTAAATCCAAATCCACATGTAAACTTTGCCAGTGGTACAGGTCCTTCTTCCAGCTGTCTAACTATTTTTAAGTGCTAAAGGTGATCAGAAATAAAATTCAGATCCAAACTGAAATTAACACTTTCCAGTAAAATGTGTGTGTCCAAGTCCAAAATGAGGTCCAAGTTCACATTCATCTCTAGCTAAATACTCTTGAAAGGAGAAAGATTAATGAATTATATAATTAAAGAATTAATAGAGCTAAACAGAGAAAGTCAATGACTGTGATTGTCTTTGTTAACAGTTCTGGCTGTTTTCAGGCAACATGCTTAAAGCCTCTGGTCACTCAACCCAGTACTTTATCCTGAATAATCCATTTAACCTCTCTTTTGCCAAATATACTGCGTCACTGAGACCTTCTCGCTACCCAGAAAGCCCAGGTGCTACACTGATGGACATCAGTAGATTTGAGAGATCAGTTTCTTGGACATCTCTGAGCCTAATTTTGTCCTTTTCGGACATCTCTGGGCCTAGTTTTGTCCTTTTCTCCTCACTAACTCCTTGCTACAAGTTCTACTGTACGCCTTTCATTGCAAGCTTTCTGTGGCTTCCGGCAATGAATGAACACTTCAGTCTTTTGGTGCAAATTCAGTCTTTCTCAACTCCAAGGCACTCACTTAGAAGTGCTGCTCTCTGAGCATACTGTCGGCTGAGGCCTGACACAGGAGAGGTGCTGTGCATGAACCCTACCAATGTGAACTCTGGTTTTGTAGGAGTTCGCCTTTGTAGCCACAGGCCAAAATTCCCTTTCCTTCTACTGCTATAGGGTGATATCCATAAATCCATGGGGCCTGATGGGATGCACCCTCGAGTGCTGAGGGAGCTGGGGGAAGTCATTGCTGGGCCGCTCTCCATCATCTTTGAAAGGTCCTGGAGGACAGGTGAGGTGTCTGAGGACTGGAGGATAGCCAATGTCGCTCCAGTCTTCAAAAAGGGTAAGAAGGATGACCCAGGAAACTACAGGCCGGTCAGCCTCACCTCCATCCCTGGAAAGATGATGGAGCAGCTTGTGCTGGGTATCATCTCAAAGCACCTGGATGAAAAGAAGGTTATCAGAAGTAGTCAACATGGATTCACTAAGGGGAAGTCGTGTCTGACTAATCTGATAGCATTCTATGATGAGGTCACTAGATGGGTGGATGAGGGGAGGGCAGTGGATGTTGTCTACCTTGACTTTGGCAAGGCTTTCGACACTGTCTCCCACATCATCCTCACTGGCAAGCTTAGGAAGTGTGGGATAGATGGATGGACAGTGGGGTGGATTGAGAACTGGCTAGCAGATAGAGCTCAGAGGGTTGTGGTTAGTGGTGCAGAGTCTAGTTGGAGGTCAGTAACAAGTGGTGTCCCTCAAGGGTCAGTACTGGGTCCAGTCCTGTTCAATATATTCATCGATGATCTGGACGAAGGGATAGAGTGTACCATCAGCAAGTTTGCTGATGACACTAAACTGGGAGGAGTGGCTGATACGCCAGAAGGCTGTGCTGCCTTACAGCGTGACCTGGATAGGCTGGAGAGTTGGGCAGAGAGGAACTTAATGAAATTCAACAAGGGTAAATGTAGGGTACTGCATCTGGGGAGGAATAACCCCATGCATCAGTACAGGTTGGGGGCCGACCTCCTGGAGAGCAGCTCTGTGGAAAGGGACCTGGGAGTCCTGGTGGACAACAGGATGACCATGAGCCAGCAATGTGCCCTGGCGGCCAAGAGGGCCAATGGCATCCTGGGGTGCATCAAAAGGAGTGTGGCCAGCAGGTCGAGGGAGGTCATCCTCCCCCTCTACTCTGCCCTGGTGAGGCCGCATCTGGAATACTGCGTCCAGTTCTGGGCTCCCCAGTTCAAGAAGGACAGGGATCTGCTGGAGAGGGTCCAGCAAAGGGCTACAAAGATGATTAGGGGATTGGAACATCTTTCATATGAGGAGAGGCTGAGGGATTTGGGTCTCTTTAGTGTGGAGAAAAGAAGATTGAGGGGGGATCTTGTTAATGCTTTCAAATACTTGAAGGGAGGATGCCAGGGGGATGGGAGCAGTCTTTTTTCAGTGGTGCCCATTGATAGGACGAGGGGTAATGGGCACAAGCTTGAACATAGGAAGTTCCATCTTAACATGAGGAGGAACTTCTTTACTTTGAGGGTGGTGGAGCACTGGAACAGGCTGCCCAGAGAGGTTGTGGAATCTCCCACTCTGGAGACATTCAAAACCCGCCTGGACGCTGTCCTGTGCAACCTGTTGTAGGTGACCCTGCTCTGGCAGGGGGGTTGGACTAGATGATCTCCAGAGGTCCCTTCCAACCCTGACTATTCTGTGATTCTGTGATTCTGTGAATTCAGCACCAGCCAATTGCTACGCTTTTCCTGAGGAAGGGCGGTGTTTCAGACAGTGCTTCCTATATATATATATTTATGTACATACAGATATATATTTATGCACATACACATCTGTATGTATATGTTTAAATATATGTTACAGCTTGTTCAGATTCTTTTGGGGTAAATGGTGCCAACATACTCTTTTCTAAACTTCAAGTGTGGCTATTTGCCATATGCGAGGAAAATGTTATGACTTTGTTTAATAAAACAAGGAAGAATTTCCAAGCTGGTCCAAAAATTCTAGGATCTGACCCTGGCCAGTATCAGATGCTTCAGAGAAAAATGTAAGGGATGTTACGGTACGTATTTCTGGAATAATCTCGTTAATTATACAGAATAAACCAAACGTAGCTGCCACAGTTAGTGAGTGAATATTAACCATGCATTGTAAGAACACAAAACATGAGCGGAGTCAGCTGTTACCACCCCGAGTGATGTATGGAGTTTGAGGAGGTCAACAGAGTCTCCAGCTCACTCCAAACTTTCTGCTTCTGCTTCTCACACAGACATATCATTTGCCTCAGTACAGCAGCAGGGACCACATATCCCTGTCACTAATTAAACTGCAGAGTTGTTTGTCTCTGTGTGGTCATGATATAGCTAGCTGTTTACAACAAAAGCATTCATATATATTCTCCTAAATCTCGTTCTGCTGGTCACTTACCCAGTTCTTCTCTGTGGTGTTTCTCAAACACGCCTGTTACAGCCTTTGCTTTCACTTTCTGAAACTCTGCAGCAGGGAAATTTCTATACACTGAGACCCAGATACCAATGTGTACAGTGTATAACAAACTCCAAAACATCCATGAGCTTATCCTCTGTTGGACAGCGTTGTTTTAATATCCCTTAAAGAAAAAGTGATGGTAAGAGGCTTTGGTACGAGGCTTAGCTCAGAAAATGGGGTTTCTGCCCGGAGACTCAGGAATGCCCTGGTGTCACGTCTTTTCCTCGGTGTTTCGTGAGAGTCTGTAGGACTTTCTGTGAGCTTACAGTTTCACACCAGCTAGCGGGTCATGCCGACCAAGCTTCAGTCTCTCAGCTGCTTGTCAGATGTGTCCCTGGGCCTGACCACCACCCAGAAGTGGATTGGTGCATTTCTGCCAGGGATCCACTCATAACAGCTACCTTGCTTGACTTAACACTGCCCACAGCTGTAGTTCGTCATAGCACAACCACACCATCAACTACTCAGAAAGGCAGCTCAAAGATCAGTGTGGGGTCAGTCAAAGGGGGTGGTGAGGCAGGACTGCAAACTTGCTTCGCTGGACTCTTCCCCCTTCCCACAACTCCCACACCTTCAGGGAGGGAAGGATAGAGGGGAGATAACCCGGATGGGTCCCTTTGATCTCCCTTAGGTCTGAAGACACTCTCCCGATGAGTATCTCTGGGCATGTGCCCTGAGGAGACAATACCAGCGCAGCCATTGCATTTTGGGTTATAGAATGCCGAGCTGCACAGTTTTGGCCATGCACTCTTCTCCCGTGGGCTGACAGAGGAGAAAACAAACCAGCCGCTCTGCATGTTGCTCCTGCACCTAGGCACTCAGGTATCCAGAGCTGCTGAACGCATGCCATGCTAGGAAAGCTCCTCTCAACTATTCAGAATTAATATTTTTGAATGAGTAACTATGAATAACAACTTATTTTTACTGAAGAAATAAAAAAAAAGGCAAATTAAAAGCATGTGTCTGATTTAAAGAACAAAACCCCACAAAACCTGAAAAGCGTCTTTGTGAGGTCTATTTAAATGTTTGGAGGCAATTCTGAGGCAAGCATCTAAATTTAGTCAAGTGATTCAAGAGTTACATTAGCCTACATGATACCAGCACTAACTTGTCTGGCAGACAGCCAAAGCTCCGGGGCCAGATTGTGAGCTGCTAGAAGGAAGGCTTACTTGTCTTAAGGAAAGCAATGCTAGTTGCTTTTATTCTTTTACGTGTATTTATATGACTAAAATATGTGGAGAAAGAATGCAGCAAATACGTAATACCAAATGCTTTTAATGTTTCACTTGCTGGCATCCAAGTATTTTGAATGCTCCACAAACACTGGTGGGTTTAGTCGCAAACTTCATGTAAGGCAAGTAGGACGCTGTACAAATAAGTACTCTACAGCACAGCAAAGTTAAGAGACTTGCCCAGTATTTCTGAATAAGTGCATGTGTATTCTTTTGAAACAGTGCAAGGGTATTCCAAGAACTTAAGTTCATTAGAAGTTAAGTTAAAGTTCTCACCAGAAATGTTTCATCGCAGCGCAAACTTCCTAAATGACAATTCATTTATGCTTTCCTTTTTACCTATTCTTCCTCCTTATAAAATTAGTATCTTTGTGGACTGCTGAAATAGCTCTTTCTGGTTAACAAAACACTCCTGAAATTTGCAAGGCTTTTTGAAATCTTCCTCCGTTCACTTCAGCTGTAATCAGATTTTTCAGCCTTTCTGAGACACTGGAAATCTCAGCACAAATCTTAGGTCTAGTCCTGAATCAACAAATCCTTTCAAAAGCAGGCAGAAAAGATTTTCCTTATCACAACCCTAGTCTTTTTGGCGAGACCCATCAGGAGTATTGGTGTTGGGAAATGGCTGCAGCAGTCCTACTTCTGGCGTTTCTGTAGATGTGTGAGTGGTGCTGGGAAAACCTGGACGTGTGGCAGAGCTGGCTCCCAGGCTTTGGACGAACTTAAGTGCAGAGTGGGCTTCACGGCAGGCCGCTGTGCCCACTGTTATACCAATCCAGCCATCTGTGAGACAAGCCATTAGCATTTCTAATTCCAGAACAGTTTACCTGGACCCTAGGTATCTTACCCTATTACGTTATTAATTTCTGTCTCAGCTGTGGACACTTTCACATACCAGAGACTACGCTGTTTTGTAATTGCTTTATTAAAAGTGCAGATGAAAATCAGTTAGAGCTGTACTACTGGCAGCAAATGAATTTCACTTAGAAGCTATTACAGTTACCAACCCCAAATTATCCTCATCCCAGTTGGAGTGGTGCCTCAGTCAGCAATTCACCTTTTAAAATGTTCTTTGTGTGAATAACGCAGAGAAAAAAGAACCTAATTGGCCTTTGTTGTAATTTTTACTGGTGCATTTCCAGTGGATCTTTTTGCTTAACATTACAAGAGAGTAACTCAAAAGCTCTATGTAAATCAAAGTAACAACTTGGATTAACATCACTGCCACGGAAAATGGAGATAAACCCTCAGGCTAGAAATTCAGCCTTTGGCTTATGCAGAATCTGATGCAAAAACTGAGAAAAGATGGTGCGTTTCCTGAATTTTTGACAGGTTTTCAACTTGGACTAGGGCAGCTGTGATCACATCCCTGGTGTGGGGTTCTGTATGCCTTGGTCCAGAAGCGCACTGGTGAGTGCTGTGAGATACCCCAAGCACATGAACAGCAGTCCAGAAATGCCTCATACTCCTCACTCTGCTGGGATGTTTCCCCCGTTGCTCCAGAGCTACCTGTTCTTGCTGTTCTTTCTGCAGAGGTGAGCTATCCAGAGGCTGCACAAACCCTACTCTGGACTGATCATGGAGGCTCTGTACAGGGAAGGCCATTTGGGTCTGAGGAAGCTGAGAAATGCTGTCCTGAGCCACCAGCAGGGCAGAAGGCAGCTCCATCCCTCCCTCTTCTGCGTGGGTACAGTGAGGCACAGATCTCAGTTCCCCATGGGGCTCACCAGTGCTAGCTGCTGAAAATGTGGAGGGGCTTAAATTTCCCGCAAGCGCTCAGGGTACTCAGCACTTTAGGAGCTGTTAGAAACTTGAAGGTTCAGTTGCTAATACAGGACCTTCAGGCACATGCTCTCTTTTCGCTTGCAGAGGTGAGAACAATTTAAAGAGCAAGAGTTGCAAAAGGAAGGAGGGTGTGATTCAGGGACACTTTATATCACAGCCTGTTGGAAGACATTTTCGACCAACATCACAGTGAAAGGCTTCAGGGGCCCTTGGACTTTGCAGGGTCTGTGTCACTCTGAGATAGGGAATAGGTACAGGAAACACCACATCACCCTTTTTATTACTTGCATGACTTCAGTGGCAAAACATCTCATTCACAGAACAGGACAGTTATAGAAGGAACCAAAAGGGGGCCAAAAGACCTAGTAGCTGGCTACTTAACTGAGCAACCAACTAATAAGTTTGCTTTCTTTGGAAGAAACCATGTATTCCTGCAAGTCTTCCCACACTCAGGGTGAAGGACGCCATCAGTAGCTCTGCTCTGTGCAGCAGTGGTAGGAGAGGGCCTTGCAATATGGAAGTACATCTGCCTGAGCTGTCTGAGAAAAATCCCCCTTCAGGGAGATTTAGTGTATGAGACTGAAAAAATATAGTGAGAGTTTGGGAGAAGATTTTCATTTCCCTGAAATGTGTTCATTTCAATATCATTTTATTCCTTTGTTAAATGTGTTACGGTCTGTTCAGTTGTTCTTTGTGGTTTTCAGTTTAGATCAGCTCTTACAATGAGGTTATTCTCAAAACGATGGCATTATGTGTCCCATGGCTACTAATTTCCATATCTAATTATTCAGTTTGCAACTAGATAAATAGGCTTTCTTTCTGCATAATCTTATCATATAAATGAGCATTCATGGCCTGTCTGATCTTTGCAGCCCTTTGAGCTACACTGGTCAAGACATACCAACTTCTGACACGCCAGAGCGCCATGTACCTAACATCTCATTTATCTGCTTTTGACTCCTCAGCCCAACTGTGTGTTTACAGTTTTGAGAAGAGACACTCTTTGGCACAATCTCAAAGTCATCCTTGTAACACCCTAGTAATCCATTTTAAGCGCTCCACAACTGTACGCCTATGTTTTCCTGTTATCACTTAGCTTAATGTGGCATTTTAAAGCCGTAGTTTGCTCATATACCAATACATTTTTGAGAAATATTATTTTGCAAAATGTCAAAGCTATGTGGTTGGCAAGAATCTGAAACTGAGATGCTTATTTAGGTACTTAGCTTCAGCTATTGGCATTTCTCTTAATATACAAACCTTTTGATGCCTTGACAGCAATCCTTCTCCCCTTATAATGAATCCAAAGAGCAGAGAGAGCAGCTCTGGCCTTACCCTTATTAAAGCCCTGTTTTAAAGGTATTTCTGTCACTGGCGATAGGATTGCATGTTACCCTGCCTAATTATTGATATTAGGAGGAGAGAACAGGAGATGCTGGGTACTTTCAGCTCCAAATTCATCAATTCACCTATCCCAAAACCAGTCTGACTTTGGGAAGGAGCAGATGTCTGCCTTCTGTAGCACTTCTGAATGACTGCTTTACTCCAAGCTGCAGAATAACAGGTCAAGTAGACAAGGTAAGGAGGTTTTGCACTGCAGAGAGTATAAATTGCAAGCGCTGGAACTACTCCTCCTTTTATGCAAAGATGGGCAGGCACCAAAATCATAAGAGCAACACCGTTTCACCCCAGTATCATTAGCATGTACCTCTTCTGGCTCCACAAGATTCCATTCTCCTGAACAGTGTTTGCTATCATTGTAACGGGGTTACTGCTGGAACCAGCTTTGTCTTGAAAAACTCACACATTTCAAAAGTAAGAGTTTGGGGTTCTTTTTCAGAATCGCTGAGGAAGTTACCAGTGGCACAAGATTTTAGGGAATTGCTGTTTTTCTTACGAGAGAGAGAGGATCTATCAGTCCTCTCCTCCCAGGCCAGGATCACTCCTTGAGCACATGAAGGCCTTGACCGACGACAGCTAGTGCTTCCTAGGGTGTCCGGTTGGGGACAGGGTCTCACTAGGCTTCTGTGTTGACTCATGGAGCAAGACAGACACCTTTAGAAAATGCATCAGACCTTAGATGAACTGACTGAGCCCATCACTCATGACTAACCCTATGCAGACATGAAGGTTACTACTTATCCTTCTGACCAACTCAAACATTTGCGTATAGTTAGGTGAGATGAATTCAGACTTAAGACGTTATTCAGTTACGAAACACGCAAACTCAGCCTGGATCTCAAACTCAAGATCTTTCCAACTCTTGTCCTGGCAGTGACAACAGAGACTCTGTCGAGTTGTTCTTCAGCTGCGCCTGTGCATGAGTGGTTTCGGTCTTCAATAAGACCAATATAAATCCACTGATTGTACTGGCTAAATGAGGCTGCAGCAGCATAACTGTGTGTATATCTATAAAACATATATATATATATAGTATAAGTAATAGAAACAAAACAGTAACCCTCTTGGTGATATAGGAGACAAAGGAGTACCCAATTAATTTCTCTTCTACTCTTGGCAGTTTTGCAGAGGTGTGTAAAAGTAATAAGGGGTTACTTTTGTAATGAAATGAAGTGTTTGTGATACAGAAGACACAAAGGAACAGGTCTGTCCCCCAAAACGGTAGCAGTCTTACAAAATAAGTTTCATAACAGAGTTGCCGTTTATTGGTCCAGTAGAAAATTATTTTTTTCAGCACACTGTTCCACTTAATTTTCTGAGGCCAGCTGAGTTGGATTGTACATGCCATTATATTGGAGAAGATGCATACAATTAAATGACGGGAAACAAAAATAAAACTTGTTTTGTTTCCTTCTGATGTGCTGATATCTATATGAAAGGCTTCCAGTTCAGTGCTCGGCATATTTCCACAATCTGCACATCTGTATATGAAAGAGTAACTGGAATGATGATATCCTGTTGTACCTAAAATAGACTGGACTACCAAGGGGAGGTGTCATGAAATGACATTTAGTAAAAACTATTCACTCTTCCACAGCCCTGTTCCCTGCCGTGTCCTTCATGCCAGTTATTGATCAGATCTTCACTCAATGCAAAAAGCCTCTCTTTGAGCCCATGCTTTAAATGTAATAATAAATAGGTCATTGATTAACTGGAAGTATGACAGACAGCTCCTCCAGTCAGGTCCTGATGTACTGTAAAACTTAAGAGAGAAGAGCAAGCGATGAATCAGTGATGTGAAAAGAAATAAAGCCCACAGGTTTTAGTCTTTTGGGAGGACTTCTCTCGGCACCATAGTTAGTAGCATTACCCTCAGCAAGTCAACGGCTATGCAAATTTACAAGAGAAGCTTTTTTGGTTTTCAAAAAAAAAAAAAGAAAAAGAAGAAACAAACGTGTGATCTGAAATTCACTTACCCAACTGCAGTACCTAGGGAATTTTTCACTTTGCAGGCAACTAACTTATATGGGCTACTCCTACTCATTGTTCTCTACATTTAGATATAATATATATAATTAAGCACTGTATAATTAAGCAGTTTTACATGCAGTGGTTTCCACTGCACTGTCTTCTGACAGCACTTCCTTACGAGCCCTTATCCCCAGGTCCAGTCCATGGCTGCCCACTCCATCCTGCCCTCCAAGCAAAGCAGCTCTCGGCAGGAGAGCACATGCATCGGCACGCTCTGGAGAAGCCTCAAGGTTGCTCAGCTCCAGCACTGCTGCGCAGGAGAGTCCTGCAAGCAGTCCTGCCATCCTACGCACCTCATTGTCCCAATCTACTCATTGCCCACAAGCAGCACAAACATCCTCTCACTCTGTTTCCCCATGCCCTCGCACTTTCCAAGGAAAAATTGCAGCACACACAAGCCTTTCATTAGCTGGTTTGCACCATTAGTAACATCTAAGGAAGGATGGTGCTTATACCGCAGAGCAATTCCCTGTCAGGATCTCACTGGGCAAAGAACAGAGATGTGGCTTTGACTGAGCCAGAGCTACCCTCATCCCAGCCATGCTGAGTAGCCAGTATTCCCTCTTTCCCTGCCCCCGCTGGATTTTTTTTTGCTCCAAAATTGCTCACCATGTGCCATGACTGGAATTGTTACATGTCAAATCTGCTCATCAATCAGTTCAGAGAGCAGGACAATGTTGGCTCAGCACTACGCACTGTGACACCCAGCAGCTTTTACGTGCTTGTGTTTGAAGCGATTTTTTTCCTAAGCATGTAAAATCTGCAATTTCTACCACTGCCTCCCACTTTCCCCTCAGTAAAAGCTAGCTCAGCCACTTGCATAATTTTTTTTCAGACGCTAGCACTGCCCACAGTCAGTCTATATAAACATATTGGTGTACAAAAAGAGAAAATAAAACAACTAGCTATTTTTGATTTACAGCTATGCTCTATGGACCTCATCATCACCCATGCATCTGTAGCCTTTGTGTCTATCATGTTCACATCTCCAGCGCCCTGACAACTCCAGTCCTCCACTCTGTCTGTGGCTGCAGTAGCCTGACCTAAGCAGTGGCTATTTTCATAGGTTTAAGGGGGAAAATTATGCATGTGAATTAACTCGGGTAGCATCGACTAGTTTATGTCAAAGCTATAGTGTTTCTTTTTTATTAGAATTACACAAGCGTATGTATATGCACACATTCAATGAATACATAGAGAGACATGTAAAATACTGTCAGATTCCCCACTGCCCTGCATTTTGTATAGTCATTATTTTCATGCAAAAAAACTTGAAATGATATTAAATATTGCCAAAGTATAAGGGTCACTGTCAATGAACAAGCTTAGTTTGATTCTGTGGTGCTTCATTTTCACTTTTAGAAATTCTATTTGACTTTTTATCAAAAAGTAGGAAAATTAAAGTATGCTGAAAAATAACCTATGTGTGTGTGTTTAAACAGCTATTTTACACAACAAGTTAATTAATGAAAAACTTTATTCCAGCCTTTTTCTCCAGAGCTTGCTTCCTTCATTCCTTCCTTTCCCTCTTTCGTTCATTCTCTCTCCCACTTTCTTTCTTCTTTGATTTGAAACATCAACACTTGTACCTGATCTTGACACCCAATTTATCAGAGCTGGAAAATGTAGCAGCAGGTCTGCATGGCAGAGCTGGATGTTTGATACTATCAGCAACTCTTAGCTAACAATTACCTAAATGCTACAGGCATGAAAATGATGCTCTAAATTACATTAAGTGAAACAGCATACTGGAAAAGGACCAAGATTACTCAGCAGTTTCATCTTAGGAAATCCCCCTGTAGCTAGAATAGAAAAAGCCTTTACTAGTCCCTTTCCAGCCAGCACACAGAATACAAGGATATCCACTGTCTATTTAGATGGTGAATGAGATCATAAATGCATTCAGGAATGACTTAAATCAGAAAATCAGCCCTATGTACAATTCTACAAGGGCTATATAGAATTTTAAGAATAAGCATCCCAAATCCTTGGAGTAAGCCCTCCTGAAGACTTGCAATGTCATTCTGTTACCCAGTCATGGAGGCCGGAACTTCCTCACTCAGAGTCCTGTGTGAGGTCTCAAGGGGACTGAGGTACCTAAATGCTTTTTCAGATACCCATTCAACAGCTGTGTAGCTGAAGAGAGGAGCAGCTCCAACACCAAGATATACCAAAGACCTGGACATGAACCCATCCCACCCCTTCAGGCAGCCTGAATGGGAGTGACACTGCCAGAGCACTCAGGAGCTTCCACTGCCCAGGCAGGTGAGATGCTAAGCAGGGACAGTGACTTCTTCATGTGGCCCAGGGATTTGGTCTTAAATGCACCTGAGAGCATTTCAGGGTGGAAACAGGTAAATACACCTGTGGTTTTCCCCTTTTGAAGGCCTGCTTACAAGGTCTCTATCTCTGTAGGTCTGACTGGAATTTTTTGGATGTGAGTCTGTGAACTTCAGTTTTTGAGGTTTCTCCTGTGAGATCTTGTGGTGAAAGAAAATGAAATTCCATGTGCCTCCTCCAGGCTCTGATGGCCTCTGCTGGAAGAGAGATCCTCCCTCAAAGGTAGCTAAAGAATAATTGCTCATTATGTCATCTGCTGCTGCCAAGTATTAAATCATCTTTGACAAATTCTTTGTTCTGAACCTGATGTATGGTTACTAGAGTGGATTTCCCTATTCATAGCAAGTTTGAAAACTAAGTCCCCAAAAGTTACAGAAAATTTTAGTTTCAGTAGCTGATAGAAAGCATAAGGAAATGGGGAATTTGCCTCATTTTTGATAATTTAAACTAGTTTTCATCAACCCACCTTAATCATAAGGAATGCTGAAGAAAGAGCAATGTATCAGAAGACTGAGTGTTGCTTCCAGCAACATTTGATAATGAGTTTACTAAATTAGACACTACTTTACATTTTTTTTTCTGTAAAATACAGCTTAAAATGTACAAAGCATATTGAATATTGACTTTCTGTGGAAAGATTATATGCTGAGAATATATTCTAAAAAGATAAGTATGTGTATGTACCTAAATGTATATTGCATATTTATAAATGTACAATAATGTGTTTATCAGCAGAAAATGTTTTCCACGCTCCACTGTTTCCAGTCAAAAAGCAGCAATGTCCTACAAGATTTGTCTTTAAAATATTTGAAGTAAAGCTATTACTGAATAGTATTATTGAGTGAAGATGGTTGACAAAAAGTATTTCTGAATGTCTTCGTGTGGATTTTTTGCAACATGCTAGGTATTACTAACAGATATGTTGCTAACCGATCTTATTTACAACTTGGGTTAAGTGCTGAAATCTTTAGGCTGTGTGTGGGGAGTTGGCCATCCTGGTTGCCCAGTGAGTAAACAGCACTGATGTTTGGTAAACATGGCTTTGAGTTTGTCCTTGTCGTTGTCCTTAAAGATTGGAAACCCAAATCCTGCATTAAGGTACTTCTGACACTCACAAAACGCTTTGCCCTCAGAGATTCTTGCAAAACCTTCAAGGGGCTTATGCTATTCTGCAAGGTGTGCCTAAGGTTACCTATCCTAATGACACTAGTTCACTCCTTAACTCAACAAGATTCACAAAACTGATGTTTCCTCATCCAGCCAAAGGGCCCAATCCAGTAGACAAGTTCCAACTATGCTTAATGCCTTACAAAAATAGGCAGAGGCAGAGTACCACTGGCAAGTCTACGCTCCTTTGCTTGCTGTATAGGCATTAATATATAATTCACAGAATTAAAAAAATAAACAAGTTTTTACTAAGACTACTAGCACATAGCAATAGCAAATGAAGGACAATATCAATTGCCTGAAATACTAAGTAAATGATATAGAGACAGCTTACCTGGGAAAGGAATTAGTAAACCAAAACATAATAGGAGTAAACCCAGGAAATATCCTCCCCTTGAGAATAATGAGAGAACAAAATCAGAACGCATTTGCCAAGCTATTGGGAGAGTGGGAAACAAGAGTCTGCGGCCTAAAATAAGAGGTTAAGCCATTTCTGTTTACGCAGATTTTAACATATCTGATAGAACCAGGGCCTCTGTTTTGTAACTAGATTAGCTGATGTGAATTTGGCTGCATCTGCGTGGTATCACTGTAATAAGTGGGATCCAAGTGGATGACTAATCATGGCAGTGGATTTGGTTTCCAGACTGGGCTGTGAGCTGGTCAGTCGGCCAAATATCTGGGCACGTATATGCCCATGAGCAATCCTAGTCCATTCACTAGATTGTAAGCGCAGCCATATTACTTGTGAAATTTCCCTAATCTTTAGCAAAACCAAAGAAAAAGTAAATATTAGCCCTCCCAAAATTAATATGACAAGGAGTGAAAAATGCATTTCCTATGTAGCCGTACAAATTGGGGTACACTGGGTAATTATACACTGTAAATGGAATGACAGGCTGGAAGAAAATGCAATCTGTTTCAGAGGAAAATGAAATGTAGAGTAAACAATTTAACTTTTCCATGGAAATTAAGAAAAGAGGAAGAGGAGAAAGCAGGAATAGTTTCAGCCTTACAAATGCTGATCTCCTTTGCGTTCAGAGTCTTTCAATAAGGCACCACAATTAAAAAGTCCTTCAGAACAAAACTGACTAGTTTGCTTATTATACAGTTGGTGATGTCAGCTGAATAATTTCATTTGCCATAGCATCTTATTACCCACTTGAAATTTTGAGTGATGGAAACAATAAAAATTGAAGAGAGAAAAAGAAACTCCTGGTGTTTCTATAAAGTAATCAAAAATCCACCTGACAAGTAGATGTTGCTCAGTTGTTTGTCAGTGTAATGCAGCTATGTAAATGATTTTATTTACAACCTGAGGCTTTACTAACAGATTTTCATATTTGTCTTAGCTTTCCTTAATGAAAATACCAAAATAGACGGTGGGTTTTTTTTAATGTCACATGTTGAGCTGAGAACACCTACAATATTTTAGGAAAGTTGGGGCTGTCATTAATGTCATCTAGACAAAAAGCAGGAGGATGGCATTATTTTGTTACTGTGAAATGTTACTAAATGTACCTTGCGGATTCATATAACCGTAGGATGGTATGTCTGCCGATGACTCATGCTGACTCACCCACCGAGCCAGAATTTACTGAGCCGCCTTCTATGCCCACACACAGTGATATGATTTCCAGTCTGAGTGAATTCTTTAAAATTTAATTTAGTAGGCTTTAACTACAGAGACAGATACACTTCTTCAATGGTTGCCTTTAGTTGTATTTATGTCTTATTAAATGTGTGTTCAGATTATGTTTTGCAGAATCCTTTGAAATCAATTTTTAAAATAATGTGGACCAGTCCAACTGTATTTTCCAAATATGAAGGTCTGTCTGAAAACACTGCAGGTATATAGAAGCAATGATAATTTACTGATGCCATGGACCTAAAGGCCTAATGACACAATCAGTGCCTTTTGTTATGGCTTTAGCAGCAGTGCATGTGGGCCTCAAATGTGATAAATCCGTACGCTTAGGCAATGAATAATTAATAAAAAGAGAAAATGACCTGATTCTTTTTTTATTTTTAAGACTGAAAATCTTATATTACTCCACTGAAGTCAATAGAACTAAATGGTACAAAATTAGGTGTGAAAGCAATTCTTTAAATGCTGCTACAGATATCTTCGGACTGATTTTTCTTTTTCTGAAATAAATAGGAATTGTATGGCAGGCTTTAATAGGAAAATGATCAATGCAATTATTCTCTAAGTTCTGGTCAAAATCTGATGTGATGTAGCAGCCTGAAAAGTGATTCTTGTTACAGTACAAGCTGCAGTAACTGAAGAAAGGAATGGCAGTGAGATTTTCTCTTGGAACCAAATAAATGCTTCTCTTCAATCTCATACTCTTTGATACAGGCTCATATATTTGTTAAATCAGTATTTATGATAGTTTCATCCTCATTCCAGGATTCTTTCCCCCTCCACACAAACACTAAAGGAGAAAAAAAAAATATTTTGCTTGGACTACTCCTGCATGATTTGCTTTTTAAACTCTTCTGACAAATGACTAGTGAATGTTCAGGCAACAGAAAATGAGACACGTATCTTCCCCCAAAAGAAACATGATCAAATGCTTCAGTAAATTGATCAGGGTGTCTAGACTTTTCTCCACCTTTCCAATATTCTGAAAGAACAGTCGATGCTCCCAAGCCGTATACCCTTCCCTCTTTCTCTGGGAATTTATGTCATTTCTCAAAAGTATGTCAGCTTTGACAGCGTTTTGGGGCTGTGTGTTTTACTTCTCTTGCTCCTGCAGTCAGTCAGGCATGATTCCTAATCTGCGTGAGTTTGTCTATGATTCTGTCTTCTCATCTCTGGGATTCACTAAATTGCCCTGTCCTCTAAATCTGAAAGTGCTGGATGAGTGGACACTTCATCCCCCGTGGTTTCTGCTTCACTGACTTCCTTGTACTTTGGGTGTACAGTCCTTTGTTTTGCTTTTGGAAAACAAAAATCCCAGACTCTAAGTCTTTAGTCACACCTTCCTGCCTGCCTCATTGTTCACACAGGGCTTTCTTGTAATTCTGTCACTAGAGTTCAGAAGTTGTTGGTTTTGTGGTTTGAGTTAAATGCGCTTGAAAATAGAGTATAACTTCTTCTTTTTGTTACTTCAGCCCTCAGCAGTCATTAAGATTCTGCATGTAATGGTGCATGATACAAGAAGAAGCATACAGTTGTATGACAAGGTTTGAAGAGAAGTTGAAATACATGTTTCTACCTCAATCTCCGTATGTTCTGCCTATTAACGTTCCTTCTCTTGCTGTTGCACTGCCAGTCAGAGTCTACATTTTATCTGAGACCATCCATGATTTCTATCAAACAGGCATGCACAAAGGACTCTGCTCTGCTGAACTCCTGTCAGATGCTCTGTAGAAGACATGCCCACTTTTGAGATGCTACACCATTCTCTAGTGATAGGAGTGGGCCATATTCTCCAGTCCATCTTTTGCTGCAGGAAATGGTAATTTCCTGAAAGTGCCATGATTACTGAATGTATACAACAGGTTGCTTGCAGCAAGTTTCCCATGCTGAAGAGATGAGTCCCCAAGAAATATAGCAGCTGAGAGTAGATTAGTATCACCAAGTAGTTCAGACGGCTCACTGTTGGTCTCCTTCTTTCCAAGCAGTGCCACAGAACTGTGAGGAGAAAAGAGTGATTACTGGATTAATTGTTCTGACAGTAGCTCTTTTCTAAAAGCTGTCTTCCTCAAGGGGCTGTGGTCCTTCCTGTGTTTTATTGCTGGGCAGGGAAAGGACCTCTGGAAGGAATGGTAGTAAGAAGTAGGCTACTGCCACTACCAGAGCAAGTCATCTTGCCTACAGCCTATTCCAGAGGGCCACAGACTGAATAAATAAACCTGGAAGTCATAGACACTGGAGACTGAATGCCCCTGCTCTTTTCGATGTCTCTGTAAATACCATATCCTCCTTTGTTTTACGCCTGATTTGCAAAAATTATAATGGTACTGTAATAGTGATATGCTAGTAATTGAAAAAAGTAGCATTTTTTTCAATGAGTGAAGATTCCCAAGTCCCATCTAGCAACGCAAATAAGCAATTTGTCGTGGTTCAGCTAACACTGACCAATCTTAGATAAACATACACGATTGCAAAGCCTGTATCCAAAGGTCCCCCTCTAGCTGGATAAACTGGCACTGAGGTTTTCTGTATTTCTATACCTTAGCACGGCTGTTACGCAGTTTTAAGTATCCTGTTGTGATATGACAGTGCCAGCAGTGTGTTTGGCAGTATTCACTATGTACTTACCTTTGCACTTCATACACTTCAGCTGCGGAGCCTCTCTTAATTTTTTTTACCCAAGACTTTATGAAAAAGCTGAGCTTGTTATCCTTAAGAGCTTTGCACAGTAGTGCTCTCCAGTATCTGTTGTCATTCTTTCTTCTCCAGCTTTTGGCATTTTGCTGTTCTTACACCCTTTTGCAATGGAATGTAATATTTACATTTCTTGAATCTTTTTTGAGATGTAAGATACTCACTGGCCTTACCCTGGCAGTCATACACTCTGCGGTTCCCCGCGGCACTCTCGCTTGACTGTCTTGGAGTTCTACCTATCCTTCTGCCTCACCCCTCCTTCCCTGCGATACGTTGCATCCTCAGTATTGCTAGTAGTGTAACGTCCAATAGATTTAATCTCGGTTGGGCACCCGCAATTGTGCAATCTCACGTGTTCAATAAACGCCCCACTGGAAAGACTTCTCCTCATAGTGTAACACTGACTCTTGTTATTTATTAAGAAATGCCTTGATTTCTTAGATTTCTCCCAGGTTACAGGTATCCTAAAGATATGTGTGCCAAGTCATTTATTTGGACTTGATGCTTCTTGAGAAATAACGTGCCTTGTGCTTGACACAGTTACTTGAAATCACTGCTATTACAAGGCAAAGTTAAATAAGGAAAAAAGATTATACTAGCAAAGCAAGGGTTAAGTTTCTGATTACAAAAAGGAGACAAACTTAAGCACACAAACAAAAAGCATAGAAACAAGAAAATCCAATTTCAATATGTACCTTGTTCTGGCAGTCACTCACAGCTTGCCTCTGGGAGCCAAGGAGCCAGTACAACTGCACTTCAGGATGTACCTCCTCAGTTGGGTTTTTGCCTGCCTCCGACTAAAGTATGAGGAACTTCTCTACTTCAAGGGAGGGTAAACTTCAGAACATTTTTTTGAACCATCTCCCTTCCCTTGCTTCCTTTAATTTGGAGAAAATTCTAATATATTGTGTGGTGGTTTTGATCAGCCTGAGCTATTTAGATGAATGCAAATGAAATCTGTTTATGCTTGTCTCAAACCGAATCATCTCTGATATGCAGTGATCCCTTGACACACTGATTTCCAAACTTAGATTTACCTTCTTTCTTAGAAAGTCAGTTGAATTATAATTTGATTCGGCTCTCCATTTCCCAGACAGCCTAACTTCTATTATGGACATTTTTTTTCATGGCTTTTTAAGATCTTATAAATTACATATAATAAAACGATCGTCAAACTGTACATCAGACCCTAACCTCGCAGCTTGTGAAAAATGTATTACTTATTCATCGGGTTCACACATGAGGTGTCACTAATAATGATGATCAGTTTAGGGTTTGGAGCATTTTCTCAAATAATTTTCATTCCTCTCACTCTCTCACTTTATGAAATCAGAGGCTTTACAACTATCATAGTAACTTCCAACTCTAATTCCCTTAGCCATAGTTAATTATAGATATTCCCGCAGTTTCTCTCACTTATTTATTCCAGAGTTTCTTGATAGTGAGCAGGCTAATACTGCTTTTAAAATGTCAAGTCCTATCACCAAGACTCTGTTGGTTTTGTTTCATTTTTGTACTGCAGAGTGTAAAATTCATGAAACTACTCATTTCTCCAAAGTTGAACATTCACATTTAAAATCCAGTGTCCTCTTGCCACTAGCTTTAGATTATCTTCAAAATTAGAAAATCTTTTCTAATAATTTGAAATACACTTATTTAGTTGGGTAACAGGTAGCCTGTTAAAAAGGTATGCTTTATGCATTTCGCTGATTTAGTAGTTCTCCTTTTGGCAAAAACGACCTTTGCAACACGCGTATTTTAACTGGCAGTCCTTTGACGGAGTCTGGGAACAGAGTTCATAACATTCATTGTGCAGAGAGACAACATGCCTATTCTTATTTTATATTTTCTCTTTGATAACTGCAACTACTGATTTATTTTTGTTTCAAAAACACCACTAGATTTTCTTTTTCCTTTGAGGGGCATCAATCCTCTACTTCTTACACGGCTTGTATTCTTCCCAAGATTAGTGGCACTCTGGCTTGAGCAGAGCTGAACCCAAAGGCTGTCATCACGATGGTAGTTTCCCTTTGCTGAAACAGGAGGGAGTGAGAGTGCTCGGTACCTCAAAAGAAGTACACAGCATACTTAATGTTGACACTATTATTATGGTTGGCATATTTTGATCATCTCATTTTCTCTTTGATACTGATGTACAGTAAAGTGTGAACATTATCTTTAAGCTGCAATCTGATCTTACTGAGCTTTAAGTGCAGTGAAGGGCAGTGGATTTTCTCCTCAGCAACAACACGAACAGCAGGAGCTCTGGAAATTGTAGTGGCAACAGCAGCTTCTGTTGTGACAGTTCTCTCGCAGGTCACCATGGTGAGAATGTAGCTGAGTGGGGTTGGTTTTTGGTTTGGGTTTTTTTTTCTTCTGCCCAGACACTAATATAATTTCTAGAAGCCAGAAGAATAGCTTATATAAATTAATACCCTTGTCATGAATAATCTCCATGTGGATATGCTAGTAAGAAATACACACATTTTCTTTTTTAGGAAGGATTTAACAGCTAGACAAAGAAGGATTGAACAATACTTTCAAAACTAAATACAGCACATCTACCTTAAAACAGTTGTTCTACCTGTTGGTATATAATCAGAAAAAAACTCACCATTTCTTAATTGAAAAAGCCTTAATAAACAACAACATGGAATCTGGCCTACATTCTGCTTTGCTTTTCTTTGTGAAGATTCATTACATACTTATATGTTTTAACATTAAAAATGTTAGTTTTTGAACTGTGGATACTGCAAGACAATGCAGGGGACATACTTGGATTTAGCATGCAGAAGGCTAAGCTCTTCGCTCAGAGCTCAAAATTTAAATGGCCACAATGTGACGAAGTGTCTGACATGGGCCACTTCGACGGTCAGCTATGGCACCTATCAAAGCACCCTATAAAACCACAGAAAAGGAAGAATTAACTCTTTTTTTTTCTAACAACTTAGTGAGGGGGTCCATTTGGAGTCAGTGTTATCCCTCTTGCCAATCATGCTTATTAGTTTTACCTCCCAGCAAGCTGGTGGGCAGCCTGTTGATCTTACCAGATGGGTTTGCTATTGGTGACTCTCTTTAACTGAGTCACCACCAAGTGTTTCCATTAGCAAGTTCACAACCAGTCATGTCTACAGCTCTGGCCTGCTGGGCTGCTTCTTCTGGGGTTGTGCACCACTGGAATGGATACCAGAGATTACTGCTTAGACATTACAAGACTTCAGAGAAACAAAGGCCTTTCCCTTGCTGTGGGATTACTTTTCTTGGTTGGTTTGATTTCTTGCCACCTTTCCTTTCTACTTAAAGCAGTATTCATCAGTTGCATGCATCTATAAATTACTCAACAGCCCCTGCTGCAGTTCAGTTCTTCAGGAAAAGGTTTGGTGACCTACTGGACACTCATGAAGTTTCTGTCAGAAGACGACATTTTTCCCTCTCAGTCTTTAAAAAAAAGTCTTCTCAAGACCCACTTTGCTTATCGATAATGTTTCAAGTGTGTGTTAGGGCAACCCTTTACACTGTGCACACTTTGGTTGCTGGTGTTTTTCCCCTCAGAAGGCTGATGAGTCACATCCATTCCAGTTTAACAGCTCAGCTGATCTTAACAGACTGCCCTCACCAGAAACATCCTCGAATAATACAAACCACTCGCATAGATCAGATTGCTTCTACCTGATGTACTGCCCTACTCTAGGCAGCCTCTCTTCCCATTGGTAGATGCGAACATCGTGTGTTACAAGCCCCCTCTCTCACTGGGGCTCTCAAGTTGTTGTTCTCCCTCAACAACAGGGAGAAAAGGAGATGATGGTGAATGGAAATGTGGGAAAGTATTTTAAAAGTGTCACTGATTTTATGAAGCAACCTTTGCCACTCTCCCAGGCAATTACTTCCCATAGTTATAGTAAGGAAGGGTAAAATAGTGAAGTAACAGTGATGACGATTTCATAGGAATTAGGAAAATATCACAAAGATTAAGTAGGAAGCTGTTAACTCACCATTGGATTACTACTAGAGACATGCTTAGGACAGAAGTGTAAGCAGGAAGGAAAAGGTAGCAATGGAATTGCATTGACAGTAATAGTCTCCATGAATAGCTGCATATTTCAATTATAATCTCTTCAGATTTCATTTTTTTTTCTTTTTGAATCTCATGCTTATTTTAAAATTTTCATTAGAATGGTCTGTACTGTATAACATTATATCTATACAGCATTTGAAAGACACTTGAAAATTGAGAGGATATTGTTACCAGAAGTCATCTGTTTTATGGAGCCTAAAAGCAAGCTTGTGAGCCAAACTTGATTAACTTCTCCAGTAACATAAGCTCAAAAGATGATAAGAACTTAGGTGCTTTACAGTTGATTATGCTTAAGCGTTTGAACTCTCTTGAAGTATTTTAAGCTCTATTAAAACATTCTAAGCTTTCTTAAAATACTTCAGTCAAAGTGTAGAAAAAGTAATCTAAAGTCCAAATAGTGAAGAACAAACCAAGGCAGTAATAATGATGAGGACACATTAGGGCTGACAGGTGAGAGCAGTCTAAGCAAAAATTGGTATTCTAACATCAAAGTAAAATGTTTAGCAAGATTTAGACTGCAAAAAGGAAACATCTCAGGAAGAAGTTAACAAAACTAACGCTTCTAGTCTATCTCCCATGCTTAAGTTCTGAGCTTCCCAGTAGCACGGAAGAAAACTGCGAATGTACGCTCACAAGTGATTGGGTTACCAAGGCAAATTATCGCTTATCAGCTATGATGCTACAGCAGTGTATAGTAGCTGAAACTAACACATTTTACTTCAGCAGCTGGATGAGTTGGGAGTGTGCACACAGGCAGTTATTACAGCTTGTCTGTGGAGTAGTAACTTATTAAGCCATGCTAAGTCATGGCTTAATTACAAACTGGCTTGACAGCTTGTGGCTGTCTGTCCCTACGCAATTTAACAACATGAACAAAGCTCAGACGAAGGCAACAGAAATCATCATGGCACATCAACCCCTTCAGTTCGTTACATCTCAAAGCCAGCTCATGGCTGCCTGTGTGGAGCTCCCAATAAGTAGTTCCACACTGCCAATTAAGTGCCTGTGTGAAAGCACTTAACCTGTTGCCCAGCCATGCTTAAGATTGCATTTGTCATTCTAATACTGAAACTGAATGGCCTTTCATATCATGCTGCCATAAACTAGAATATTCTGTCCTTCTTCATCATCTTTTTGAAGTGACAAGCTCCCAGCTGCTAGAGGAAATTTCTGATATTAAACCCCAAAGGTCTTGCTTTTATACTCTTGAAGTTAACTGCATTTCTATTTCTCCATCAGTTTGTGTATGGTTTCCTAGTTCTCCTTACCGCTGGTCCCTCTGAGCACTGGCTCATTTACAAATTAATTTCCCACCACATTCTTGTGTCAGTGTCATTAAGAACATAGGTTTAAGCCCAAAACTGATCTTGGGGTGGGGGGTGGGGACTGGGAAGAAAAGAGAACAACCTTTACTAAGACACTTCACCTCTATTCATTAGATTTTGCTCTATCCTCTATGGATAGCCCATCACCTCCATTAGTCTCTGGTATTGCTCTGCTAATTCCTATCATCTCCTTTATCTAGAAGTTGAATGATATTATCAAAGAAAGATCTTAGGTTAATCTGGTAAGGTCCACCTCTTGTAAGCAAACATTACTCTTTCTCATTTCCTGCTATACTTACTTTAAAAAAGCGTACTATGAGACAAGTGATTTCATTTGACACTGTTTTCTGACTTCAGGAACGGGCATTATCTGCTTTTTTCTTCCCAGAGGCTGTAGACCGTGTTTTATCTTCATGTTATATGTGATACTAGCAATTTCCTTTCCCTCCTAGCTATTAGCCATCCTGCCCTCTAACCCTGTATTCAACATCACCATCTTTACTGAAAACTGAGACAAAATACACTTTTAGTTTTAGAATCAGATGTAGACTATCTCTAAACCCCACTTCTTCCTTGCTGGAAAGCGATGTCACTTCTGTCTTACAATATTATGTCACAGCTGGATAACATCTTGCTCATTTTTCAGATATCCTATGCAAGGTCTAAGTTAACCTGATTTTCCAGATAAATTCTCCCTTCATTCTCACATTTATTGACGTTTGAGATCTTTGCTGAACCACACCTTTTTTTCTGTGTTGTTATATGCTCTCTGATTATTATTCTTACCTCTTCCTTGATGGCACTTCTCTTCCACTTATGCCTTGAAGTGTCTACCTGTTAATGTTTTTGCCTTGTGTGAGATACAGAATCGCAATGGAATTAGCAATTTTGGGTTTAAGATACCTAAGGCTTCTTCCGCGTTCAAATTTTTATTTTCATTATGCAAGCTGATTTTATTGCCGGGTCCTTCATTTATCACAGTTCGCCTTTCTGAAATTGAGAATGTTCTACTTTATTTCACCACTACCTTTATTATCACACCACTTGTGATCACCTACTCCAGAGTTATTATTTACAGTCAGGCCTTCGAAGGTATATTCTTGAACCATCCAAAAGCTTTACTTCTTACAGGCTCAGTGACAGTTTGGAGGAGAAATTCATTGACTAGCACAGTCCAGAATGTCTGGTCCCAACAATGAGTAGCATGTATTCCTCAAACTATTAACTGCAAATTTGAAATCTCACTGACTGGTTCTTTGTATCCAAGCGGTACCATCTCTTTAATGATATGGACTTTTCTAGCTACCTCTAAAACTTCCACCCAGGGGTCTGTAATGATCTCACAGCCCTCTCCTCTCAATATACTCTGTAACCATCTTTTCCAAAAGTAAACTGGAACTAAATTATGAGCCGTTTTATCCCATATGTTTTATTTGCAGAACATTGCTTCCTTAACATAGAATGTTACTACCCATCTTTATTTTTACTTCTGTGCTTCCTGAACTGCAAATCCCCTCTAAGCCATGTGTTTGTTAGGAGCTCCACGAGTTTTCTTTTGTCACAAGGGGGGAGTCCAGAACTGTTTTGTGAAATTCCTTCATTTTTTTTCCCAAAATGCTGGAATTAGCATATACACTTTTCAGTTATTTCGTTGTGACACAGTAACGTTACTTGGATTTTGCCTTTGTCTGTATCCATGCCTTTTTCTTTGCTACCCACCTCACATTCATCCTATTACCCATTGCTGTATTAGCATTTAGTCTTCCTCTTATTGAGCAAAAGCAAGGAGAGATACTACATGAATCTTTCCAAATTTTCTCTACTCATTTCTTAATATGAAGATGACCTTATTATCTGTGGTGATTTCCTTCCTTTCTTCACAGATGGTGTAATCTAGTAGGGGTACGCAGGGAAGTGGTGAAGAACTTAACTACCGTTGTTTAGTGAATTAATTTCCATGGGAAGTTACTCAGCTGAAAATGAAAGAGCTTGTTTGCTTTGCAGATAAAAAGTATTCATGTACCACGAATATTCTCAGTGTCTGAGAATGCTTTCTTGTGAAACTAGAGCAGTTGCCACTTGTGGTCACACCAGTGTGAAGGCCAGTTAAAGCACTAGATGGATACATGCTTCAGATGAAAAGCTAACTTTTTCAAAAACAGAGGTAAAAGTTGCAATAACGGTGTGAAAACTCTGTCAGGTTGAGTAGCTTCCCAAAGTTACTGATAATTTGTCAAGACCTGTTTTACAGCTCATTCGTTTGAACACGAAACAAATTTAATTATTGAGAGCTACTCCTAAAAGGACAAATCTGTTCACCAATAACAATAGAACATAAAAAAGAGGCTTTTTAAAAACTCTGTATGGTAAGAACTTGCTTTCATTCTGCTCAAGTGCCATATCAAATAAAGTTCTTCGCGAATTACCTTTATCCTGTACAATCTATGTTCCCTTTATTGGTTAACATTTCTATAGTTCATAGTTATTTTAATCACCGCTAAGGATTAGATGGACTTTGCATGTATGAAAAAACGCACACGCTTTCATGCATGCACACATTACTGTCGAACCAACACACATGTATTCTCACAAACAAATATCCTGCTTTAGTAATCTTACACGAAGCTGAATTGGGCCCAGCCACGAAAAGGCACAAAATCCCTAGATTAGCCATTAACTCCACATTGCCACATATGACCATTATTTCACCTACTTATTACTTCACCCACCACCCCTGCCGCCTGTCACTGTGCTACTCGCCTCTTGCCACACACACCTCTTGAGCAATGCCAGCGTTTAGTTTTAGCCCACATAAACCAGCCAGATATGCACATTTTCTAGTGGTTAGGAATGTGCTGTTTAATCTGGGTTAAGGACTCATGTGCATGGTGTAGATTTTTAGTTAGTATCTCTAACGTTCAAGCAGGTCACGTTTAAGAAGCAGTAAGGGATACAATTTATTACATCAGAGATAAAGTAGGGTAATATTTATTATTTTGGGAAGTCAATTCTGTAAATGTTGTACTGGCAGTGAGGAGACATGATAAGGAAGTATTTTATTTTTTCTAAATTTTTTATAAAATGATATATGCAGTTAGAGCTGAAGGTTAAATGAAGGGGATAAGAACTTTCTTCCTCCTAGAAGCAAGGAGAAAGGCAGGGCAGAAGGTTTGAATGATAACTGAAAGACTAACTTGTGATTTCCTTCAGTATTTCTGTACATTTCTGTTTTAGTAGTCACTGTGGGAAGAATGCTACAGTATTTACTGTAATGGAAGAGTCAGTAGCAGCTGAGTATACTTGGGTCATACTGAGCAAAATTATCTAACGCTACCTATGGTATCTCTCTGGCAGGTCGCCAAGAATCAAAGTAGAGGGTGTAAACAGAGACCTGATAAAATTACAGCTGAGTTCTGTACCTGCTGAAACCTGTGCCAGATTTACCATTACTTTAAAGAGTGAGAAGCCCTCAAATAATTCCTGGTGAATCACTTGAAATAAAAACCATTTCAAAAGTCCAAGAAGTATCTAGACTGAATGAATTTTACATTCATCAACCCAAAGATAAAGAAATTTTTAGCCAGATTTGTCATCGCTTTAATAACACATGAATTGTATTTAAATGACTACAAGATATAAGCCTGAGGAAAGGCAAAAAAAAAAATAAATCCCCAGCTAGATATATAAAAGTATATTGAGTCCCAGATCATGTGGACGCTGCAAAGTTAACTAGGTTGATTGGCAGCTGGGTCTGGGCACTCAAATTAGCTTGTCTATGAACAAGTTTTCTACAACAGGCGGCTAACCACAGCCTCAGCATTCTGGCCGTTTCTGAACTTGCTCACGAGTGCCTGTGCTGAGGCAATCTAGGTTTCATTCTCAATCAACTCGATCAACTTGTACAGAGCTGCGGGAAGCAGAACCATGACGCTGGAGTGACCTTTCCCGTCTTCTTGTTGCAGAGTACATGGACCTGGATCCACAGAAAGCAAAGCTTCACTTCTCAGAGCTGCAGTTGCATCAGTTACCCGAGCTCAAAGTGCCTCCAGAGCTCAGTGCAAGCATTTTCTAACGTGAGTGGTGGTGCTGATGACCTTAAAACTAAAAGCTGCATAGTATTTTCTGTACTGTGGACATAACTCTGGAGGACCTGGAGGAAGACTGGGAGAGAGTGCCAACCCCAGAAGGGAAAGTTCCCATTTCTTTCAGGGCCAGCTCCTTTGCACATGCTCCAGGAAAGACAGATGGATAAATAAAAATGCTACATAAACTGTGTTTTGACATGTGATCTCAAGTCCTGCATACAAGTCTTCATTCACACTGATGTACGTAGTGGGTGTGGAGGAAACACCTCAATGTAAGCGGACAAGGGCATCAGTTAGACTACGGTGTGGAAATTCGTATGCCACTCGTAAGAATGGTATATTAAACTTCAGGCACTTGGGAGCACAGGGCAAGAACATCGTTTCTGTGCCATTCAGCTTACGAGGAAAGACTATCGTGTCGAACCAGCCAGCAGAACGGCCGGGCAGGGCTGCAGAGTTTGGTCCGTCTCCCGAGGGATGAATCCCAGCTGGCTTCAGCCAGCCCGTTGATTGAGGAAGAGGGGAATAACAACGGATTACGAGGCATCAGGGCGATTTTCACGTTAGTTCCTCAATAAACATTTTTGTTTTCCGGAGAGAAAGACGTTAGAGGGTAGGCGAACCCACGCAGGGGGTTAATTGTGGCTTCCCACAGGGAAGCTCTGGCTGCAGCCGGACGGGGCGACCGCTGAGGGCAGTCGCTCGTTCCTGCACCGGTGGCCTCCCACAGACGCCGTCACTTTTCGGGCGGCGGGCTGTCAGCTGCCCCGGTGCGGTGCTCGGTGCCCTCCCTCCGTGCCCAGCGGCGGAAAAGGCCTCCCGGAGAAGCCTCCCTTCGGGCACCCCCGGGGGGCCGTCCGTCCCGAGACGGGCGACGGCGCTCATGCGCCGCCGGCAGAAGGAACACGCCGCGCACCGAGCCACCTCCAGCCCCCTTCGTCACTGTGGTAAAACCGACAGCGACCCAACCTCCCGCTTCAGCCCCCCCGCCACGGGCGCGTGAAGCGCAACGGCTCCCACAAGCGGGCGCGAGGCCCCGCCCTCCCGCCACCAGGAAACCGGCTCCGCGCTCCCTGATTGGCTGGCGGTGATGTAATCGCGCGAACATACGGGTACTTCTTGCCGCCGCC
>VZSZ01000542.1:368022-409449 GCA_013398815.1 Ibidorhyncha struthersii | reverse complement strand
TGTTCACAGCTCGTTTAGAACTGCTGCGGGTGGTGCTGGCTGTTTTTTAGTAGTTAATTTATGGGCACGTGACAAGTTTTCCTAAATTCTAGAGGGGGAAAAAAAAAGCCTGTTTCTCAGTCTTGTAGTAAAATCTTTATGGTGATTTGGGTGAGAAAAGGGGGGGCCTTTTTGTAATATGGAGAGTGTTCCCCTAAGAGGCACTGCACAAAGGATGTAATCTCAGTGAGCTTTTCTTTTACTACTAGTTCAGGTGCTAGCTTGAAGCTGTGAAGTGACCTTTGTTTTGCGGTAGCCATGTTTTCACAGCATTTCACAGATTCAGCTATTTGTGAGCAGCTCTGTAACTCCAAGGGACCAACGTCCCTGCATGCTGTCAGCACTCCCATTTTCCCTTGTACAGCCACCAGCAAAGAGTTCCAAGGAAAGAAGGATGACGTTCAATGACTTCACCTCCTTCAGTTTTATGTTTATAGGGGCTGTCCTTGATTGTTAGTTCTCAATAAGTAAATAAGCAGGTAAACTGGCATAAGCCAAGTTTTGTGCTAGTTAAATTATTTGATTTCTAGGGCTCTTTTTCAGAGAACACTGACAGGCTACAAATGTATCAGGCAACTGTTGCCTAACTCATCTAGGCTCAGAGAATAAATTTCAGAGAAGATTAAAAAGCATTTGTAGATTGGCACTTCATCGCAAAGTCTGGTTCGGTGTTAGAGAACAGTGCCTCATAGCTCATGATCGTTAGTACAAAGCCATCTTAATATATATATCTGTGAAAGGTAAAATGCGTATCTGACAATAAGACAGATTTATTCTACATGAGGTAACAGATAGGTCTTTCTGCAGTCACATTGGCTTACTGATTCCTGCAAGTGAAAGCCACGTTTTGTTTATTTCTACTCATCCCTAATGTTCTTCCAGTCATTCTGCTTCCTATTAGCTTGATAACAGCTTGACTACAGTTCTCACTGAAGTTTGGCCAAGCAGCTACTTATATAATTGTCTTATTTCTGTTATCATTTCCCACAGTAAGATACAAAGGCCTGTGAAGGAAGTTCTTATTAAATGTTAGCTCTTTCCCCGACAGTATACAGAATGGCAGATTGGTTCCTGGGATTATCATAAGCACAGTGGACCTGAAACCCAAGAGGAGTCCGTAGGATCTGAGATCAACTTAGTGGCATCGATTGGAATGAAAGCGTCTGGAAAGGCTTTTGAGGATTGGTGGATGTGGTGGGTTTGGTTTCTAAGATATTTGTGAGCTGTATGATGGAACAAGCAGTTTAATGTCTAGCTGAGACAGAGTGTCTTTCTCTTTGGGGTATGGTGCGATATGGGCCAAGCAACACGAGGGAACAGTCCCAGCCAGGGAAGAGGCCTTTCCATGTGGTATTTTGAAGCACACATATTTTGCAGCTGCCACACTAGTCCTGTATGAAGGAAGGGCTCATATATCCCTGTTGGTTAACTAGATGATATATTTCATTTTGAGAAGCAGCTTTGGTGCTTAATGTCTGCTTACAGCTCCTTCCTCTCTCTGTGCTTTTACCTCTTCATTTGTAGCGAGGCCACTCATAGGGTGCCGTTCAGTGCGGAATTATTTCTATGAAACAAAATGATGACCTGTTTTTGAGACCAAGAAAAGTATTTTTCATTCCTCTTGGTACAAGATTGGACTGAAAGGAAAATATCTTCATGTTTGTTTTCATTATTATAAAAAAATTGTCATTTCAGTTGTTATGAAGTTGTTACTAATTAGTAGTCGTCTCCTCTGTTTCCCTGGGAGCTTTTTCTTCAAGTGTGAGCAAGGTTTTAGTCTTAGAGGACATTTTTGTGAGAGATTTTTGATTGCATGAATTTGTCTGTGGAAGGGAGCTACGTACGTTAAGGAAGTGGGAGGTGGGATTGCTCTTCAAGAGCAATCCTCTCTGAATGGAGAGGTTGTATAGTTTCATTCCCCTTTGGGCAACCCCATAATCAATATACTGGCACGTATGTGAATGATATAGGTGTTACTGCCTCATATGTTCCCTGGATAACTCTGGCATCTACTCTTACTTGTTGAAGGTCCAGCATTGATGCCAAAAGAAGGGATAAATTACTACCGCAGTGAGAAGACGCAACATGAATAAAAGAATAAAGAGCTCATCAACTACAAAACCATAGTGTCCTGTTACTGTTGGTCCTCATGACAATAATGTTAGTCGTCTGTCCAGTTTTAATGAGTCATTTGTGCTGTCTTGTGGATCTGCTGGAGAGGCCTGGCTTAAAGCCAGTAAGTCCATGAATTATGGCTTCAGTTCTAGCTGATATGTTGTTCATACTACATGAAACATGCTCACACAGTAGGAGTAAAAGGAGGAGAGATGAGAAAGTGTTCAAGAGAAAAAAAAAGAAAGAAGCAAAGGAGGAAAAAAAGATTTGTAAGAAGCTCCTACTCCCTCATTGAGAGCATTTCCACATACTGAGGCCAGATATGGAAATTCAGGGCGGGCTTTATTGTTTGAATTGATTCTGTTCTGATTTTGTAACAGGTTGGTGTAAAGTCAAAATGTCTACCAGTTTCTCTATGGGTGATTAAAATGCAAAATTCTGTGCAATATTCCATGTACTCCTACAGAAATGGAAGTGGAGAAAGTCAGTTCCCCTCCCTCCCATTTCCTCCTTTGAGGTGAAGAGGGCACACAGAAAGATGTATGCATTTCTTTGGTAAATACAACATAAGCAAACGTTTTTTTTACATTCCCAGTTTCCTTGCGTGCATGGCATATGGCTCCATTGTAGCATGTTCTCAGATACGATCATTTTCTTGATGAAAAATTAAAAGTCAGAAGATGTTGGCAGACTTGGTACATCCAAAATGTGGTTTGTAAGAACAGCTTAAAGGGATAGTTGTAGATGGCTACTAGTGTCTGAGCTGAACTGATCGGATACGAATGGTGGTTGAAGCATGAACCCAAATGTACTTGAGAGAGGAAAAAAAATGGAAGTCATATAGTAGTGATTAAAGTATTCGGTAGTGAAAGAGAGAGCCAGAGCCAGGTGAAGCTGCTGGAAGAGCAGCTGCTCGTACAGCTCTCTAACACTGACATCCTTTAAAATGAGGCTTTCAGTCCTTAGCCAGCTAAGCATAGTGTCACAGGTGAAATATCTCAGCAATTATGGCATCTGGATATTCCTGTGTCCATGGAGAAGATGTAGGGTAGTAGCCTTCCCTGAATTTCTCTTCTGGGGTGTCCAAAACCTTCCAGAAAAGGACTTTCACTGCGATGATCTTCAGCTTTGTTTCTATATCAGGTCAGCTTTATTCCTATACACCATTTACTGATAGAAATATCAAGTAGTGGTCTCTATGAGCAATTGCTCTTTTGTTGATACCAGCAACTGTTTTAGCAGGAGAGGGGTGGAGTGGTGTTTTTAAAAAAAATAAAAAAATAAAATCCAAGAGCTTTCAGAGAATGTTGTTTCTCTAAAGTCAGATCTGATCGAACTAGAAATAAAACTCTTCCTATCACAATATCATAGCTATCAATAGCTCCTCCTAAGACCCTCCCTAAATAATCATCCAGTCTTGTTCAAATATTTTATTGAAGCATAACGGAAATTTTAACCTTTCTTATAATAGACATCACCAACAAGGTAGAGGCCTGCTAGTATAAATAACACAGACTATTGTTATATTGATTCTGACTGCCTTTGGTACACCCACTGCTGTCCCCTATCCTTTAGCAATTTTCAGGGACAGATAACTAATTCTGCTAAGATCTTTTCAGTGAAATGACAATTTCACAGCTCCCTCTTGGGATGGTCATGAATGTGATCAGATTTTCAATCTGCAAACACTATTGATTTGCTTTCTAAAAACTTCCTAAGAAATCCCACCTGGGCAAAGGATTTCTCTAAACTCTATTATCCTGTCTTACAAGTTCTTCAAAAGAATAATTATCATTTAAATAAAACTCCAATGGTATGTCCTTGATAAGAATACGAGATTAAATTACCTAAGCTGGAGTGCAGTTATTACAATAGGTTTAGAATGATGCATAAAAATAGATTATCTGTCTATATTTAAGATATATACACGTATTACATATTTAAAATCTTATGCATCTTCCTGGCTTGTTTTGTGGGCTTTGTTTAATAATTGGAAAGTTGATGGTATGTTAGGATTTTTCTTCCGGTATCAGTTAATATAGATACAGCTTGTACTGGAAAGCCATTTAGCAGCAAAGAAATGTGTATTGGTCAAAAGATGCCATAAATTTTTAAATATTTAGTTTGTTTATATAAGATTTTATGTGTTCCTTAAGAAATATTTTGGAATAGGTCATTAGAGTATGATATAGCACTCCACAATTAAAATGGTGCCTCGCTTTCTAAAGGCAGAACACAGTATAGTTTGTCTTACTCCATCTTTCTCATTTTTATACACCAGGGTACTTTAATCTTAAATCCTGAATGTATGATTGATTAATCCTGATGATAGACTGCATTAAATAAACATGTGAATTAACATGTGATGAGGACTAGAATTGGGGTTTGCTCATTATCGCTGCCTATCAGGTGCACTATGTACAGCTTCAGAAAGATCTTTGCTGTAAGATGCCAGGCAGTATCCTTGCCCAATGCAGAGCATCAGTCCGTGAGGTGAAATGACAGCCGTTCTCAGAGAGGTTTGGATCTGTGTGGATTGGTTCAATACTTCACTGTTAGTATTCAGAGGGGAGTCCGGTCCTGGAGCTGTGTCTGTGTGGAGGGATTACCTGAACTCCCTGGTGGATAAAAACAACCCTAAATGGTGAGGTGTGGTTTTGCCAAACAGAGCAAGTCCCCGCGATATGGAGAGAGTCAAGAAGAGCCAGGGCTGGAATATTTTGTTTGTCTCTGGGTTTGGTGCTTGTTTTGGCTTGTCCTGTTCTCAGAGAGAAAGCTAAATTTGTATGCAAGTCTAAGTAGGGGAGACCTGACAACAAACCTGAGCACTTCAAGTGTAAAATTTTGCTATCAATTTACTGAGAGAGATTTAGATTATGCTGGAAAAAATCAATCGTTACATGTCAATACCTTAACATAGGAGCAACTAGCGACTGTGATGGCGCTGGGGGGTAGTCACAGATTTCCTTGTGTCACATCAGTCCACCACCACGCACCGAACAAGATAGATTTTTAACAGAGACAGGAAGCAAAATGCTCTTGTAATTCAAGTTTTCATCCTTCAATTTCACTAGGTGCTTCCTTAATTGATCCTATTCATACACTTTGGTGGTGTGGGGTACCAAAAGATAAGGCAGAAGAGCTCTTAACAAATGAGGCAAATGAATGTGGATTTTCAAAAATACTCATCTTGGAGTGACATATGATTTGATTTTGAAGTTTTGTAGGAATCTTTCCAGCATAAAAGAGTCTGGTAATTTAAAAAAGATCTTTCTGTCCAAAAAACTTTTCTCATTTTAAAGCCATGGGAAGATGAAATTCCAGAAAAGCTGTGAGGAAAGTAAATTTTCCTGTGTCTCCAAGGTATCACCGAGAAGGCCACAGGTGACTGAAGTACAAGGTTAGGTGATGCCTTTGCATGGAATATGAGTATCAGCTGGAGGGCAGAGGTCAGGGGTTTTATTTATTCTGCACAGAACAGCATATGACACTTAGACATATAACAAATTCTGTCTGAATTGATGTGAGGAAAAAGATCACAAGAGGAAGTGGTAAAAATGGAAGCTTTTTTGATCATTGCGTCTCTGTTTTTGAATCCAAGACAACACAATTATCTGAGTTAAAAGCTGCATTTCAGAGCTGCACTGCTTTGTTACTAGCACAAGGGCAAGCAAGTACAGAAAAGCAGCAAAACTACCAAGCGAGATGAACAACAGAAGATGGGGTAATCGGAGACCTTTCTGAAGTTTGCCTTATTCTGATGTTAAGAAGCCGTCACAGGTGCTGCCTTAGGTTCTCTTTCACTATCCTGCAAATACGTGTGAGAGATTCATGGTTTGTTATCAGTCCCGATGTGATGTGAGCCCCCAAATCTGTACACTCCGTATCTTTGAAATTATTAATGGTCGTGGTAAGTAAAACTATTATAGGATCTTTGTCTTATTCTAAGTGAGATAGCTATGGCACAGTGGTGGCTTTGGACCTGTCTTGTATTTACCTTGATTATCTGGGTCAAGTTATCTTTCTTAGTACTTTTAAATGGAAATTTTGTAAGCAGAGATCCTGCTGTGCTGAGAGCATCCCTGCAGTTTTTATTCACCGTTAAAAAAAAAAATCTGTAGGTAACTAGGGATTTTTTTTTCAAAAGAAAGCATTTGAAAAGGAGAAATTGTAATAGTTAAGAACAACCTAAATCTGACTCATATGTGTGTGTGTGATACGCATAGGCTGTCTTTATAGATGGTAAATGTAGTCTGGATGCATCATTAGTGTGTATGTATATGTATTTGGGAAAGACACAGTTCCTCTTTGCACTCCAGAAAACTGAAAGCAGTTAGCGTGGCTGTGAACCTGAGCTAATAAGCTCTGCAAAGTGGTGAATTGTATCACCAAAATCATGGAACTGTGCTGATAATTTTTGATGGGCTAGCAGAATAATTCAGAGCAAACTCTTGTCTGCCTGCAGCACGTTCCCTTTATCGCTATAGCCACAAGGTGAGTATTAACTACTCTATTTATATTCATATCTACCAAGCATGCAAGTTTTAAATGTTTGAAATGTTTTTGAATTCTTGGTGGAGGAAGAAAGAAGAAAATACCAAGACTTAGAGTTTTATCCCTTTCCAATGATCAGTTTGATGAATATATTTAGTCTTCACAGAAGTATTTCTTTTACCTTATTCCCCTGCGATTGCTCTACCAAACAGTATTTCCAGCCTTAGGAATAGAATTTCGCTGCCAAGTTGAATATGTTGCTTCTCTATAGCTTTAGTAACAAAAAAAAAAATAGTAGCTTTAAAAGGTTGAAGTTTAAAGGCAAGAGGACACAAAAAATGTGATAGATTCTGGTCTTTTCAATGGGATTGTTCATTATTTTCTTGAGGTAAACTGTTGCATTTATTGAATCTTTTGCTAGTTTCTGTCTACCTCAGTACTCTGATCTTCTTGCCTTCTAAGACAGAGTGTATGTGATACATGCTCACAATAAAGGATATAGTGGCTGTTAGTTTTCCCTTTTTCCTTTTGTGTCCAAACCCTGTATTGGATTTGACTAAAATTGTTATTAATGTTGTTCATTCATTATTGTTTAAAAAAGGTTAAATGGCTGTGCAAGACGTTCTGATGGTACCACAGCTTAAGGAAAATTTGAAAAGTTTGAGCATTACTAGTGTAGTGTGTATATCTCCTTAATAAATTTAGGATTCTTCTCAACTAAGTAGGTTTCTTCATTGTTTATTCCTCAGCTTGAAAGACTGTGCTGAACAGCCGGTTCCCTAGTTATGTTAACTGCATTTAAAGACTGCTCATAAATAGTAATGCGCTCATTACACTTTCGTGTTTCTTAGGCATTAAACAATAGCCGATCCTTTCTGTCTGCACGTTTGTAACTGACTATGTGTGTTTGTTAAGCAAGACTGTGTAAGAAGCACTTACACTTTTTTAACGTGGTTAAAATTCATTTTTAACACTTAACAAATCACTGATGTTGCATCTTTTCACAGTTGACTGACTGCAGCTTCTCATAGTTTACTTGAGCCTTGTACTATGCTGTTGAGGTTTTTTTATGTACTAAAATTCCTGATCTGCATAGTGCGCAGTAGTTCCTGGACTTTATAGATGTAAGCACAAACTTTATTGATCGGTCCACATACTTTAGGAGTTTTATTTAATGTGCATTGCTGACTAAGCTGTATACCTTAGGAAGGGTGGTTTGTGTGTTTCTGGGTTTAACTACAATTGTCCTAACTGATAGTCATGCTTTAAGGATTTACTATTTTACTGTATTGTACTTTTTAAAATGCATAATTCAATATACCTTTAATATTTTAAGAATTTAACTTGGACTCAAATAAAAAGAAACATATACAGATTTCATTAATCCACAGTTCCAGCTCACACTGTGATGAGTGGTGTTTTTAAATGAAATAAATGCATTTCTGATATATTAAATAGGAGTAAACCATAATGTTTTACAACTGCCAACGCAAGTGCGGTATTACAGTGCAGTTGTTGACAATGAAATGAAATCATACACAGGATACAAAAAAAAAAACTTCTGGAGATTCTCTAAACAAAAAATGTTGGTATTAAATAGCAGAGGTTTGATAGATAACAGTCAATAGTGTTTTGATCTGTGTCATTTATCCCTTGCTGTAGAGATTAAGAAACGTGGCCAAAAAATTCACATAATAGCTTTCCTTGCATCTTTTTTCAAAAGGTTCTGAAAGTAGATGCTGCCTATGGCCATGTAACTCTGTTGTGTCTTTATTTTATTCATTTTTACAGTTTAAGATGGCTTTTAAAAATTCTAATCTTAGTTCTTACAAATGCGATAGGCAAGCTTGGCAGCTCTGCACTGGGCTCCTTTTATTGTTTCTAAATCTAAGAGTAGCAAACTTGATATGAAAAGGGATTTCAAATATTAAATAATATTCATGCCAGACTCGCAAGATAGTATTGTGGCAATGGCTAGGGATCGTATAAGTAAAAATATAATAGTTCATTTAGGATCAAGATGCTGTGATAAAATGTGTGTTGTTTTGTGCTTATTGCAAGTGCTTGGTGAGAATATTTGTTATGTGAGAGATATCAAACTGATGGAAGTTCTTCATTATTAATTCTGCACTTTTAATTGCATTGTAATGGTGTGATAATAAGTATACAGTTGTCACTTTGCTTCCAAGACCCAGCTTGATGTGCTAAGTTACTGCTTGTTTAGATTTGTCTTAGTTTTATATGATAATAAATGTGCTGTGATCTGCTCATACTGGTAAACAAAATATAATCTCATTGCCACTGACAAAGTCATGTGTCTTTACTGAAAACGAAAATTGGCCACCCACATTGCATAATCCACTATTACATATTCTCTTATCCTTTTTTGCAAATATCATAGGCATTTCTTTAATTGTCTCTTGGGCACTTTCCAGCGTCTCTTCCTGTACGACCACATTCTTTAGCTACCATCATTTTGACTGGAAGTTGGAGGGACTCTGCAGAAAGCAGTTTTAAGGAAGACCTTCACAGTGCAGAACTCATTGTGCCGGCTTCTAGGATGAGTGCTATAGTAGTGAGAAACTAAGGACAGGAGTAAGAATAATTTGGGTAGAAAGGGACCTGAGAAGGGCTCTAGTCCACCCTCCCCCTCAGAGCTGGGCCAGCTCCGGGGTCAGACCAGGCTCTTCAGGGCTCTGCCCTGTTGGGTCCTGAAAAACTCTGAGGACGGAGACTGCACAGCCTCACTGGCAGCCTGCTGCGCCACTTGCCTCTGCTCGTGGCGAAAAGTTTCACAGGGTTGCTGCCAGCCCATTTCACCACCCTGTGGGAAACTATCCCTTTCCAGTGACAGTAGAAACAAAGTCTGTGTCTAGCAATAGGTTATTGCTACCGCTCAGATGGCAAAGTGACATACACTTTTAAAAAATATTCTTCAAAAGCTAGCACCAAATCTTTTGTATCCTGGGATATTTTTGTTCAGAAAAACGTTATTTGCATTGAGGATATATAAATATTTCTGGAGCCGCATGATGTGTCATATATATTTCAGTGCAAACCTTTTGAACTGTTCAGTGTCTGGAAGGCTGGAACAGTATTTCAAGACCAGGGTTACTTAGTAGAGAATAGGAAGCAGGTGAAAACCCTCTTCGAGTGTCTTTAATGATATGCATATCATCTCTGTCTATGTTTGTTTAGAGTAGCTGCGGGATGAATGTCTATATTAAGTCTCAGTGCATGTGTGAGATTGTTTTAATACTGCTTTTCAAAAAGACTTGTGTGCCATTTGATATGCAGAGTGATCTGGTTAACTTGGAAACAACTCAGTGCTATAAAAAATTCTTAGTAAAGTAGTAACAGAAATGACAGAAAAAACCCTGTACCTCTTTTTTCCTTCCAAGCAGAAGTCTGCTCTTAATTAGGTGGTGACCTCTTGAGTGACTTACAGTAGCACTTCAATTAGTGAACTTCAGCTCGGGTTGTTTCCATTCCACCTGGTTTTATGAATGGTCCTGAGTAACTACAGCACAAGTATTCTGAGGAGCGGCTGAGGGAACTGGGGTTGTTCAGCCTGGAGAAAAGGAGGCTGAGGGGAGACCTTAACGCTCTCTGCAACTACCTGAAAGGAGGGTGTAGCCAGGTGGGGGGTCAGTCTCTTCTCCCAAGAAAGAGGTGATAGGACAAGAGGAGATGGCCTCGAGTTGCACCAAGCGAGGTTTAGATTGGATATTAGGGAAAAGTTCTTCACCAAAAAGGGTTGTCAAGCATGGGCACAGGCTGCCCAGTGAAGTGGTTGAGTCGCCATCCTTGGAGGTTTTTAAAAGACGTGTAGATATGGTGCTGAGGGATATGGTTTACTGGTGGACTTGGCAGTGCTAGGTTAACGGTTGGACTCGGTGGTCTTAAGGACCTTTTGCAACCTAAATGATTCTGTGATTCTAACTGCAGAACACCTGAAGGAATTGCAAGACAAGAAATGAAAGGGATTTAAAAGAAAAGGTTTCAAAACAACAGAGAAACCAGCATTTGAAAGTAATCCATAAAAAGGTGTTGACTGTATATTAACAGTCCTTCAGTCCAATGAGATGTTTTGAAGGCCTTCAGTAATGGAAGAATCCTGCATGAGATACTTTTTTTGAATTATTTCAACTCAGTTTCTGCTTCTAGCCCCCTACCAGTCCCCAAATGTGTGGTGGATTTTCTTTTGAAATGACTGGCTGTGATTTTATCTGCTTCTGCAAACTGCTTCCATTACCACGTACAGCGATGAATTGTTTCTCAAATTCCCATAAAATGTGAGGAGAATGTTTTAGCCTTATGTCCTCATAGTTCACATAACTATGAAATCTATGAATATATATTTTATATATCTTATTACCTTGTATGTAGTATAAACTCAGACTGTGGTCTGTAGAGCAATGTGTTCAACGCTGGGGTGAACAGGCAAGAAGGATGTGGTGGTGCTCAAATCTGCTACCTGCAGTTAATTAGAATCAGTGGAGGTGCACATTGAAGGTCACCCTGCTCTGCCTTAGAAGAATGAACACTGAAGCCTAAAGTTTTTGAAGTTAGGAAACGGTCTCTCATTTAGTACGAACTCAGAGAACCCAAAATGAAGAGTGAAAGGGAAGTCTTATGTAATGCAGCTAATGTGTCTGATAGGCCTTACCCAACGCTTGGTCAAATAGCTCTTTATTTAGCAACACCTTCAAGAAGTCTAGATTAATTTATCTGAATAGTCTAATTCTACTCTCTCCATTACTGTAGATCATCCTGTCACCATCAAATGGGCTGTTGAATTCAATTCTGCTCACTTAATGTCTTTCATAATTGTAACTGTGCATCATTCTAGCCTGAATACTGCCGCTTGTTTTTAATATCAGCCACAAGCGTGAAAAGGAGCAGTTTCTTTTTGGTAAACAAAATGATAAACTAACTAGGTCATGGAACCTGTAGCCTCTGTGTGCATGTACTGACTTGGTCTGTGATCTGTTCTATGAAATGTCACAGGTTTCTGTTTAAAGGTGTTGCAACCCAGAAGTTTTCTGTGGTATGCATAAAGGTTGTAAGCACGTGACTGTTGACCTGTGTGTTCAGCAAGTACTCCTGAAGGGTTTTCTAGTGCCTAATACTGTGGCATGCTGAAAGTACTGCTGCTTCTCCAAAACATTACATGGAAGAGCTTGAGAGGTACATTTGTCCAGTCCATCTGCTAAGAAAATTGCTACCAGATGTTTAGTAGTGTGAAATTTCAATGAGTCATTGTCATCATTGTGGTTGATGAACCTGCATTTTGTGGAACCCCGTCTTGATATTTGTCAGCAACTAATCTGCATATTCCCCAATTTGCAGTTAGTCTTATAGTTGCTACTGATTCTCTGCTGTACTATGAAGTTCTACTTCAGTAATACAGCTTCATCTGATCTTCTGTCAAGCTTTATGGATTCATTGTAATTGTAAAGTTGAGTTGTTAAAAGGCAGCAGCCAGAGGGTTATACTGTATAGCATGGAAGTGGCTGGTTGAAGTTACCTGAATAACATTGTATGCTCTCCTATTCCTTTACTTCATCAAAAGACTCCTTGCTACAAATACGTGAGTTGACTTATCAATGTCTTTCTTCAAATTAAGAATGTATAATACAATACCGTAATAAGTGACTGTCTCAGAAACATCTAGCCATGTTTACACCTTGCTCTCATCAGGAGCTTGCTGTCCTTGAACCAGGTCACAGTTCTGGAGTCCAGTCTAATCACTGGATTTGTCCCTAAAATCATACTTTTAGCAAAATAAAATAAATAATCATTTAAATGTGAGCTTTTGTATATACGAGCACAGATCATATTACTCTAAATCTTCACATTGCAAGAATTTGCAAGGTGAAAGCAGGGTAATAAAGGACAGTATTGTTGTAACATGTATGTATATTAACCAGTACTCTGTAGCTTATATTTATTATGCCATATGTGCAGAGAGCATTTATGCAGTGTTGTTTTCCCCTGCAGATGACTAATTTAATACAAGAAAGATTTTTTGTTGCGTTTTGTTTTGTTTTTTTCTTCTCCCTAGAAATGTCTGTTGGAGAGCCTTGCAAAATTGCCTGAAAACAGTGTGTGGTACATTGAGAGATGTTAGGCTTAGTAAGAGCCCCTTCTAATAAGAAGGAAATTTTAATTTCAAAAGGGTTTTTCATGACTTTTTAACTTCAGGCATATAAAGAAATGCGTAAATGGAAGGCAAAATGTGGGTGATTATGTAGGTATTCTCTAGGAGTACAAGTTATGCTGTCAGTGTAGAAATGGGAAATGATATGGCAAATCAAGCTTTTTTGTTCACCAGCTTTTTGCATGACTTGGTGTTAGCTGGAGCTCAGCACAATGCCCAACCCAACACATCTGCCTGCATCTGTCTTTAAAGACAGAACTGGTACAGACAAAGCACGTGGTATTTTTACGAAGCTCACTGCTACTGCAGTAAGCTTACTGCTCCTTGTCAGCAGCCAAAGATTGATGTTCCCTGCTTTGGGAAATTTAACATATTGCCCCATTCTGCCATAGGAGAATATGGGCTTGAGTGGGATAATGTAATATTTGGGAGAAGTTCATTTAAAATCATTACAGTATTTAACAGGCATCCAACTTCCTATACTAAAAATAGTAATGGTAAAACAGTAACTGATGTGAGATGCATTGGAAATACAATTAGTGGTATAAATCTTCTGTGAGGACTTGATTTTTGGAGGAGTATTATTTTATCTGAGCAATTTTAAATAACACATAAAGAAAATCTTCTGTACTTTATGTATGTGGAGGTGTATGTTTAGAGGTTTAATAGATCTCCTACTGATATCATATCCCTGTGGAATCAAAAAATAACACAACAGTATACAATTTAAAATAACTGCAGAATAGTCACTTGGACTGAAATCACCATGCTTATCTTCTTGTTCAGTAATTGCTTCACTTAGGAAATAAATATTAGGACTTAGAGTAGTATATATGCCATTCAGAACCTCACAATCCCAATTTGTCTCTCTGTTTCCTGTCTCAGTGGATTTCAGGCAAAATTTCTCTGTTTTTGTGCTGTGCTAATGGAAGAAGTGAAATTGAATCTACCATAATTTATCTGCCAAACAAGATGAGTTTTCTTTCAGTACTGCACAGTATTGTTATGCTTCATGTAATACTTAAGATTATATGTAATACTTAATTCCTGTCCTCTATGCAGTAAATAACCGTGTGCCTTGCCATCAAATATTGTTAAACCACTGTTGCATTTACTATGAAACTTTGTTAAATTGCTGTTTTATGTCAATAAATATATTGCTGCTTCTCTCTTATGAGTGAAGTGCATCACTCCATCTGTGACAGCACGCAACTATCAGGAATGGCTTAGGAATTTTCTTGGGCTTTCAGGTTATATTGTTACAAATAGTAATCTCCCTTTTTGCACTTCTGAAGAAAAATACCAGCTTTTATTATAAGCTGCTACTCTGTCTTTTTTCTGAAACGTGTTACATATTTTTGGGCTGCTGCTGTTCTTCTCATCTTCTAGAAAACTTTTATTTAGTGTTGTTTACATCCACAAATAATGCATTTGGAAATATTCTGGTTTTCAAAGATTATGGGGAAAGAAAATGTTTCATTTCAACAGCTTAGTCAAATTAGTAGAACAATTTAAACACAGAACAAAAGAAAATAAAGACTCACTATAAAAAGGCTGTCCCTATCGCTCAATTCAGAGGAGATGGATGCAATGTCAATAATATTGACATTCAGCAGTTCAGTAAGTTCAGTTTAGAATTTTGTTACCTTGACTTCAGGTTATTTCAGTGACCTTTTATGAGTCATCCTCAATTTTGCTGGGAACTAAAGACGTTGAAAATTGGAGTATCACCTATGTTAATACTGGAAATTGTATGGCAGTTCTGTTAGGTCATTGCTCTGTGATTTTTGGAAGTTCATCTCCAAAGCCTGAAGAGCTCAGGGTCTATCTGTGCAGTAGTCTGTGCCATACAGTGGTGACTGGGACAAGAAGATATACTTTAAGCAGAATTGTCTTGTTGAGAAATAAAAGGAGAAATAAAAGGGCAGTTGATTCTCCATGAGCAGTCTCAACCTTCAAATTGTCTTTCTCTACTGGTCCTGAAAATTGCTTTCGTGTATTTGATCTGAAAAGCATTCTTTCCAGGAGTCCCATATTGCTTTAGACAGAACATATAAGGATAGTGAGTTTTATACTTTTACTTTCAATCTACTTTATGCCTTCACTAATACATATTGGCATTTAATCTAAGTCTGTCCCTCTTTCTGTGTATGTGACCTGATTTGCTGCAAGCAGACAGAAAGATTGAGACGCAAGCAGCAAAGGCTCAAAGTAAAGTCCATGAGCATCCCAGTTCCTTTCATGGTTAATCGCTTCAGACTTATTAACCTTCCAGATAACCTATAAAACGTCCCTTGCCATTCCTCTTTTGGGGCAGAGCAGGTGTTAGTTATTTTGTGGTTATGGCAGTCATCTATATGGTATACAAGCAGATTATTGAAAGGACTGAATATCAGTGGATGTTATGGCTTTTGGTTTGAAGACTAATATTATTTATCTACAAATATTTTTTTAACTGTATGAAATGAGGAATATATGAAAGGAAATGAAGCTGCATTCTAAGATGCAGGGGCTATGTGTCTCAAGAGCCTTTAAAGAAGTGTAATACTGTATTTAGATTCTGTGGTACCCAGGTGAATAAAGTTGTTAAGATGCAAACTTTGTGACATTTCAGTAAATGAATTATTTAACTATCGATTGATTTTTGTAATCCCTCTTGCATTTCACTGGATTTTTTTCCCTCCTTTGTCAATGTGGTAGTCACTTTAAGTAAATGATTCTTAGGCCTTCTTCAGTGTCAAACAGGAGCAACGCTCTTCAAAGAAAAAAATAAAAGAGTAGGAAAAACAGGAGAAACATTTGGAATATGAAGGGTACTTAGGCATTGTTGTATTTCATCGGCATTTTGAGTTGGTTTTTGTGAGGGTTTTTGTGGCAATCGGTGAAGTACAATTCACTTCAAGCAAGTTGGGAAAGGAAAGGTCTTCAACCACGTGGTGGTGGGGTATAGAGGAGATGGTCAAGGCTCTTCCCACCTGAGAACAGACACAGGTCAGATAAGAAATTCCACTTAGATGTAAGGAATTATTTTTTTTTCTCTAAGCACTTTTTTTTCTGTGAACACTGGAAAAATGGCCCAGACAAGCTGAGGAAACTCCATCCTTGGAAGATTTTTAAACCTAACACGGCAAGGCCCTTAGCAACCTATTCAAGTTGTACTGTGTTGAGCAGGAGGTTGGGCTAGATGATCATTAAGACACAAAGAAAAGGATTAATTCAACACAAGATTTCTTCTGGCCAGTGCATTAGTTACAACATTGACATTATGCATACATGGCATGTGGATTTTGTGTGTCTGCTAATAGTTTCCTTCTAAGTATTTGTACTGGCTTCAGAATGATTCTCCAGATGTAGTGGACAGCATGAAATGGGCAGCGAGATTGCAGAGTATGTAATTTGTGCGTCTGTGGAGATCGTGCCCTACCTAACACAGTTCGATTGGTGACCAGGGCCTGAAATATCACTAAGAAAAAATGTTTATAGCAACTCAGGATTTTAAGGGCAGGTAACTGTGAAAAATTATGTACCTTTTCTCAATATTTTAAAGTGCAGTTTTGAAGATAGCATGAGAACCTGCATGTAACTTCTTATTTGGACTAAATTGACATAACATCTGTTTATCACAGTTGAGGATCTGGCCCTGTATTACCTAACATGGTCTGACAAGAGCAGCAGGCACTGGAGCAGAAAATTAATTTCATTGTGTCGTTCTCAGCCAGCGATGGAGAATGAGCAAATGGTCAACACGGACTCTTGAATTCCCAAGTTTCGTTCATGAGAGCTGCATTACAGAGGTCTGGATAACCACACGGGCTTTTTACACGTGGGCTTCTGAAGGGAAAGCATTTACGATAGATTAAAATATCACTTTTGCTTACCCTTTAGTGAGAGTGAGATAAGGTTTATATATATAATATTGAAAGAATGCTTTTAACCACAGTAGAACACAGAAACTTCTTTAGCTTCTGAAATGGCTGATGAATAAAATAATTTTTGTTTCCCTTTTTTGAACATCTGAAATAGCCTCTCATTGAACTCACTGCGTGGCATAGCAATTAAGATGCTGCTGTTGTTTACACACAGGCTTATCTGCCCAAAATAACTGATCAGTCATAACACTGGTGTAGCATTCACATGTAACTGGTGAATAGGAAATGTAGAAAACTCCAGTTTGTTGGTGATGCTGTGTTTGTTCTTTGAAGACCTAAGGGTTACTCACATGCATGGTGGGCTATACTGCGTTTTTCTGTAGTTAGGCTTAAAGCAGATGTGACTGAGATGGTAACATATAGGAACATGTTGGGTTTTTTTTTTATTTTAAAAAATCCACACATAACCTTGAAGGTTTAGAAGTAAGAGGGGATTGCACTTGAGATAAGTATCAGCAGCAGTGAAACAAAAATTTTTTTTCTGTGCTTTGAATATTCCACTCAAATTCGGAATCCCTTTATGTAGAGTGACATGCTTCAAAGTTTTTTTTGTAATGGAATGATAATTGGAATAGAAGAACTACTTCAGGATTAAATTAATTCCTTTATCCTGGTGTGTGAATATTGTTGAGTCAGCAGCTTAATATCAGATTTCGGGGGTTAAATTTTGCTAAAAAATGCAAATGCATTTTTAGCATGAATTTTATAGTTAGGATAAATTTTGTCACTTGGCATACACTTACTCATATAAAATAGTGCGGATAGGCAGGCCTGCACAAATGTTGACGAAGTTTAAGTGGCAGTCTTTCAATTTATTTTTCTATTTTCTTTTCTGTTTATGCTGGCATTTCTCTCAACTGTAAACAGAAAATCTTTCATTTTGAAAGTAGTTTATAACTTAAATTAACTGTGCATGAAATTTATAAATTGGAGTTCTGTGAATAAGTTTTTTTTTTCCCTGCATTCCAAATACTCCTTACATATTGCACTTTCTGGTCATTTAAATTGAAAGATGACTGTAGGGACCAATACAAATAAGATGGGAACAATTATTCATTAGCTTGCATTAGTTCTACTGCATATTGCTTTTCTTCCCTACTCTCTTCTTTGTACTTTCCTTAAACCTTACAGGCAGGAAGGAATGTGGCCAGACTGGAGTAGGGCACTTGTTATGTGATTCTTAAAGAAAAATGTCCGTATACCAGGTTTAATCTTTTTTTGTTTCTGAATCTTTTTCTCGCCTGTATTTCCTTTAGCTTTTCATAAACATACAGTTACTTTCAGATGTCCTTACTAATTGAAAAAGGTAATTCCTGGGGTAAATAGCAGGTTAAGACTTCCGTTGCTTTACCATAAGGACCCTACTTTTCACTGATTAGTATGAAAATATGAAGCGTGCATAACGAGAACTGTCTGTGTCTAAGTACCTTGCAGAAGTTACTGCTTCAGAGACTCAGAAGCATTACACCTAGGCTAATTTTACTTTAATTTTATTTCTACTGGAAAGTAGTTTGTGGAAAGGATACCGCAATTGAAGGAAGTATACTGTAAATAGCCGTGGTGATAGTAAAGGGGATGGTCTGGAGAGGGTGTGGAAATAAAGCCAGCACTGTGTATCTTTTCTTCTGAAACTAATTTCTGACTCTGTCCTTTCCTTATTTTGCTAGGGTTCACCTTTTGTTAGGAATTAATGACACAAAGTTGGATTAATAAATATAAGTATAAATACATCTCGTCCACTTGATTTTTGTAGTAATATTAAAAGTATCTAGGCAACCTAGTTAAAATACTATAATGGAATGAAGCATATAGCGTTTAATCAGTTCAAATGCATGAAACATTATACTCTAGGTTCTTTGAGGGGCAGTGTAAAGATGAACTTGGATTTTCTAAGTGAGAAGTGTCTTGGTGCTGTGAATTAGTGGGTGAGAAGTCAAACCTTTTAGTCGTGCATTTAGTTTTCAAGGTTAGGATTCAAGAAATTCTCGTGTGTAACAGAACAGGAATGGAATTTACGTAGCTTTTGGAATAGGTAGGCCATTAAGTAACAGAAGTGTGTTGAAGGAAAATACTTGAAATATACGAGACTGGGATTTTAAAGATGTTTATTTGAGAAAAAAAAAAGAAAGGATTTTATTTTTGTAAATTTATTTGCTTTTAAGGTTTTCACATGTGTCATCTCCTTTGGGTATACTTTAGATTATTAAGTGTTTATTTTGCTGGCATTTGGCTCCTCAAATATTGAGGTATAGTAGAGAGAGATTGCACAGAGACCTGGTCTATTTCCCTCTTTCAAAAAAGACCTTTCAAATCTAAGTAGGAAAAAGAAAAGAGACGAGTGTTGACTTGGAAATGGAGAAAATCTGTATATCTTACTGATTTCTCTGTAGATGGTAAATGTTTTGCAGCAGGACCGCCCAGTGGTATGTCAGTATAATATTACTGTGTTTCCACTTCCTAAACTTGATGCCTGGGGTAGTGCTGGGCAGCTGCAGGTGCTATGTAAGGAGAAACTAATGCATTCTTGAATGGGGAGTTCATGACAGTCTGTGGACTCTTTATTTTGTCTTTTTGCTAACTTAGAAAAGTACTGTAGAAGCAGATTTCTTGGAAGTGTTTGAAACATTATATTAACTGGAAAGTTAAGTTAGAGTATGATCTTTGAATGTGTAAATGTGCAATAGGTGTAAAATACTAGCCTTAGGGTCATAAATATACAATGTGAAAATACATATTTTCTGCCTTGCTTGACGGCACTTCAGTAAAACATCCTAGTGTAATGAATGAGGAACAAGTTTTGTACAGCTAAACTTTAAAACAAACTTTATTCCTGGAGGTCCTGTTATTTTCTAGAGTGAAGTGCATTGTGATAACTTAAATCTCTTTCCCACTGTTTTGATGTTTGTGATTTAGTATTGTGGGTCATTTTAATTTTTACGTAATTTTTGTACTTTTATCTGCTTAGAAGCCAAACAGGATGAAAATACGAGTGCTCTTAAGTATGAGAATCAAAAGCCGCTCAGAATTTAAATTTAAGCACTTAAAATACGATACATAATTAATCTTATGTGAATGCCAGAAACTAACTAGGAAGTTTGAATGTGTTAAGTATACATAAAACATCTCTTGTTTCACTCAGTAAATGTCAGGTGACCCAGATGTTGCTGGCATCCTGAACAATCTCAGGACATAAAGACATGAAAATTCTAGAGGAAATGGGCACTTCAGTGCTAAAAGAAGAGAGACTTTATTTAACACTGCTTTCCATAACGGTACCGCTATGCTATGTTTTCTGGAGTCCCCGAGTGACATGTATTGTTGCCTGGGTCTAATGGCAATTGTCCTCACTGCAGCTCAAAAAGTACAAAAGTACCAATGGAACTGAATGACTTTGTGCTCCACTGCTTTACCCAAGTACTCTAGTATATCATTTTTGGTAGCTGCTGAAGTGGACATTTCTTTGTCATTTTGTTTCAGGTTACTAGGGCTCAGTTGTCCTTTTGCATGCAATTTATGTCATTCTCTTGATTTCCAAGCTGCAGGAATATACTTTGTTCTGGAGGCACTGCAGTAAATTATCTTTCTTAATCTAAATGTAGTTTTCCATGACTTCAGAAAGGTGTCTCTTCTGAAGAAAATACTAGGGAAGCAGGCTGTTGTGTTTAAGAAATGGAGATTTACCGAAAAATGCTAGGCTAGTTGTTGCTTTGAGCAGCTCAACCTCAAACATGGCAGTACTGTGGGACTGAGGAAGCAGGAGAGGCTGCAAAGTTGAATATGGAGGGCATGATTGTTTGTCATGAAAAAGTCTGGGCTAAGCCTGTGTGGGAGGTTTTAACCCTGAGTTTCTTGAAGACTGTGGAGCCTGCAGGTCCACTGTCATCTCAGAACTACACACTGTTGCTTTGAGCATAAGCAACAAATAGTTATTTTGTTAATATCCTTGGGGCAGTAAAATTCAATTTTGTCTCTACTGTTGAGCAGCGTTATGCTTGCCCTGGAGAAAACTTTGTTTGTTCTGAAATAAAAATGATCAAAACTTGTGGAGGTTATTTAATTAGCTTTTTAAATACCAGGAAATAAAGATGGTGTGTTTTATAATCCTCTGGAGTAAAATGAACATCTGTGAAAGAAAACACGCAAGAAACCATCTACTTTTAGTATATTCACAATCATAAGGTGATCGTGGGGTAAACTACTATATTCTAATTCTAGAACATACAATTCACACTTTAGGAATGTGGTTTAATTTTTACCTTTTCATGCTGCAGAAGTTTGCTGGAGGCTGTAAATATCAGATGGAGTTGCTAATGGATGAGTCATAGTGATGCTGAGAGTATGGATTTTAATGCCTGTCCTCAGAAAAAAAACAACCCCAAAACCTAAAACTTTGGGTATTTCATATCCAAAGTTATTTTACATTGATTGTTTAGTCATGTAACATGTCTTTGCCTTGGAAGTTGTATGTGTATATATAAAATAGGCATTATTGTAGTTTTAAACTATATTTTAAAAACTATTACATGTCTCATGCTGCTGCTGGAGAAAATTTAGAAAAATATGACAGACTATTCTTGTTATACAGACAAACATTTCATTATGGGAAGCAAGAATTCCAGGGAATAAAACTGATTCTCCATTAGGCTCCCACATTGACGACCACATTGCCAAAACAGGGAGCAGTAAAGATGCCCCACAAGGTCGCTGATGAGACCAGAAAAGACCCACAAACATCTGGTAGAAAAACGCATTCCAGATTTCTGCATCTGCCTACCGCCCTTGCCAAGCTATGCCATGTGAAGGCTGGAAATCGGCTTTAGAAGTTGAAAAATTTTAACTTTTTTTTTCTTTTGAGAAAGAGAAATTACACCATTGCATAAAGAATCAGTATCAAACTAATTCTTAAAATTATATAGATTCACCAGTAGGACTTCGTATTAAATTTGAGTAATATTTTAGGGGAAAGCTTCTTTTCCCAGTTCCGGGCATAGAGGAGTACTTTTGGGATGATGCAGAGACTGAGGAAAGAGGAATCCAACGCTGAAGTTGGAGTTAACTTGAAGCTGAAGTTAAGTACTTCTAGATTTAAGATTCCCTCAGTACCTTCAAGGTGCTATTAATTATGACTGTAGATGGGTTTAAAAAGCAACAAGCAACTACTGCATGTAAAGGGTCCTTTTTGTGAAGGGGAAATTTTAAGGCTTTATGTTATGTTAGATGCTTAGAAGATGGATAATGACAAAGTCACTCTCTTATTCCCTGGCCTTAATTTTTTTCTTTAATAGCCCATTTCTAACTATGGCTAATGGCATGCCCCTTAGCAAGATGAAACTTTTGCGTGGTCAGCTACAGCTGCTCTTACATGCAACAAACACATTTTAATCTTAGGTGTGTTTAGGTTTAGGCATCCCGGAGATGTCTGGTTCCACTTGTCACTTTGATTTTCAGAATTAAATCTAAGAGGAGACCTCAAAGCAGAATACGTGACAGAAGTATTTATCGCCTATCGTGACTATCTCCACCCTCTCACATGCCAAAATCTGCAACCCTTATTCACATAGTAATTCTTGGTACTGCTTCTTCTGTTAATGCAGACAGACTGTTCTAAGGCAACAATTTTTCCATAGTTATTTGTCCCAACATTTTTTTTTCTTCACATACTACTTTGTACTAGGAAAATTTTCAGTTCAGAGTTAAGAATAAAAGTTGTGAATTTTAAGGACTGTATTTGTTAACAATAAAGGTGTGGTTATTAAAATAGCTGTCAGCAACAATATATCATATATATAGTGGTACTTCGTTTAATACAATAAAATGCAGAAATTAGAAAATTAGATCTTAATAGATCACTGGCTTTGTGGACACGGAAGTATTTTCTAGTGAGTGTAATTCTGTATTTTCTGTTCACGTACATGGGCTGCCATATATTTGCTTTCCATAGTCATTTTTCACATGCCCTTTAAAAGCAGTCCATGAATCCCCATGCATTTTCAAGAACTACTGAAAATGGTTGTTACAATATTATGCCACTTAGAGTGCTATAATTGTTCTGAAAGCAGTAACTGATGATAACAAAAAAGTAAAATGTTGCTCAACTATTTCTGCCAAGAAACTGCCCAGAAGAGAAGGCCTGTGAGGCAGTAAACCCTGTAAGGCATGCCAGCATGTTTCCCCAAAACAGCATCCTGGTATTTTGGCTAGCAGCCAGTAGCTGTTGCCAGATATTTCATTTCTTTTTAGTAAACATTTTCAGTGCAATATTACAGACTCTGAAAAGCCTGAAAGAGAAGCACCAATTAACAACTGTTTTCTAGACTCTGTAACAGGATGCAATAGTGGTGTTTCTTAACCTTCAGTTTTGTTACTCTGTTCTGATCATAGAGTACTTGGTCTCATTATAGCGATTTTCCCTAAACAGAAGTTAAATTCCTCCTGTAGAAGCAAACATAAAATTAAAAAAAAAAATCAAAAACAAACAACAAAAGCTGAACAAAAAACCCACCAAACCAAAACAAGTAGTAGTGTGCTTTGTATTTGACGGTGTTACGTTTTGCTGCTGCTCTTGACATTATCTGGAGTCATAATATTCCCTTTCTTTGAAAATGGCACATGGATTTTAGAGTTGCAGCTACCTTGAGTAAGCTTTGTGGCCTCCTTTTGCCCTACTGAATATTCAGAGGAGGTGTTAAAGCTCTGTACAGCACTTTTTACTATATACTAATGGTATTTTCTGCTGCTGAAGTTCTGTCAGTGCCTATATGAATGGAAGCTGTTGCTGCTTTGGCACGGAAATAGATGTTACGTTAATTAGTCAATTCTGTGCTTACATGACTTCCTGAGAGGACTGGGAACAAATGCTACCTCCCTCTGTGCTGCCTTTTACAATTGGGTACAGTAACTGTAAGTCAGGAGCTGAGTCAATACTTATTTTCTTTTTTTCCTTGAAATGTACCCTTATGAAGCTCCTTACTTAAAATAAATCATCCAATAAATTGAGACAATATCCATAATCCTCCTCCTGTTCCATAAAAAAGAGGAAAAAGTTGGATTGTTCTGTCTTCACAAAAACAAAACAAAACCCCCCAAAAAACAAACACATGCTAGCACTGCTACCTTGATGTAAATTAGTATGCATATAAGGCACTGTTTTCCAGCACTGTTTTCTGACTAAGCTACAGTCTAGACATGGCTGGGTTTTCCAGCAAGCAAGATCTTGTACAGTCATAAGTACAAAGTACCCATACCGGTTTCTGATCGGGTACGTGAGCTTTTAGAAGGGTCCAAGCAGCAAGTAAGCGGGAAAGGAATTTATAGATTACGAAATCTAATAGAATAAAAATAATCAGCAGTATAGAAAGAAAAAAGAAAGGACTGAAAATGGGTGGGTGAGGGGGGAACAGAGATGCTGTAAAAGGAAAGTCCTGAAATTACTTTCTGAAATTCACATGATACCTGGACAAATTCTTTTAAAAAGGTCTTGTCCTAGAAGTTTTGTAGGTTTTGTTTTGTTTTTTAAATACTAGTAGATTTTTCTAGACTAGGGTGTGTTTCTGTGTGTGTCTAGGCTAGTAGTGTTTCTGTTTCCATCCTTATTTTCATACTGCAGTGTTAGGTTTGTTCCTCTTTTCTGCTTTACTCTTTGATCCTAATTAGTGTCTCTGAGATTCATCCTTATTCAGTCTTTACAATTCTAAGTTAATTGGGCCGGATTCCGCATTTAGTTTTACTTGGCCAGATAACAAGGAGGTGTGATTCTTTTAATCACTCCATGGTCATCACGCAAATTAATACTGTTGCACTGGCACTAGTAGAGTCATTTTATCACTGAAGTGATTTTAGCCTTATGCTTTGTACAGTGAGCTTCTAGCTCTTTGTGATCTCTTCCTTTTGACATACTTCTATGTTTTCTTGGAGCCACTAAATACCTGCCTATTCCATCTAGCAAAAATGCTCTTTTTTTCTTCTAAATTCTTCCTTGAGCGCACTGCCATCAGGAAGCAAACCTCAGGGCTGGCTAGCTAAATGCAATTAAGTGGGGCTGTTACAGTTCCAGTGTAAGTGTGAGTCCTTTCATTGGATTTACAGGAATAGCCCTTCTCTGTGTTTGGGTCTTGTTATCTGAACTGTGCTGTGTAGTAGAGAAAGCTCTCGAGGCTACCTTCCTGTATTTTCTGCATATTGAAGTGCTTTGCATTTACTGGCCTGTGTAAGTACAGTTCAGAAATTTCTTCAGGTTTATCCTGGAGTGAAGCTGTGCAGGGAACAGAGAGGGATGCATCCTCTGCCGATGTTCAATAGTTCTCTGTTCTAAGAATATCCAAGTTTTGGTAGTTTGACCGTGAATGTATGACTTAAATGCTTTTATTGCATCGTTTTACTAGTCGCTGGCAGCTGGTGCTTCTCTTATGACTGCTTAGAAGACTTTAAGATGTAGGTGAAAATTCCCACTTTTAATATATCTAGATTTTGATGTAAAAAAAATGCAATGTATGTTTAAATGATAGAAAACCAGTAACATAACAGCTACAACATACAAGTGGACTAAAGCTTCAGCCTTTTTTCCTCTGTCAGCCTCAATATGCTTTACATATGGATTATGTCAGCGTAAAGAGGTGGAACCTTTATATTTCTAGAGGATTATGCCTCTCACAGTAGTGGTTCTGCACCCTTGTGGCAATGCTTGCGTCTGTTTTTATATAAATGGACGAGGCAAGTGTGATGGTTGGTGGTGTGACTGGGTGAGACAGCTTCTAAAAGCCAGTGTGGATGTGTGGCACTGCATGGAAGAACAGCAAGCGTGCAGGTCCTTGAGGCAGGAGGGCCATGCTAGTGCTGCCAGCACTGGCGGAGAACATTTGCCGTGTAGCATTTTGCATGTGTTGGTACTGCCGCACGTTGCCCAGACATACTGAGTCAAACCTTTTAATGGTTTTTCACAGTGTTTTCTACAGATTCTGTTCCAACATAAGGCCCTTGGACTGGAGAGGCCATCAGGCGGCTGCTCTTCCAGCTAGCTGTGCCAGATAATCCTTCTGCACATTAATCAAGATGATCCTAAATTGAGTAGGTCATTTTGTTCCTCTGTTTCCTACAGTGAGGCTGTTCTGAACATACTGCTTCAAACTACCTATGGTTCTCTTATATATACGTACACTTCTGCCAACAAGTTTCATTTTGTTTAGCTTAATTTATGTTTGTCCTTCACACAGCTGGTGCGTGCACTGCATAGAGAATAACAATATATTCTCTTGGCCTTCATTTTGTCAGATTTAAGAAGTTAAGTCTATTTTACCTTGTTTTGTTAAACAGTCTCTAAGTATTTCTCCCTCCCTAATTCTGCATACTTCTCTTCACCTCCTGTGCCCTCAAAAAAGATTTCATTTCAAGTGCATAGGCAGGACAAAAAGGTCGTATTGAAGATAAGACCTCCTGTGTTACTCCTCAGGATCTCAGCAGTCCTCTAGCTCTACCTGAAATCGGGCAAAACTGACTATGCAAAAAGAAGTAGAAAAGCTCATGACTAAAAAAGCATTTAAAAATTACTCGTGTAAGCAGTTTGCAGAAATGAGACATTAAATTGTAAAATCACTTATGCAGTTGGTATGTCTTGCTATATGTGTGTAATGTAACAATAAATATATGGCTTTTAAGTTATGGTTTAATAAATGCAGAGCACCTTATTTGTGTTGTGCAAGATGCAGAAACAGCAGAAGCTGTTCTGATTAGCTTTTACTTTATCAATGATATAGTTTGATCATATAAACTGGTTTGTTTATTTATTTTCATTCAGTGGTAAATATAGTTTAATTTTTCTGCAAACTGTTTTATTCAACCAAAGGTCACTATTAATCTTAGGCATTAGGCCCATGTGGTCATTCAGAAGTATTTTCCTGTTCTCCCCTGGACTGATCATTTGCCTCTCCACTGATAAATAATGGATTTAAGGAATCCGGAGTGAGAACAAGTGGTCTGCAATACAAGAGGCGCTTCCCGATTTGATGTTTGCAATTACTGCAAAACATTTTAGATTAAGCCTCTGCTGACTTGACTCAGAAAGTTAACTTTTTTCCTTCTTGCGATATTTGTGTGTTTTTACACTGCCTCTTATTAGCTGAGAACAGAGCGCTCTGTAGCACTAACAAGACATTTCTAGGCTAGCTAGTCATCTGTTTGTGAAATTCAGAATCAGGAACTAACAGCCAAAGTTAGGGTTTTCAGCATGCTATAGTAATCTCTCTATTTTTTCAACTGGATATTTGAAATGTCTCAAAACAAGACACATTTTCATAAACTCTTGATGTCATAAAGTTTTCAAGTTTCCTCTCGCACAATAAACATTCAAATATATTTCAAGAATATTTACATCTGACACTTTGGTCTGCTCACAAGCTCAGTACAGCAGCTTTTTCTTGGCCTTGCCAGAAGGGATGCTACTGCTGCTCAGATCTGACTCCAGCGTTTTGATGAACATCAGTGCATGTCCTGGATTGGAATTAGCTTACTGCTAGGCTCTCTTCAAGCATGCTTTTGAACTGATGCACTCTTATTTTGGTGTATACTGTGATACATGTAATTGGTGTGTGTGTGTGTGTGTATATATAAGGGTAAATATTTTTATGAAATGCAGTGAATCTTCATGAAATGAGCAACTTGGAAGATAGAGGAATATCACTGTATGACAGCTGATCTTACAAATGTGCAGTGCTGTTATGCTAAATATTTTTATAAGCATTTGATGCAGCCTCTGAAAATTAGAAGTTTGATCATATACATAGCTGTTCTCCGGTGCCTGTGGTATAAATCACATGTTGTAACTCAGAATGTGTTCTGCAATAATTTTTTGAGGTAGAAGAGTGGAGCCTTCAAAAGTTGTGACAGGTTGCTTAATATGTAGTGTGTTATTGTAAAGGTAACATCCTGTTTTCCCACGGGTTACCTGTAAAATTTTTGATGAGGAGATCCCATGGCAAAGGTATTACGCAGTCACGCATTATATCACAGCAAACATAGCCAAAGTGGCCAAAATAAGGTTGTACAAGCAGCCTTTTTCTGACGGTGCTTCTCAGGGGTTGACATTTTGGGCTTCTTTGTGCTTTTGTAAGTCATGTATGCACTCAGAATCAACTTCACTGTTTTAATAGTCTTTGCTAAATGCATCAAGAACACTCATCGATGTCTTCTTGTACTTAGTAAAAGTGTAAAATAAGTGGATTAGTAATTTTAGTTCAGTTACATTAAGTACAATTTTCTTTTACTTACTGCTTTGGGATTATGCGATAGAAGTGTACTAGATTTAACACCTATGATGAAAATAATCTCCAGTAAGATTTTTTTCTTTGTTTAAATTCTGTAGTAGGCTACAATGATGAAATGGAAAATTGCTAACCTTGTTCAAGAATTTTTATGCTGTAAACTTCAAATCCTTGGTGTCTGACTTTAATGCTAGAATGTGGTTGCTCAAGCAGTTTTTATTTAACCAAGCTTTTTAGGTGGCCTTCTTTTTATGCATTAGGAGCAATGGGTTGGTACAAAAAGTGTAGTTACAAGGCTGGGATGGATTACTCTTAAAGCAGTCTAAAATAATCTGTCTGCCTGAATATGGAGCTTCTATACAATCTGGATTCTGTTTTACAGAACTCCTGCCTGTCCAATTACTCCTTATTCTAAACTGGTACAGAAGATTAATTTGATCAAATATATTCATTTTTAAAGATACCTCTTGGATTTTAATCTGGGGTAAATCAAAACCTAGTCCACAACAGTATCTGTGACAAAAGTTCAAATATCTTATATGGATTATTATTTTTAACTTGTTACATAGAAACGTTTCACATATGTTGCTGATTATCACTGAAATTAATACTTTAATGACTAAAATGCAGTTTCACAAAATAATTTTCCTACTGCATGTTCCAAGCTAAGAATTATTTAAACAGATGCATGTTTCCCTCTAGATAGTGTCTTAAATTGTTCTCACCTGTTTTTTCTTTTAAATTTCCTTGCTCTTCAGCAACAGAATTCTCTTGATCTCTTGAGCAGTATTTTGAACTGCAGTTTGTCTTAACACTGACATTTCCCCTTTTGTAAAGGAATACCAAACCTCTCTTTGAGGAAGGATGTGTATTCTAACTTTTATGTAGTAAGATGTTCAGCCTAAGAGACAGAATTAACCTAACCTACTTCAGGTGCCACAATTTTACTAACAATGTGAATGTTTAGGTGCTTTCAAACTTCAAACAAAACAAAAAGGGTTTCTGAGAAAAAGATTGTTTATGTGGTGGAATCTACTGATGTTGGAAGCAGCTAAAATGATAATTCCGTTGGTGAAAGAAGTAAAAGAAGATCCTAATCCAGGTCTCATGTATAATAGTGGGCAAGCAGTACGGGAAGGTGAGGCCCGTAGGACCTTCCTGTTGTAGTTACCCCCAAAGCTACATTTGGCTATGTAACCAGGATTGTTCATAGCGTGGGTGGGTGGCATTTCCCCTAACTGTTTCTCACCTGTGACCTGTAGGAAACACCTTTTGATGACATATAACCCCAGAGTTTATTTAAATCCTGAAGTTTATTATAGGATGACTTCTGCACCCCATGGTTTTTTTTGCTGCATTAGTCTGCCTGTCTCATCTTTGTTTCCTTGTCATCCCTGTAAGCCCCCACTCCCTCCCCACCGTCCTGACTGTACCTTTTTGTCTCCTTTCTTTGTCAGCATAAAAGCAGACCATGAGGCTTTCTCTCCATCTTGAAATAGAGCATTGCAGCCTGGTCCCTCCTTGTGTCTTCCTTGCTTGACTTTCCACTTGACTTCTCATTTTAGGGCAGTCTGGAATATTTTGTGGTCTGGTGATCTGTTGAGAGAACAGGCTCATGAAAAATCGGGAAGGATTTTTGACCTATAGGTGCTGTGAACTTAAATAAAAACATAACGTAACAAGATAGCTGCTGTATTTTCCAATCTTTCTGGACATAGTTTCAAAAGTCAGTTTCCAATCACATGTATGTGAATAACTGAAATTAATTTATTTCAAAATTTCATAATACTAAAGTCTGTATTGGCCTCCAGGGTTTTGCCCATCCGATAGAGTTTATTCAAACAAAAGTGAAAGTGACAACACTTTTTTGAGCATCTAGTTTTAATTGTTGCTGTCCCCTTTACTGGAATAAGCTCTGTTTATATATCTTGCTGATGACAATTAAAGCACAGGCTGCTCTGACCTCTACAATTTCTGTCAAAGGTCCCCAAATCAGTTTTCTTTCAGTTGATACTTTACTACCATTTAGTAACTCATTATTTCCATAAAGTCTTTACTTTTGGTCCCTTGCTGGCACCAACTGCTGATAGAGGTCCACAAGTGCTCTGATGTGCGCAACAGATAAGACATTTTGTGAGGAGTCCTCTCGTCCTGACCTCACCTAGCTAATGAAAGAAGCACTCTATTGTTTGCTGAGACAATGCAGCTGCACTAAAATATGTCTTGTGTACAGAGTATTTTGCATTTGTTCAGTTGTGGTGCCAAGTAGAAAGGAGCATTACAGTCATTGTCAGACCTTCAGCCTTGAACTCTTCTGTGCTGCCTTTGTGTTTCATAGGGAGATTCTTCAGTTGGTGGTACAGGAATGTTGCTACTGCAGGAGCAGCTGTGATGCCTGAGTTAGAGAAATGATTGGTCACAGCCTGGTGGTTGCCATCTAGTTTCTGAAAATAAGAGATGGGAAATTAATTCAGCCCTGGAGTCTGGCTTTGGTCTCTTTCCTCTTGTCCTGCAAAGCATCAGGAGAGAACATCTTTGTGTTTCTGATGGGGAAGGCCCTCTGAGGCCATTTACCAGAACATGGATTGGGTTCATAGGAGATCCTGGCTTTCCCTGTTTTAAAGGGAAAGTCTTTCATGCTCCATATTGTGCAGTGTTCCTGAGGGAAGCAGTGTAAGATAAGAATGACCCTGTTTGGATTTATTTAGAATGACAGCAATGAAAATACTCCACTGGCTCAAAAAACACCAGGAAAAGATGGTTGGTTCTTCACAACCGAATTGTGGAACTCCAGCAAAAATCTCTATTTCGTTTCCTACAGCCTTGTCCCTTTCTATTCTCAAAGGTACAGAGACAATAGCAGCCTCGCTTAGAAACAACAAAGAAGAAAATAGAAACTTTTAGAGTAGAATGTGCTCTGCAACCTGAGTATTGACTGTAACCAGGTGGTTTCTTTTCCTGGAATTGCCAATAATTCCGGAAATCAGTGTTCAGAAAGACTTGTAAAGAACTTTGAAACCGACAAAGGATATGCTGCTATCTTTGTACTGATACCAGTCAACATTGTGTTTTAAAACATTTTGTCTAAATCAGCATATTAAAAGATGACGTGTTTATTCTGTTTATTATGAAGAATGAAAAGGAAATTAAAAGATATCTTGAAAGATTTTTGGAACTTTACAATTGCTCCTGTTTCTGTGAAGAGTTAAAAAAAACAAAAAATATGATAAAGCTGCTGAAATGATGTACAGATCTTACTTCAGGCATGACTGTTACATAGTCTGTTTGGTTAGCAATGTTAGATATGTATGGTCTTCTAGCTGTTTAATCGTTTGGATTATGCCTGTCTTTTATGAAAACAAAATTGCTCAGTTTACGTCCAGTTATAAATAACGAAAGTGTGTGACATCTCAGTCATTTTTAAGAAGTCTGCTGCACTGGTTAGAATAAGATTCTGCTATTAGCTTTAGAATAATCACAGACAACAAAACAGTGAAGAAATATACTGCAACACAGTGTTACTTGAATTCATAAATCTTTATTTTAGAGACAGTGTGACAATATGAATTGTTTGATTACTTTGCAGAAGGAAGTGGAACTTAAGGAGAACAGCATAATGACATTAGACAGAGGACTTGTTATTGAGCATCTCAGAAGGAATCCTGGCAGCTGAGGATGTGGGATGATGACTTACAAGAGTTTTATCAGTTAACTTGTTTGACTGCTGGCTAGTGTATAATACAGTGAGTGCAAATGGCATGCAACACAATGAAATGTTTTCTCCTTGTGATTTAGGTCTTTGTTTTCCAGCACAAAGTATAATTCTTTAATCGCTTAGCACAGAAATATAGCAAGCTGCCTTCTTTGGAATGCGCGTGTCCAACTCTTCCATGGCATTATGCTTTTGTGTGTGCATCTGCCTTATTTACTGGATTAGGAAAAGGTAATCTTTATTCCAGATTAAAACAGCTCCTTAGAGCTGTTTTCCCAGGCAATGGGTACTGATTTTGCCCCTGTCCACGTTCACTCTGGGGTTCTCCTAGTTTTAAAAACAGAAAGGAAACCCAATCCCATCCAGAAGCACCTTTGGTTTGAAGTTGACGTGGGAATCACAAAATCTTCCTAGGCTAAACCTGAAGCCAGAACTGGGAGGAAATATATTATTTTAGCACAACGAAGGTAAAAGGAATAAATAAAAATCTCACTGTAAGACTCTGGTAGCCTTGAAAACAACTCTGTTGTCTCCACCGTTTCTCTGCAATTTCTTCGTTATTCATATGTTACATTTTATGTTGCTATGTACACAGAGAAATGGAGTTCAGATCATAACTGGATTTCCCGCTCCTTTGGCTAGTATAAGCTTCTCCAATGATTCTCCCCACTTCCTCTCTTTTTGGCTTGTCTGTCTATGAATGACCTCCTTTGTTGCAGCGAGTTTAGTTTTAACTTAGGTAGTGGGAATGGAACAGTCTGAAATGACTTCTGGAAGTGTTCACATGAGCTCGGAAGTTTTTATGATGGCTAAGTTTGTTGAGAGCAGTAGGGTAAGGATTCACTTCTGTAGCCATAGTTAGATTTCATTATTCACTTTAGTGGAGGAACTGACCTGTTGTGAGGCAATAAACAGAACTGCTGTTTAGATCAATAAATTTACATCTAAATTTATACCAGTCATTTTCAATGATTTATAGATATGCCTCAAACATTATCTTGGACCTTCAGGGATCCTTGAGTGTTTGTGTCTTAAGTATTTGGGTTTAGGACCATCTCTATAATCATGTTAGCCTCTTCCTTTCATCACATCTTGTTTTGGGTGGTGGTTTTTTTAATGTTTATGTTGAAAACTTAGGAAGATTTGCATCTAACTATCCTAATTAAAAAGTCAGGTACTAAATTCAGTCTACATTATGCAGCAAAATTAATTCCAGAGAGTCATCTCTAATGATGGGGGAATACTTCTTGCATGATTAGATAGCTTCAGGCACAGAGGAAAAACCCTTTAATTAGCTTGGAGAAGATAAGTTGCTGTGTCTGAGTCATTGCCAAGGTACTTTGACTACTTGTCTTAGGCTGCAGGTGCTGCTAATGCTGAAAAAAAATGTGTTGTAGAAAATTTTCAGGAAGTATTTTCCTTAACAAAACAAAAAAAGTATTTCCTTAATTCAAGTTTGTTTGTGTTTTTTTTTCCCCGTGATGTTAATATGTAACTAAGTTATTTCACCTCTGAACATCAAAATTGCCTCTTTTAGCAGTGATGGCTAAACTGACTTCCCTTCATCTATTCTCAAAATAATTGTCGTAGTTATTGATATTATCTGATTGTTAACAATGGAACATGCTGATTTCAGAGGCGGTGTTGGCCATTGAGAGCAGCCTGTCTGTTAACTTTTTTATTTCAGTATACATTTCCCAGTAATTTTGTTTGCTTAAAGAAAAAACTTTATCACCAGATGAATGGCATTCTTCAGTCCTTCCAATCTCTTAAGATTGTGACTCTTTGTTTTAAGAATTCAAACAAGTAGTACCCTTTTAGGGTGGTTGTTTTCTCTTAAAAGCAGTGCAAGAGCAAGGTAGGAATACTCATCAATTTAGAGCTTCCTGTCAAGTTTTATATATGCTGCTTAGAACATAAATCAGTTAGGAATGTATCATTCAGAAATCATTGCCACTTAAAGGAATATATATCCTTTATATGGGCTAGACATGAACAGCCCTGAAGGAAAGAAGATGCCTTTGGAAAGGCTTGATTAGATACATGGGCTTGCAGAACAGTATGTTTTCTAAAAACAGTATGGGTAACAGTGAGTTTTACAAATACCTTCAGTCAGCCTTATGACAGACTGGATCTTTAACATTTTTAAGGTAGTCTGATAACATAGACATGCTGCTAGACCTATTTTTATCTGTGCCACTTTTTTTTTTTGGTACAGTAAAGGAGAGTGATAGCTGTACTTATTTTTTATGACAGTTACGTATATCATAGATTATTTTTTGATTGTTTCTTGTCTGAATATAGAGAGATAAATTGAGGCTTGTAAGAAAAGCCAAGAAGAAAGACAGTAGTGACCAGTTTAACTACGCTGCTGGACCCAGTACTTAAAGGGAGTTAATGGATATTTCCCATTGAAAATGGAACTTGAGACAATCCTTTCCTGGAATACTCCACCAACACACCTGCTTTCCCGCCGAGGGCAGGTTACACAAGATTCAAGGGGCTTTTTAGCCATCTGATCTGTGGATGGCTCTGCCTCCCAGAGCATTTTGGATAGGGATCCACTGAAGGGTCCCACTGCTTACTACATACTAAGGTGATTCTCAGGCTTTCCAGGTAGGCATCGTTCTCTGTGATCAAATCTTGTCCTAAGGATGAACTCCCTTGATTATATGGACAGATAATACTAGGAAAGAGAGCGCAGAAAATCAATACCTGGCCACTTACTGTATCCTGGATCCGTTACTACTATAGTGAGGTGCAAAAGTGATGAAAAGATCAGAACAAACATAGGATTTCAGGCAAGGAAATCTTGCTAGGTGTGCGATAAAGTTGTGAACAGCTGTGCTGTGCTTTCTTTGGAAACTGAGTCTCACGTTTATTAGCTACACAGCACATTGCTAAGTGTTCTTGCCTAGGTACCAGTGTCTGTAGGGTCTGGTGGGAGCTGCCAATATTTATTGTGCCAGCTTGTGACCTTGCGGTGGGTTGTGTATAATGTAGATTTAGTACTTCTTTGTCTCATACTGTACTGCCTAATGCAGTTTGGGATTCCCTCTTCGAGGTGATTTTGATGTGCTAGGAGTGACAGAATTAATCCTTTCCTGAGCACTGCAAGCAAGAACTGGAACAATTTCCTCAGGTGATTTCAGTATGCTCTTGGAAATTGTCTTGGCTCCCAACCATTTTAGGCTCAGGATACTGGAAATTATTTATAAAGCCACCATGCATCACAGAATCTTTCTTTAAAGTAGGTGCTAGTTCTCCAGTTTGCAGTGTGGTACGTGGAAGCATCTCTGTCCTGGGGTCGTCTCTGCATCCTCAGGGTTGACAGGTCCAGCTTTCAACATCACGTAATTACTGTTTGGGCGTTGAATTACTTAGTGTTCTGTATTTCATACCCAGTGAAGGGATGAATTTTATTTACTGCCTCAGGAGCTGGTTATTTCATGTGTGGATAGGTATATTCATGGAGTTTTTGAGAGACACACCTGTTCAGTCACTGCCCTGGCTTTACTGAGATTTATTTCTTCTATCCAAGCAGTAGATTATCTTTCTTGATGAAGGGGATCCATATAAGCTGTGCTTGAAGGATGTAAAAGGTTTTCTTATTTTTTTATTTTTCTAATCTAATGTGCAGTGAAAAAATTCCTACTTCCTTATACCCTCTTACAATTTCACTTCTCTTAAACCATTCTGAACAACACGTTCTTCAAAAATCTAAAAACAATAGGGGAAAGGAGTCCGCTGGCTTTTAGCTGTACTCATCTTTCAGTGATTTGTAAAATGTTTCGGAGCCACATTAGTTTAAGCAGACACTTCAAAAAAAGTTAAAAGAAGCTCTGTACTAATCTCTGTAAAGTGACGTTGGTCTAGGGAGAGTGCTGTTTTTAATTCCTATACTATTTTATTTTCTACAAGGCTTTAATGTTCTTATTTGTTGCTATAAACAAATATATTTTTCTCTAGAACATGGTTGACCTGGAATAGACTATTTTAATCTCATCAGGAAAAGAGATGAGAAAAATATTGAAAAAAGCTTCAGTATTTATGGTCTTGAATTAATTTGGTGATTAGTTCATTTTAAAATACTGACTTAGGTGACTTTACATTGGCAAACAATGGCAATAGCTAAAGGAAAGTAAGATGATCCTGAGGTCCCTGCACTACCTACAATGTAAGTTCTCTGAAAGTTTTATTAGAAAATGTTAATTTTATTTTGCAGCTAAAAATAACTACAATTCTGAAAATTATGCCAAACTTATTTGGATCTTGTTTTCCCTAGTTTAACAAGAAAACCTCTGGGTTTAGTTTGAAACTGTTTTTCACTTTACGCTTTTCGGCAAACCGCGCAATGAAATGGAGGTATCTGTTCTTCAATTGATTAGAACCGATTTAGCATGTTAGTGTAGTACTGTTGGGTTTTTTTTTGTCACCATAGAAAAAAACCCTTTCTTAAAACATCTGAAGGAAAAGCCATTTTAATAGAGTTTATTTTTGTTTTGAATCTCATTACATATATTCACTAGAATGGAGGACTTGCACCTTTTTATTTGTTTTAGAAAACAGCAGCAGGGTTTGGGGTTTTGTTTGTTTGTGGTTCTTTTTTTTTTAATTTATCAAAACACAGCCATGTCTGTCACAAACAAATTAGAGTTGAAGGTCAGAGTGTCAATTCTGCTGGAGTTGTTAGGACACATTTTTAAGAGCTGAACCTTAGCAGCATTTAGACTCACAATAGCCAAAATGTAGCGAGAGAAGCTAAGTCAAGATGCTGGTTTAACTTTTATGTTGCTCTCTGTGGGGTCAGGAGTGGGGCTTGATGATCCTTGTGCTTCCCTTGCAACCCAGGATATTTTATGATTCTGTGATTCTATAAAGAAAACCTGTAACTATGGTGCAAAAAAAAAAAAAAAGATAGTATTTCCTTTAGGTTCACTTTGCGTTTTTTTAAACTTAAAATGTCAGATAGACTGAGAATGCAGCATTTCAAAGAGAGCGATATCATAGAGATTTAACTGTTACTTGTATGTGATTCTCTTGTTCTGATGATGATATTTGGGCAACCCAAGACTGTATTAATTTTTTGATGTTAGAGGGGAGGGCTGCACTCCGTTGTACAAACTCGAGGCTTTCACTAATCATTGGAAGAAAACTAACTGCTGACTATTGGCGAAAACCTTTCTCCTGCTGCCGTAAACACATTTTGGTCATCGACTCTCTGATGTTTAAAAAAAGACATCAAAGAAAAATTACTCAGCTGGAACATGGGAGCATGGTGTCATGTTGTCTCTATTAGTGCATGAAATCAGATATTGAAGAATTAAGTTTGTTTTCTGTTACTTTGGTTTTGTAATTAAATTGCTACAGGTTATTTATGCACAGAAATAAGGTCAGTAGACTATCAGGTGGCTGGAAGATAGTAGCTCATGTTTCTGTTATGCAGTAAGGGTTAAAAATGGACGTGTAAGCCAGGGTATTTGTGCTTTTCTGAAACGCAGTGACAAAGAAAGCACAAGAGATCTGTGTTTCTCCGTTGTTCAAAGATAGGCTTTACTTTCACCCAGGGAACTGCTGATCAGTAAAACCAGCTAGCAAAGAGTGTTAGGGAGAGTCTGAAGGAACTGTTCTGTAGGGTTAGCAGGGCTGAAATGCAAGGTATGTGTCAAGTCCCGGTCCGACTTCGGGCTCGGGGGAGGTTCATAACGATCCCAAGAGTGAGATTGAGACACAAACGAGGTCAAATGCCGCCAATTGGGCCGTTTTTATTGAACAGGTACAGAGAAATGGAGCGATAGGAAAGACAGTAAGTATTAGAAGGAAACCAAGCAAGCATTCAGATAGATAAGCAAAGGATAGCCACCACCATGGATCCAGCGACGTCTCATTGGTCCTCAGTCTTCAATTCTTCGGTGGCGGGTGCACACCGCAGCTTGTTTCCATGGTCTTTATACACCAGGTAAAGACCTTGGCAGGCTGCCAGTCCGGCCCAGACGGGGCTCGGTTTTGGCGGTGCCCGTTTTGCAGGAGAATGGTCTCCTGCCCGTCCTGATTTGCAGGAGAATGGTCTCCTGCCCGTCCTGATTTGCAGGGGAATGGTCCTCTGCTGTCCTGATTTGCAGGAGAATGGTCCTCTGCTGTCCTGATTTGCAGGAGAATGGTCTTCTGCCCGTCCTGATTTACAGGAAAATGGTCTGCTGCTGTCCTGATTTGCAGGAGAATGGTCTTCTGCCATCGGTTTTGGCAGTGCCTGATTTGCAGAGGAATGGTTTTCTGCTGTCCTGATTTGCAGGGGAATGGTTTTCTGCTGTCCTGATTTGCAGGAGAATGGTCCTCTGCTGTCCTAATTGTTTGCACCTTGCAGAGATGCCAAGCAAGCTTTGAGGCAAATATTTGGCGTTCCAGTCTCTCACAGTATGTGATTTGAGACCCACCGAAAAGCAGGAACCTCCTGCTCCTGTGTCTTGTGGAGCTGAAAGGATGGACTGATGAGTAACTGGAGAAGACCAAGGAAGTCAGAAAACAGGGATCTGGTATGCAACAAGCTATGGTAACGTAGTTTTAGATGGTGACGTCTGCAGAAAACAGCAGTGGATTTACAGGATTGAATTCTCTTTAGATGTCAGACTCATTCTGTATGTGGAACCATAGATCTGCTTCGTAGTGGTAAAGGTCCAGGGTTAGAGATCAGGGTGGCAGCACACATGAATGGGATGTCAGTGATGGGAATAGGAGGCTTGTGCCTTGCCTAAATTGTAATGCAAGGTCCTTGCAATGACTTAATGTGTAGTTATCGTTGCTATTTCTGTTATCCTACTGTCATATTGAGAATTGCACGGAGAAAATATGCTTACCTTAGGATAACTGCACCATTTCCCCTTTTCTTTAGTATTTGACTTTCTCTCTTTGACCTCTGAAGTCCCATGCCTCCACTGAAGCTGCCCTGCTCCTTTTCTTCTATAGATAATACTCTTTCCTCTGTTAAGAACGTTTGTGAACAGTCAACAAGTTGGAAAATCTAAGTTGTGCTAATAATAAAGATTTTAAAGAAATCTTGGCTTAATCCAGATAATGTAGTTAAGTATGTTATTAGTGAAAGCTAGACCTGGTCAGCCTTTATAGGTTTTTGGAACTGGAATGGCAATTCAAAATGAATCACTTTGTATTGCAGAGTATTTTCATATAGTTTCTTCCATGATCTATTTTTCCAAATGTAATCATGCACAATTGACTCTACGTTTTGTTCCAGTTTGCAGATTACCCCCCTGCCTATGTCTTGAGATGATGGTAGACTCCAGGCACATGTCCCTCCATCAGTTAAACTTATTTTCCTGCAGTTTTATTTCCTTCATGTTTCTTAAGGGCAATCCCTTCCAACCCTCTAATACCCGCAACAAGGAACAATGAAGCAAGCTAGCTAGAGTCATTCTGTTTCAACCTGGGCATTGTTTGGCTTTATCATCAAGACAGGATGAGCTGTGGAGGGGACAATGTTGCTTCTTACATCTCTAAGCGTGTGCCCAGGCACCTACATGAGAAACCTTGAAGCTTTCCAGGAGTCTTGAAGTCTAGGTTATCATGATCACAACTTGGTCTAGTCATGTATTTTTACTATGCACCAAGTGCAGCTTGTTGCCATTAGTGCATCGCTGTTGATTTTGTTTGTTGTATTACACCCTTACCAGCAGTTCATAGTGTTGTGCTCAGTACCATATCAGTAACAAAGTTAGCCAGAGATAGGTTGTTGATGCATTTATTTTTCCGCCTTCTAGTGTAATGTGCAGTGTGATTAGAGATTATACCATATGTGGAAAAAATATAATTTAAAAATGTAAGTAAATGCAGCTGTTTTGAAGAAACAAATGTGGCCATTCAGAGTTCAAACACTATAAGAAAAATGTGCAAAACCAACACTCTGCTAAAGAACAAATTCTCCTGTAAACAGTCAAAGCTTGTACTTGTAAATATTTATTCTGTTAAGACCGAATAAGAGACAGTAATCCACTACCATTGGGGTACAATGGATGCACAACTCTTCATTGTTTCTGCTGTCCGGGTATATGATTCTTTGTTGGTTTTGATTGCAAGGCAAAGAATAAGAAGAAATCCAAGATGAAACAATTTATGTTTCAACTTAACTTATAGTATAGATATTTGATTTACCTATTTTTATTACATAAGAGGAGCAATATAGTGATTTTACTAATAGGGGTGAGCATCTCAGTGTAAAGTTTGGAGAGCCTGCTTTTACCACTATTATTGATGGCAAAATAAGAAAAAAGTGGCACAACGCTGCAAGAGTTGTACCAATTCTAGACTTGCTATCTATTTAACTGTTGTTTAAAACTTATGTTTGTATCAGAAATTAATATGATGACATTAAAATTAGAGATGATTAGGTGAACTGTTATGCAGGTTATGAAAAATTTGAAAATAGCTTCAGGCATACTTGGCAAGCAACTTCATTATATTAATGTAAGGTATTTTACTATTGTTAAAAATTAAAGTAAATTCCAAATATTATTTAAGCTCCTAGAAAAAAAAATCAAAATCTTAAGTTTTTAGAGTTATTGTTTTGTTTTGAAATGAAGTGTTACCTACACAGATAGGTATTTTCAGAGCTTTTGGCTGATCTCAGGGAAAACACTGTACAAAAAGTATTACCAAGCTTGAAGAGAAATACCAGAGTTTGTATTACCCTTTGACTCCTCCCTCTGCACTTCTTAATGTGAAATTTTTATTAATTGTCAGAAACAACTACAAAGCAGTGATGCACAGCTCCTACTAATTTTGTTTTCCTCAGATACTGTCTTATTGTTTTCACTTAAAAAAAAAACAAACTGTGCTTGCTAGAAATAGCTACGAGACGTGCAAATTAGAGTGATTGTCATGGGAACATTTTATAATTCTTTGGAAGTTTATCCTAATCTTACTGTACTTCAGTTTCCTCATGTGGACTGTGAAAACATGTTAGTTCCCTGCTGTTTAGAGGAGCTGTGAGAATGAAACCGTGTCTAGCCAGGTGTCAGGGATAATAAGGCGGCACACAAAATTATAAGATAACCTTTTTTTGTGAGATTCCTTCGCATTCATGAGCGCAGAATTATGAAATCTGCTTTTTGTTCTCGTTTTCTGCGTTTGGCATTTTGTATTCCCCTTTACTTAGAGACAGACTATTCAGGAGCAGCAAGCACTGGGAACAGCGTTAGAACAAAATGGCGCCAGGAGCCAGCAAGGTCCATTGCCTGTCTTGCTGCACATAACCGTTCCCTCCGAGCAGAGTCCCCTTTGCGCAGGGGCAGAGCCAGAGGAGGGAAAGCTGCTGGCAGATGAGGCGGTTAAGATAAGATTTTGCCAGGGGGTCGCTACCGCTTTTGACCGGGTGACGGTGGCTGTGAGGTGGCGGGAATTGCCTGTGGTAAAGGGTGTTCGCTTACCTGCGGGTGGAGGTGGGCTTGGCTGGAGCTTCTTGTTAGCAGGCCGGGCATTGAGGCTTTTCTACTCAGTTTTTCAGGCGAATCCACTTTGTGGAGACTTCAGGAAGCTGAAGGGAAGGCAGTTGGTGAGGGGCAGTTGCTGCAGTCCGTACCTTTTTCAGGCAAAATTTAATTTTTGTGTGTGGTTTGTTTTGGTTTTTTTTCCATCAGGCTTATCATCTCATGTAGAATTTCACCTTTTAAGAGGGAAATGTGGTGAGCCATCTCTGTGGCACCCCATCTCTGT
>VZSZ01000542.1:302789-367811 GCA_013398815.1 Ibidorhyncha struthersii | reverse complement strand
AGAGACTGAGGTGGGATGAAGCCGGTGTGTGAGGAGCCGCTGAAGGCGGCGTTTCAGGTGATCCCTCCTTACGCGAGGCGTGGGTGGGTGCGAAATAGTAACGAGGAGTGTGATACCAAGCTTGGGTTGATAAAGCTGCAAATTTGTTTGAATGACCCCCTCACACTGCATCCGTTTAACCCTTGAAGAAATACCCTCAAAGAACATAATATCAAATTGAACATCGGAGTCTTATCTAGGCTTATGCAAACACTTTTGGTGTGTTGCAGGTGTCTGTCAGACTTGCCTGTCTTGTTTATTTAATGTTTATGCAAAAGCAAAACAAACCCTGCTTCTTGTTTATTCCGCAGGTGCTACTTAGCCTCTTTATAATAATAATATAATGCAGCCATTGCATTTCAGGAGACAAGAGTATGAGTGCCATAATGTTCCTACTCTGTCATACTGCTGTTTTTTCTTTGGAACTGCAGTCTAAGAAAAGCTAAATGATTGTCTATGTGCTTATGAATGTGTAAAATAATGGGAGAAATAGAATTATGATGGTGATGCATGGATGTATTTTTGAAATCATACACAAGCACAAGTAACATCAATCTATTCGTGCAACAGTTTTTATATGTATTGAGCCTACTTACTGCAAATGTATTTGTGTTACCATTAAAAAAAAAAAAGTGTATTTTAAGTCACTGTGTCTGAGCTGACATAGCTAGGCTTGTTTTCATAGTGTTGTGGTCAAGTGACTTCAGAAAATACGTATTTTGCAGTATATTCCCTCTGTTGAAGTCAAGGCTGTTACTTGAAGGGTAGGTGGTGGAATACATTCAAAAGCATTAGTTATAAATCATACTGATTCTTCCTGTACAAAGCTTTGATTTATGAATGTCAAATTAACTTTTCCAAACTTGCCATAATTTATCTCAAATATGGGAATTTTCAAAAAAGGAAAATGAAATGTATTCACACTGTGCATGCAAGGTAAAATTTTGATGCAGTATTAATCAATAACAATGTCTTCTAGGGTGATGGGGATGTAATTCAGCAGATGCGTTTGGAGCAGCTGTTGTTCTCCTGGCTGACAGAGGGACCAGAAAAAGAGGTAAGAAAACCCTGTTCTTTTAACAGGAAAGTGTGTTTGAAATTCTATCTATTTTTTTCCTCCAGTAGCTTAATAATAAAAAAATGCATGTTAGGAGTTTAGATGGAGAACTATTGAACAGATAGATGAAGATTTAACAGTGTAACTGGTATCGTGTATTATTAAAGAAAGTTAGTGTAGTAGTGTATTAAAATAGGAGTCTCAAGAGATACAAAAAATGTGGTGTTTCTTCTCTTATGCATGTACAAAAAATAGAACTATGATCTGGGATAGATTTATTATTCTTCGTTGATTGCCTCATTCTGTTGGAGGACATTTCTGGCAGTAAGGTAGTAGACCTGTCACATCTATCATAATGTGTCGGAGATCTGTCAGGTCTATGGCTCTTTTTGAACTTTGCTGTTTCAGAAAAATGTAGCTGAGCATTATAGGCACAAGTTTGACATTTCCAAGATGAAAATCAATCTTCTTTTATGTGGTGTTTCTTCAACAAGACTTGTGCTTTGATTGCACAAGTAGTGGTTTCACATGTTTGGGGGTACAACATGGACACCGAATAATTTGGGTAACAGATTTGGCAGGTGTTCTGTAACGAATATAAATTGAAGAAGTTATGATACAAGAGGTATTCAAGGCAGATAGCAAATCATACATTGATCTGCTGTTGTCACAAATATAAACCTAAAGGTATGAGCCTTGTATTTCTTGTTAAAGTTGGGGACTAACAAGCTATATATACACAGCCTGTGGTGAGCTAGTATTCCATATTTAGAGGGGAAAGAAAAGAAGTGAGAACTGTTAAATTGCTAAAAGGATGGTAAACAATGAGATGTCCTAAATGTATAGGAGGGGGAGGTCAGATGATGCACTGTTGAAACTGATAGACATTGAACTTCAAAATTAATGTAAAAATATGCAGGTAATTTGTTTAATTGTAAAATACGTTGAAACAAAGGGAAACGTGTCAACACAGGTCCTTGTCAAGCTGGCCAGCATCTGGGCTTTTACTTACGCATTATGGTGTTACTGGAGACAAGCCACAACTAAGGTAGTTGTATGCTAATGGCTGCATCTGGACACAGCAGAATTCTAAGGAAAAGGGCAGCAAGGAGCCATAAAACAGCACAAACAGTGAGATGCTAAGAGTGTGATGGCAAAATATTTTGATGTTGGATTGCTGCCCAGGGAAGATGCTTGGAAATAATGAACAAAGTGGTGGTCTTGTTTTATTATTAGTTGTGTTCAGGAAAACAGTCATCAGAAAAATAAATAAAAAATGTTTTGATACTTATTTTTCTGCTTCCAATAGCGTGGAAATTCCCAAGTAGTAGATATTTTTGTTCTAGAGTGTAACTATATGGGAGGAAGAATTGCGTCTATGTATATGTCTGTGTTGATGCTTTCAGCACTCTTTTGATTTTGATAGAACTGTACCTTTGGTACAGACACATGGTATAATTAAAAGAATATTAAGATGGTCAATTAGCATTAAGAAAAAGAACAAAGGAGAAAGTAAAAGAAAGTAACAGGCAGAGTTCATATTTACTGTAATTAGTCATAGTTACAGACACGAATTGAGTGCTTTTTCTCCATTTGCAATATAAATAAATGAAAAAAGTCTATATGAATGTAGCACTGAAACGTGATACAGTATTATACGTTTTTTAAAAGTGTTTTTTTAATCCACCCTGAGCAAAGGCAGTCATTTTCACAAAATGTTTCTTTCATGTCAAATGTCAAGACCATTCTGTAGACCTGTTGCCATGTAGCTGTACTGATTTTATATAGAGAAACATGGTTTTACCTGCCTGCATAGCTCACAGAGCTAGATAGGTTTTCTTCAACAGATTTTTTGAAATATTTAAAGATAACTATTTATTCTAAAAGATATATATTTGTTGAAATGTGTTATATTGCGGAAATCTAGAATGTAATGGAGGCTTGCTTGGTTTGTTTTTCAGAAGCCTTAGGAAGCCTTTTTGGTATCTTCTGTTGTACATTACCTGGTATTATTATTGTTATAATAGTACCTATTTAAATCAGGAGTTTTCAGCTTGGTAGATTTTCATTTTAGTCACGAGAATATGTACTGATATTCCAGTCGTATGATAATGTGTCAGCCACAAAATACTGACTCCATTTTGTTAAGGAGTTTAGCAATGCATGAAATGCCTAATTAGAGGAGGAATGGTTCCATACCTTTTAACAATTGTTTCATCCAGGACAACAGCAAAACCCCCTAGAGCACACAAATAGTCTTAAGTTTAAATAAGGTGATATACAAGTTGGACTGATAGTTTCTCGTCTCTATAATTACTAATAATCATAAGCTGGAGAAAGAGGTATTCGCTATTTCCAAGCTAAAGGCACGGAGAGAAAAAAAAAAATTATTCCATTTCAGAGTAGACACCATTAACACAGATTGCTTTCAGCACGTTAAGCCTCGTCACTGAGATGTTTTAAACAAGTGTTTGTTTCTAAAAGCTGTGGAAGCTAAAGAATGAAAAGCCACCTTGGTTTTAAAAGCATGTTTTCTGAGCCTTAGTAAAATGACACTTTGTCTTAATTTTGTGTCTCCAGTCATGCAAGAAATTAGAGGACTCACTTCTTCCTGCAGAACTTTGGTTTTTCAAGCTTCAGGCTCAATTTGGCAGACTATATTGCTCAAATTAGCATGTAAATTAATTATTTGTTTCTAAAGTACAACTGGTATCAACTTGCATACAAATACTTAGGAACATATTCCTCATTTGCTTATGTAATTATATGATCAGTGCTCTTGTAAAGATGAATATTTGCTCAGAAACTTAATACTAATTTATGTTACTGAGTTGCTCAAACTGCAATGTTTCATTGTTAAGTATAATTTAGAGTGGCCTTTTCTTCTTTCCTCTTAATCTTGTAAGTTGCAAGCTTGATCTTATTTTGGGGTAGAATGATCTCAACACTCATTGAACCATAGAACAGTTTGGGTTGGAAGGGTTCATCTGGTCCAACCTCCCCTGCAGTGAGCAGGGACATCTTCAACCAGATCAGGTTGCTCAGAGCCCCATCCAACCTGACCCTGAATGTTTCCAGGGATGGGTGCCACCAGTACCACTGTTTCACCACCCTCATTGTAAAAAATTTCTTCGTTATATCCAGTCTGAATCTGCCTTCTTTTAGTTTAAAGCCATCACCCCTCGTCCTATCGCAACAGGCCCTGCTACAAAGTTTATCCCCATCTTTCCTGTAGGGCCCCTTTAAGTACTGAAAGTCCTTCTAACCTTTGAGCATGTATAGTGACAGTGGCAAGTCTGGGTGAAGATGATTTCATTAAAATGTCTCATTTATTTATGATATCTAATTCATATGAAATGACATTTTCAAGCAAGGCCTGCGTACTGGTGGCACGAGAAAGGTTTTTATGGGATTCCAGCTTTGGAGGCAATCTTCTGCTACTCTGCAGGGTCACCTGCTAGTCCAGCCAAAGTCAGGTTGGGAGAAGGAGTCACCTTCAGCACAGAGATTGATTTTGAAATAAGGCATGAAATAGTCTGTCAGAGTTGAGAGGTGATTGCCATCTGTTGCACCCATAGACCTGGGCTTTGAGCCAAAATACTGCCTGTGGAAATCACATAGTTTGGCAGGTGTTAAGGTCATTTTGCAGTGCTAGCCTTCACATGTTGCAAAAGAAACATCAGAATTATTAATATTCATATATATTTTGTGTCATGTGATGCTTCACTGATGTGTCATGTGATGCCTGACACTGAAGAAGGTGAACACAGACACGGACATGTCACACTTTAGACACTGCATCTTTAAAGAGCAAGTGATAGGATTGACTGCAGAATTGGCATTCAGGGAGTCTCTCCCCTTTTCTATTCTATTGGCCAACAGTTCCTCCTCAAACCCTGGTGTAAACACTTTACTCCTAGTTCTATAAAAGTCTCTTGATGTGACTAAAACCCACGACAGCTTTGCTCCACATTGGTGCGTGAAGACCTTCAGTTGCTTTTAAGAGCAGTAGTTGGTCCTCAGCAAAGCCCATTTGACATCATTTATTAACATTAGTAGATGCTGGACTGTAAGAATACATTAAAGGGCAACTACCTTTTAGGAGCAAAGCACTTTTTTCTGTCTTTTTTTAACTTGTAATTGCATTTGAGGCCAATCCAATGAACCATTTATAGAGACACAGGAAAAGCCATGCAGGTCCTTGCTGCAGTCTGTGCCATAAAACCTCTACTCAGTTTGCTGCATCATAATTAGCCAGTTCAAAAGAGGCTGCCATTAAGATGATGTGTTTAACATGTAGATAAATAAATGCGCAAACCTGTTCTACATCTTCTGTTCATTTTGATACCAGAACTAAAACAATGATGTTGAAAATTGATTTAAACTTTTGCATTAATAAATTAATTGGAATATTCCGAATGTAGTTCATCTTAATTTCTTCTGAAATTTGCTTTGAACATTATGGGTTATGAGATTGTTTGCATGATGTGGAAATGAATGTTTGACACATTTTGACATTGTGATCAGAGCTCTTAGTTTTCCAGTATGTCTGTGTGGCAGAGGTGCAAACGAGATGTTGGTCTCAAACCATGAACCAGTAGTGGTTGGATCAGATAGATTCTTTCAGTAGTGGGTACTTTTGTCTGCATGCTGAACCTGCCATCCCCAAACCCTGACCTGGGATTAAAAAAAAAAAAAGCGTATGGGGTAGGCAGTTGTTTTGTCTGTTTGGTTTGAGTTAGTTTGCTTTGCTTAGCTAGGGGGATTTTTTCATTAAGTCAGTGGTTAGTCATTTGAATTTATTCAATTGAGTATGGAATATTAAGGTTTCCGGACTGCCGTCCTTATCCTGCACATTTCTTTAGCTAGCAAAGTATAATTATTTTAAGTTGGAAGGTACTAATAGCTCTATATGAGAGCACTTTGATGTCAGGACAGACTTCAATGCCAGCTGGCATGAAGTGTGCCAGTATCCATGCTGAATGGAGAGAAGACTAGAATTGTTCAGCAGTGAGCTAGCTGAGGAATAGAAGCCTCCAATCAACACAATTAGTTTGAGAAGAGCAACTGCTGTATTAATAACACAGCTTTCCTCTGATGGTTGATAGCCAGTGTGATCTGGGATGTTGTTAGGTTGCAGATTTAAGAGGATAATGAGAAACGTGAGATGAGGAAGAATCTGGCAGAGAGAGATGGTGAGGTTGGCAGAACTCCTTGAGAGTTCTCAAGTACCTTGTGGAGGAAATGGCCTTGGAAATTGTAAGGAAGTTGATGACTGTTCTTTTATCTGCTTTTTGTTCAGTGGAGCAGCATTTCTGTGCCCTTAAGGACTGTAAGCAGGCTGGTATCAGACAGATTTATCATCAAGTTTCTTCCTTGTGGAAGTAACTAGGGATGGGCCTCTTGGCTTCTTGGTTAGAGTAGCACTTACCTTGAAGGTAAGCTTTCTAGTTGAGTTGTTTTTATCTGATAAAATAGGCTTTCTACTCGAATGCCATCAGTGTGCACTTGCTCTTTTCTAGTTTCTCACTCACATTTGTGACGTGCAGGATATACACTAAAAATGATATCTATGCAACTTTTCTTTCCAAAATGCTGCCCCCTCCCAGATGTGCCTTTAATCACTATTTAAGACCTAACCAATTTCATTTTTGATCACATTGCCTTAATTACTCATATTCATGTATTCATTTTGCTAATGAAGCAGAATCAGTTTTCTTCATGTTATTGCAAACATACTGTGACAAACTTGAACACATGATCTCTGGTGTTTGTGTCATTATACCGGCTCCTTGAAAACAGAGGCTTAAGCAGCAGAGGCGTTCTTCAATCACTATGGGTGCATTTATGCCTTGAGGATTGCAAATAGAGGATGTTTTCACATCCTGTGCTCACGTAGGTTTGCTGGCAGAAACGTACAGTGTTGTTGAGGAATTACACTGTGTTATCCTTGAAGTTCAGCTCAGAGAGTGCTACCATGGGTGTGTGGGCCAGCAAGGTCCCCTTGCTGCTCTGCCAGGGTGTTTACTATCTGTTGCAAAAAGGGCAGAGTGTTCTCCCCAGCTGCTGCCCGCCTGTTGTGGTTTTCCTTTATTTGTCCAGAAGATTGTTTCTGCAACGGTACCATCTTCATCCTTTTATATTTGTGTTCATGGAAAGGTTTTGTAGCTGCTTATGTTTCTGAAGCAAAGTATCAGAGCTTGGGAGGAGGGGAGTGTATTCTGTTTCCCCCAGTGATGTTTCAGAACAGAAGGGGTGGATTGTTACAAACAACTCGAAGCTTCACTGCGTTACTAGCCTGTTCTTGGTGAAAATTTGAGTGTGACAGTAGATTGTGGAAACTCAATGCATCTGTAGTAGTGGTTCTGTAGTAATGATGGGTTTGTTTTTCAGAAATGAAAACAAGTAGTATTTTTTTAAAAAATAAAATAAACAGTTCCAGAAATGAGATTAATTGTAAAACCTTAAAATGTTCTTTCATGTTCCTTTAAATTAAGGAGACATTCACCTTTTGGGTTATTGTCAGCTTTACGTCTTAATCATCTGTTAATTTTACTTGAGTTTTCTTTAATCCAGGGTTTAGTCTTACCAGGGAGTAGCAGGTGAGTCAGATGTACACATTGACAAGCAATCAGTATGGCACACTGCGATAACTTACACTTAAAGGAAGCCTATGGATAAATGTCTCTCTTTTTTGAAGTTCCTCACAGCTTCATCTCTCTGTAAAATGGTTTCATTTCTTTTTTCACATGTCCCCAGTTGTATGAGCGGGGTATGTAGTTCGCTTGTTTTGGGGGGGGCATTCCTGCATATGCTGCATGTAAAATACTGCCCATATAATTATAGTCTGGTTGCATGGTATTGCGTGGTATCTACTGGTTGTAGACACAATTTTCCATCTTCTTTTATAACTCAACAGGGTTGCATGATCAAACCTGAAAAAAAAAAATTCCTGCGTGTAACACCTGTAATGTGTTTCTGATTCCTTCAAGGTTACATGGACATGGCATGAAAGTGTAAGTCACTCTGTCTTTAGTCTTCTTAAAATTGGATGGAAATTTTGTATGTTACGCAATTCAAAGTTCTGTTAAGTTTTGTTTACTTTTGATTAATAAACTGGGTAACCAGTTCACTTTTGAGGATTTATTTTACAATGGGTAGAGATTGGCATTTAGTACAAATCTTTTCAACACTTGTATTTTATAATATCTCAGTCTGACAAATATATTTTTTTAATTCATGTTTATGTTTTCCTGCTTTGTTAGTTGGGGGCCATGCCTTTTACAGTATTTTATCTCTAATCACACCCAACATCAATTCAGGTACTGCATAGGTATTGCATAATATTAATTTCTGTGATTAGTTGCTTGCTCATTTCTGTACTGTGAGTTTGCTCCTACCAGCCTGAAGGCTTCGTGGAAGCTACACTGAGGCCTTTGCTCAACAGTAGTTTTCTGTTAGTTGCCTAAAATGTGCTTTGTTTAGGAGCATTGCCATTCTAATGACAGAGAGGAATTGGCACCTCAGACCTATTCCTGATGTTTTATAATAACAGCTATAGGTCAGTACAGAGATGGTTTCGTTCAAAACAGTCCCTCAGCTATGTCCGATTGTGTATTTCTGAGTTGACAGACAAAAGGTGAGTGCTGTGTCCATACTCAGTTTTGAACAATGCCTAATTATACAAGCACATCAAAGACTACTGCAAGCTGGGCTAGCCCAACATACCCAATTGTTACCCAGGGGCTATAGGATGTACAGGAACATAAATTGTTTTTCCTATGATGAAATAGATGTATGGATCTTATGTTCGAAAGTCAGAATTTTGTGAATAAAATGTCCTAAACTCTGCCGACATACATGTCATACCCAAGGCAAATTTGCAGACAAATCTAGTGAAAAAGATTTATGAAACTTAACCACTAGGGTAGTTGAGCTTTTGGGTGAAACTGGTATTTCCTTCATTACAATGTCTTGCAGTAGAGAGCCTGAACTAGTACTGACAGTATAAACTCTGACTCCCTGTCCTAGTATCTTAGAGAAGGACCTAAAAATTAATTTAGCCCCAGCTTTTATAAAGGATAAACAAGAAAACTTTATTAATGTCTGTGCTGTGATGTGAAACTTTGTGTCTCCTCAGTCTCAGCTTGGGATTTACTCATTTTTCACATCTGTGATTTCAGAGCTGGAGAAAGGCACCTCATCCTTGATATTTGTGTTGCATTGTATACCCTGACATAAATTTGTCTGCATTTGATTTAGTTTCTTCTCCTTATTGGTGATCCAATCTGTGACTGTGTGCAACTGCTGGTACACAATGTCTGCACTAGGGGAGCCAACCCTCCCTCCGCATTTCTATGATGTAGACAAATTTCCATACCCTAAGAAGTAAAAGTTATAAATAGCAGGCTAGATGTTAACAGGTGCCGAATCTGTACAGCTGCCAAGTGACCCTAGTGATCAGGCTACTGGAAATACTGCTTTTGTGGACAAGCATTTACTTTAGTTTCTGATGCAATCAACTAATTGTGCCTAGGAAAGCGATGTTTTTAGAAATGTGGTTTCACAAGGGCTCTAATTACTGTGTGCTGTATGGTGAGCAAGAGGGATATTAGATGTAATGCTAAACCCACTTATTGATAGATTAATGTTACCTGTTTAAAATTAGGGTTTTAAGAGAGCTGATTGCCAATACATTCAGTGGTAGTATGTTGCTTGAACATTCATAAGTCATACTTTTTTTTTCATTAAGTCCCTAACTCCATTTTTTCCATTTGAGCAATTTGTGTCACATTTAAGGTTAAACTTCACATGTGTATGGTAGTGCTTTATGTGATTTTACATTCGTCATGTTTTGTTGTGTCAGACACAAATATGTAAAAACCCAGCATAAATGTATCCTTCTTTCACTCTTATTTATTGCTAGTGTAATAATTTGATACCTTTTTTTTTTAATTTACATGGGCGTTACAGTTATTCTCCCAACATTTTTTTTAGTCCTTTACATACACAGCATCATTTATCCATGGTCTGTTTTTCACAATGTATGGTGGGACACAAATTGTGGCTGTAGTGAACCGAGTTGAGTGCTTGTGGAGAACTTCATTCAGTACTAACTGCAGCAATCCTTATGTGGGAGCATTCACTAGTATGAATGATGAAATCTTAAACTTTTTGCAAAGTACGTGATCTACTTTTTTCTCTCTAGAAAAAATAACCATCTTTTAATCAAGCTAGGCGTTATCTTTTGGTGTAAACAAGTAACTCATCAGAAGATGAGACAGATTGCAAAGAAGATTATTAAAAAACCCTGTACCTATTTAGCAGTAGTCCACGTTTGTGTTTAAGAACAGGCTGCGGTTCAGAACCCAGTAAATTGTGATTCTCATCATGTTAAACCTGACAATGGTTGGATTTACAGACAGGGGCAAGAAGATACTTCCCAAGATGAAGAACCGTGGTATACCATATTATATTAAAAAATGTGATGACAGGGAATAAAAGAGTTAGTGTATGAACATAGAGACTGAAGCAGGTATAAAATAATAAAAATATACAAAACCCATCCTAAAAAAGAAAAAAGCAACACTGAAAATCTGGTTAATAACAGTGTTGCCTTGGTTCCTGGAGTTGTCCATGGATGAAACATTAAACCCCAATATTAAAATATCTAAAGTTGAAAATAGAGGAGAAAATAGCTAATACTGAATTAGCTAGGTTTTTTCTTTTTATTTTCTTCATTATTTTTTTTTAATGGGTCCAGTGCAGCTTAAAATCTTTTAACCCCAAACTATTTTCTGTTGAAACACGTAGGTAAAGGAGTTTAAGTGCAAGTAACTTTTATCAATGTACAGGCAGTGAATTCATTGCCTGTTTCTGCCAAACGTGCAGGCTTTGGATACACTATTAAAGGGTGAAATGAAAGCTAGCAAGAACACCTGAAAAAACACAGATGGCTTCTGTAAAGAAGCAAAAATATGTCTGTATGACAACTGTTTATTCAAGGTTTACAAGAAGTATGAAAGAGACATACCTGTAATTTACATGTAGCATTTTGGGGCAGAACCAGGGTGTTAAAGGTCACTCACTCCTTCATCCTGCTGCACAGTTTTCCTGAAAGAGTGCAGTAGTCTGTGATCTTGAAGAGCAGAAATGATAAAAGTAATGTAATGTGTTAATTTTGTACGATTTCTCCCAAATTACCTTGGTGAGCAAGTGATAGCAAATCAAGCTTTTTAATTGTTGTTCGTAGCTGCTGCCGTGCTCTTAAATCAACTAGTGCCAAATCTGTGTGGTTAGTATACTCTAACGTGTTTCAAATACAGAATTGACAACCTACAAAGTTGATTTAAAAATGTGGTATCTGACACTCATCTGCTGTGTATGCTTAATTACACAATCAATGATTTACATTTGCATCAATGTTAATTACACATACACATGCATATTTGTGCAAATAAAATCTGCATATGCTTAATTACATCATCTTTCTAGTGGAACTTTAGATTAAAGGAATGTATATCTAAAGAGGAAACTAAATTCCTTCTTTGAAAGAGGCAGAAACTGTATTTAGTTAGAAACTGTAGCTACCGTCACCATGTATATTTTGTTTTCAGTGAAGACCACTGAACTAGTAGGTTACAGTCTGTTGTATCAGTCTGCAATAGAAGGATCAGAAATTGTTAAACAATTTCTGTACTACAACAAAGCTTTAGGAGTAAAATAGCTTGAAAAAAAGAGGAGGTTAAATAGGTTTAGTGCTTGATAACAAGGAACAGTTGAGTTGCTTATATATGTCCATCCTGCAAATGTTGTAAAGGTGGCTCAGACCTTAGTTGTTACAAGCTGCACTGAGCAGAAGAAAATGGGGGGAATATCTGTGAGTTCTTTAATGTACTGAATAATTTAATTCTCAAACATCTTGGTGAATGACCTCTTCAGTCACTGTCAGGACCCCGGAGCAGATTCCCCCTGTAGGAGTTTAATTGGCAAAGTTAGAGTTTAGCTGGCTGAGTCCAAGGTCAGCTCTGTGGCTGGTATGAAGAAAGCTAGATGTGAGGGCCTGCCCCTTCTTTCCCTTGGGAACTGCTTTTAAGCTGAGGCTCTACCTCTGCATTTGCCTCAGTAACCTCCCGGCCATGTGTGCATGCCTGGTCATGTGCCTCTGCAGTTCTGACCCGCACCCACTGGCACCTTATTTTAATAGAAATGCTGCACTTAGGAATATTATTTCTCCCTACTTTTTACAGTATCAAATGTGGCCATACAGCCAGTTTTGTAGTTTGACCTTAGATTGTGTTTTAGTTATGTCTTTATATGTCTTAAATCTGCTTCAGTGGAGTAAAACATCAACACAAAAACATGTAAATCATAAAGTAGCCATTGAAATAGACATTGAAAAATTAAGAGGTTAGTTTAGTAGTATAAAAATATCATGCTAATCTACTAATCCCAGTTGCTGCTCATGCACGCATTCTCTCTTTCTCCCTCTTTCTTTCCCTGTAGTGTGGTATTGTGTTTTTTTTTTTTTAACTGGTTTATTTCTGGAAAATTTATTTTATAAAATCTATGCTAAATTTCCCTTTATCATTTGGTTGCATTTAACAAATTATACGTGGGTGTAGACATTAGTGTGACTCAGCATTATTAACTCACAAAATTTTAGCTATCTTGGGGTATTTTGCTTATTAAAGAGCTCAGTTTTGAAGGAAATGAAATGATTACAGGAGTTTCTGAGGATTCAAAGAAATGAAAGTTGACAAGTAAATCTAGTCTTTTCTGATAAAGCTTGAAAATGACTCAAGATAGTTTAGATAGTCAGAAACCTATTAAAATGACTCTACTTGCTGGGGCTTATGATTTTGGTGACCTGACTCTATATCTGAATGTTAGGTGGTATTACAGCATTAGGAAGGGGCCTGGGTAGTATGTACCTACATCATGTAAACAACTTGCATTATTTATTACTATCTTTTAAAATCTGAGTACTTAACCTTTATTTTTTTAGTAATTATAATCTGTCATATTTTAAATCTAGTATTTTATTCTGAGTCTATAATACTTTTTATTTACCTCTGGGATTCTAGTTAATTTATTTAATTTCTATATCTGATTGTCTCGTGACCTCAGATAGATGCTTTTGTGAGTTTTTTTTGTCTTGCAGAGTCTTCACTCTTGCAGAGAGTGACCTTATGTGCATGAACTGTAACTCACTGATGGAAAAAAGTTCCGAAGAGAAACACAGGGATTCTAAAATTCCTCCAATGTTCGATACTATTAACAAGGCCTGTATTTTATTAAATCACACACAAGTGATAAGTACATAAGTCTAAAACTGTGTTAAGGTTTGTGTATGTATATTGGTTTAAAAAAAATTGTTCTACAAGAAATACATCTTTAAAACAGGAATGTCGCATTAATTAGGAATTGAACTACAGAAAGATACAATGTTCTAAACTTTCCTGAACTGTGATGTCTACAGAAAATGTCCTTTTTCTTCTGATGAATCAAGAACAGTCTTATCACTGCTGTGCTTTATAGTGCAATCATGGCAACAAGCACATTTGGCATGCGATGTCCTTTTCTTGCTTGTCTCGGTGTCAGATGAATGAGGTCTAGATGTGGCTGCTCCGTCATGCAAATCTGGTAAACTCTTGGTTGAGCGCGAGGAAACTATAAAGGCTACCCGGAAACCCCGGTACAGTATGCAGCAGCAGGCAAGAGATTGTCTAGTAGTTTCAGGAGATCACAAATGGTTATTCTAATCCATCTGAGATGCTGCTGTTTTGCACATTAATCTCATCTGAAGCGTTTAAAAATCTTTAGTGTAAAGCTAACCTTCCAACTATGAGCTGATCTGCTGTTGGTTTCCTCAGTTTGCAAAAATGTTTCTGATAGATGAGATTTGTGATGTTAACTAGGAGGATTTGGAGATTTTTAAATGCTTATACAGAGGCAGGAAACAAGAATGGGAAATCCTGGCTCAGAAAAAAAATCTTTAGAAAGTAGTGAACTGGAGAATACAGATGACTATACTGAAGTCCTTCAAATACCTTTAAACATCATTTTTGCAGTTGGTTCAATAGCGAAATTATTTGTGATTAGCATTGACTATATAGGATAAATAGTACATTAGAGAAAACATTTTATCTGTAACTGTGTCCAAAATACTCAGCTTTTGATAACGCGTGCTCAATTATCTGCTGACCTTTAAGGTCTGTGTTAAGGGACAATCTATTATTCTGAAAGCCATTCTGGGTATCATGAACACTTACCTAGTAGGCATCGGAGGGTAGCTGGCATTGGTGACTAGAACCGCAAGATTATTTCAGGCCTTCTACATATAAATGTTAGACAGTAATCGCTTTGTAAATAAGAAAGTATTCCTTACTTTTGGAAGAGCTTTAGGAATGGCCTGTACTTCTCTCAGTGTACTCTCGTATGTTTAAATAGGCATGTAGACTGTCAAGCTCTTATACTTTGCTGTGGTGTACTGTAGATGCAGATTCATGAAGGAGTTCAAAATTGTCCTTCTTCCTTGATACCAGGTCTCTTCCAGAGAAAAGCGAGCAGTCACTGGGGCCATGAATAAAAGTGCACCAGGTGACCACGAAACCTGGGGTGTACTGATTTTTGTGTGTTCTTTTTAAAGCCTAAAAATATTGCAAATATAATTTTAATGATCTTTAAATTGTCTTGTAGAAAGTCTTAAAATACTTTCTCTTTTCCTTAGTAGCTGCTATTTTCATGTAATTATGCATGAACCTCATCTTTCCTTAAAAAAATAAGCAAAACTGCAAGCCTCATTGCAGCAGAGAAAAGCATAAAAGCTTTAAACCTGTAATCCCAAAAGGTTTAGCAGAAGAAGAAAAAATCAAAAACGCCAATCTATCTCAGACCTGGTTTTTTTTTCTTTAAAACCATATTTTTTGTGATTTGTCAAGTGAGATTTGAACATCTGGAGTTAATAGTAATAAGGCAGAGACCAAGGGAATATGAAAGGGTGGGGGCATAAAATCAGAATACATGATGAAAGTAACACTGCCTGCAGTTAGGTAAACAGATAAAATATACATAGTTAATGCACAACTGACCTGTACTGCTTCAGACTCCTAGTGGTCCTAAAAAGTGAAACAGAGCTGGAAAAGCTTCGTGCAGAAATGTAAAATGTAGCAGTTGCAACTGTTGATTGTACCTTGTTTTCAATCACAAGCTGCAGATGAGGCAGTGTTTTGAGAAGGTGACAGAACATGGAAGAAAGGTTTGAAAAGGTAATCAAAGGGTTTTTTTCTTTTGTTTTGGGAAAACTTAAAAAATGGTCAAAAACATTTTCCTGTAGCAATAAAAATTTGTCAGACTGATCCTTTTAATTCTAAGTTGTTTGCATAGAGTTTGCAGCATTAATGGATGTCATCACTGATAGCCTAAACTGTTGCCTAAGTTGTTTCTGGGAACAAAACCAAAAAAGTGTTAACATATGTCTTCATATGCAAAAGTATAATAGAAATAGCAGTAGAGGCATGCATTTTTAATAGCAGTTAAGCAGGCTAGACAAAGCTTTATAAAAACAATGTTAGAATGGAATGAAAGAGCTTGTGATTATTTTAGTTGGTTCGACGTTGATTGTCTATCAAAAAATATAAACAATGTCAGGGACTGTTTGGGAGAGTGGAGAATGAGTCAGAATGTATCTCTGCTGTCTGAAGTTCCTGTCTTCAGACACTGTGGGATTATAGGAGGTTCAGAAAAGGGAGTGGGTATGTCTTAGGCTCTTCAGGCTGGTAAAGTGACAATTCAGTGCGTATACAATGGAAGTTAATAGATTATGGGCAGCACAACGGAGTGACCATTGCCTCTGCCTTACTAGGACTTGCAGATTTGAAACAAATGAAAGGAGGTGGTTCTTGACACAGTCAGCTGTGATTTTGCTGGCTGGCATTTATGTGGATATAAGGGGAAACTGCATATGACTATCGAAGAAAAATTTATTAAAAGTTAAATACCTAGAAACTGCTTCTGGCCCAAGAAGTCCCTGAGTGGCAAACTTTTGGAAGCTGGGAGCTTGTTTAGATGAAACAGCAGGAGTTTTCTAACAAGAATTTTTCATTGAAAGAATTCTCACCTGATTAGCTTTGGTCAGAATCCGAGTCACTTAAATAGTAGGTGAAAATGAAGTGAAAAATGGACCTAGGCCTTTATTTAATGATTGCTTAAGGGAAATTTTATATGTAAAACAAATGGGTAAATAAAAAAGCAGTAGCTAAATAATGGAATAGATGGAGTAATAGAAAAAGTAATTTGCATTATGAACATAAACCTTGAAATCAACAGTAAATTACGAGTGTTTGTTTAAATGACAAATGTTGATCCTAGATCAAGGGGATAGGTGTCTTTGTCCTTCTGCCCCAACAAAAAGGGAAAACAAAAAGGTTAAAATATTACTTGAAGGGAAGCGAACAGTGTTGGACTTCCGCACCCATGAATTTCTTTGGCATATGCATTTGTATGCCTTAGGAAACTTTTTACTTCTCTCAGTGTAACACTCAAAGTGTTTGTTGGATTGCATTGCCTGCCTCAGGATGTCATCTTACTGTACAAGAGATATGAAGCAGTAAAACATGGATAGTGGCTAATGTGGATGCCTCCTTGTTGAAGATGGGTGTGGTAGCGATGGTGCAAGTGTACCTCCTTTTTGTCAAATTTGGGAACTAGAAGATTTCCACTCAGGCCTGGACAGCAGCAGCCACTGAAGACACAAGGTGAAAAATCCAGGTGTGGCAACTTCAGGGAGACCTCTTTTGGTCATGCCCACTAATGTATTTCCGTATAGAAAAGAAGTTTCCAAAATCTTGGTGTAAGTCCCAGCCAAACTGTAGAACCAATGATGTAATTTTTTTCTTTCTTTTTCCACCTCGCGTTTACTGATCTGAGAAAAAGGTTTTCCTTCTTTGATTTAGCTTGAAACTTGATCCATTAGGGAAGAACTTGGCTGCACAAATCGGTCCGTGGATTTGAGGCAGCTCCACAGTGGAAAGTACAAAGAAAACAGTGAAAAGTTTCAGCAGGTTTCTAAACCCTCAGTTCGTCGTGAGGAGCCAGTGTCAAAGTAGCAAGCATCTGAAGGTGCATGAATAGCTTTATACAGCTCTGGTGCATAAGGTGGGTGGCTTTTAACAAAGATACTGGAATTTATTTTCATAGTTCCAGAAGGGAGGGGCTGTACTATGCACAGAACCTGATGTCTGATCTACTGTCTAGGGACTCCTGTATGTACATAACTGTATAGGTGGCTGTTCCAGACAAACTTGTCCTCACCTGACGGGCCTCTTGGCTGCCTTGGGAAGCACTGCTGGAATTGGACTTTTCTGTCAAGCAGCTTTTGGAAGATAGTGTGCTGTCCCTTTCACTTGGGAGTGTTTTGAGTCATCAAATACCAACAAAGGAAACAATCTTTTGGCTCCAGAAAGCTAGTCTGATGTTTGGTGGCACTACTGCTAGATATAGGGGAATTATGTGCTTTTGATGCTGCTAAACAGTGGTGGAATTTGGCTATTGTACAGAGGATCTGTGTGACTGCTGGACAGATTTCCTTGCCACTTGAGGTGTTGGGAACAGATAACCCTGTTCAAAGACTTCAGTGGTTTTGCAGTCAAGACATGGAAGCATTGATACATGCAGTTGTGATGGTGCAAACACGCAATCCAAGGGTGTAAATGCCCAAATAGCTCCTGTACGATGAATGAATGCATGCGGAGAAAAGGTGTGTATTTTTGCAGGAAAGCCTCTTAAAGCTGGTACTTGACTTGATGAAGCTTTCTTGAACTTTTATACGCAAGTAGTAAGTGGTACACATCAAAATTAGATCAGACACAAGTTGTCTTACTAGTAGAGCAGTGGTCCTCTGGGTGAAAGAAGCATGCAAGACTAAAGATACAGTAGTGGCAGCAGCAAATTGCCTTGTGCTGTGAGAGGCACTGTGGAGTCCCTGATAAAAAGTATTTCTCTCACTTGTATAAGCACTCTGAGTTTGAATCTCCCACTTCAGAGATGGGCTGTCTCCGTATGCTTGCTTACGTGTCAGTATTTGCAATAATATTAAGATTTTGGCCCATGGAGAAGATAGAAAATTCAGCATTAAAATTTACTTTATTCTCAAGCTAGATTTCTGTTCTCCTATTTTGCACACTGGGTTTAAGGCTCAAGGGATGGCGTTTTCAGCTAATATAATGCAGATAGTTCCCTTGAAGCTTTGATGATTTACTGAGGATCGGTTATTATGTGAAGCATACTCATTTTTTTGGCTTTTGAGAGTCATGTCACAGCCTTATAATTTCTTACCATCCTGTTCTGTACAAAGGATTCTGTGTCTCAGGGAAACCCATGTGTAAACACACCAGTTTGAACTCCCAAATTCTCACAATGTTACTTCAGTACGTGGTGAGAGAGGCTGAATTTATATACTGGCTCTGTTGATGTGTAAGTGTTATTTGGTGGTGCTGTAGATGAGATTGCTGGGTCACACGACATCAAGATATACTGCCAATTGTGTGTGAATAATAGGAGATTAGTGGATATGCTAACTGCAGGATGTATTTTCTGAAATACAGATCAGTGTGATTTTTTTCAGCTTTATATACAGTTTTGTTTCATTGCTCTTACAAAAATTTTATGGATCTGATACGTTAGTACCTTTAAAACATCACAGCAACTCAAACAGATTGCATATTCTAAACCTTATGTTCATCACGTAGGAATATAACTTAAAATTATCGGTAGTATCTAGCTTGAATATAGATATATCTAGTTCTGTTTATATTCTCTAAGACTCAGTGGGATCCAGAAATGTGTGAGAAATGTGTAAGTTAGTAGTTTTTAAAGTTAAGAGCATTAGCGTGGGCATTTACTCTTAATTGTCCAAAACCTTGATTGATAAAGGACTCTCATCTTGAGAAAACCTGCTTAAACTTTAGGCTGGGCTATGATACAACTGAAAAGTACACAATTTTGATATATTGTCTTTGCATGAATTAGTGCTGGGCATGAATGATTTCCAACACCTTTCAGATACAGTCCAAATAATCATTTACTTGTTCTTCAACTGAAGTACTTTCTGGTTTCTCTTTCTCCTTTTCTCTGTACTTGTTTTTTATCCATTAACACAGACACTAGAGTACTCGCCCCAGGTCTATTAAACCAAGGTTTAGGCTGCTTTCTGAGTGTGAGGTTGAAAAATGCATCTCATGGAGAGTTTGTGTAGCAGCATGTTGTAAGGTGTGCTGATGGGTACGTTGGGTACTGAATGTGTAGGTATCGAATCGGCTGCTAGCGTGATCTTCTGCATTGATGATCTCCAACAAGATGAATACTTTATCTCTTTTCTCAACACACAACAGCATGATGCTCGTAAAACTTTATAGAACTGTCAGTAGCTTTGACAGGGCTCTTGGAAGGTTATTTTTTGCAACAGTGCCCACACTGTTAATATGATCTCTGGGAGAAGGGTCACTTAAAGATTCATTAATTCTGTTTCCTGATGCCTCCATAATAAGATGGTGGCAGGGAAGAAAGAGTGAGGCATAATTTCCTCCAGTGAACTAATTGTCTTGATAAACATTATGCTTTTACGCTAGTTGTTGGAATTGTTAGTGAGGGCTTTTGCCAAAATCAAGTGGAGTATTCCCAAAGAGCTGGGTTACGTTTGTAGGTCTTAGAATAGAAACCTCCACTTTACTGTTGCTCAGTAGTGTTATCTTTGGTAGCTACACAAGGTTAAAGTGCTTAGATGTTATCCTAAGCAAGTGGCAAGTAGGAAAAAGGGAATTGCTTGCTTAGTGGAATTGAGCACCCATGCTTGGCTCTCCATTTTTAAGAAGAGGTAGAAGACCACGGCAAAAGTCTGCTCAAGTCTGCTCACAAGCTAAGGTGTTACACTAGCAGCACATGGAAGTTTTGATCAGTATGACCTTTTAGGACATTATTTGTGTAATATCACTAAATTAAAAGAAACTTAGAAGCTAGCTTGAAAAAGTTGATCTGTTGAGACCTTTTAGGATTTTAATCAGCGAAACCAATAAGCCCCCACCTAGAAAGGCACATTTTTTTTTTAATAACCACATAGGGGGGACTGATTTATCACCTGGCTTCATATTTTTTATAGTTTTTGCAATACTATATTTTCATTGCTAACTTCAAAAATGTACACAGTTGCTCAGAGACTGCAAATACATAAGCGCTATAAACATTTTTTAAGTCGTCTGTTGCTTTATTATTTAAATGGTAGCAATTTAAGACTATAGGTCAAATATATCCTTTTGTAAGCTCTGACTGTTCACTCTCCCTGGAGTTGATGTAACAGGCTATAACCACCTTACTTTCAATTAATCGAGTAAAGTGTATGGTAACTAAATTTCAATTAGAATGGGTATGTCAGTATTTAACACCTACTCTCAGCCTAAGGGACTCTCTTCTTAATCAAGTTCTTGCTCTACAAAGTCAATACCAAATTTATGGTACAAACCACTTTACAAATTACAGATGAATGTTAATACTGAGAGGTGAACCTCCATAATACTCTGTGATAATTTCATAATGCAAGATAAATAATCTTCAGACATGTCTGCCATTTACATGGCATAAAGATGGGTTGGAGACCACATCAAGACTACTTTCATTGCAAAGAGTTGTTACGTAGTTACTAAAATCCAAAGCAGCTTTCTCAAGAGGTCAAGCTTGTGCGCTCACTGTTTATTCGCATGACTGACAATGATGTGGAACCAAAGTCACACGAATCAATCCTTAATCACCGTAAAAACTGGGAAAGCAGAACAAGCATTCTCTGAACGCATTTTTGTTTAAGAGTGTTAAATACACTGCTAGATTTGTTTGCCTTGTGTTAGGAAGTCTTGATTAGATAGAAAAACTAGGTTGGTCCTCGTAATGTGTTTTCCTACTTAGCCAGTTATAGGCAATGAAGATAACAGAAGAAATCAAAGCAGTGTGATGATGTGTAGTACTGAAGATGAGATTTTTTTATATCACCATACTTTAAAATGCTTTGTCATTTATAGGTAACTGATTTGGAAATCAATTCAATGCCCTCCCCACCCAAAAAATCTAAAAAGCGAACTCTATCTAGAATGTCTTTTGTTGATACATGGAACTACAGCTTTGCCATTCCGTCTACATTGTGTATTAGATTTGGGGCTGAGTCTGTGTCTGTCTTCTGCTTACTTCTTCATTTTAAATGTTTAGACCCAGACTGCATCATTCCCTAAATTTGTTCTGGAAACTCTCTGCTCTCTAAGCCAGCTTCACCATGCCAAAACTCAAGCTTGCAACGTGTGCGAATGATGGATAAGTCACACCGTGCCATTTCTCAGCTGTCAGTAGTCATCTCCTAGCCACAGTTGAACCCATACAGTTAAAGTGCCTTTCTCTTCTGTTACCAGGAGGGATTAACAAACATGACTGCTTCCAAATGGAGCCTAATCCTCATCCGTTTGGCTCCTACGGAAATTATCAAAGTCACACTGATCCGGAACAGGAGGATTCAACAAACAGATGGTCTCACAGCGAATTAGTCTTGTTCTGATATATTAATCCTTGGAGCATAGCCCTACTTTCAGGGGACTTTGTGCTGAGGGAATTCCTCGTGTAAGACTCCTAATGAATTTGTTTATAGCAGTGGTTGAACTGTAATTAAAACAAATGGTGGGTTGTTGTTTGTTTGTTTTTTTTTTTTTTTTTTAAAAAAAGTGAGTCATGACTCTGGTCTTCATCTAAGGGTTGGGCAGCTTCCCAGCCCCAAAGCCAATCTGATGGGCAGATGTACAATGACAGACCATTATGCCAATAATCACGTAATGCTGGTCTATCCAGTACTGGCCTGGCTACAAGAGCTTAAAGCCTTCCTGGTGCCAGTCTTGGTTTCTGGTGCTTGAGAAGCTTTTGCAGGTATTTTTTTTTCCTCACAGTACTGGGACTTATACATACTGTACCTATTTGTAAAGCTGTGATGGTTTCCTCAGGTGCTGATTTGATGCTGTAATGTGTGGGGGCTCTGGTATGGAATTCCAGCTTTATCCACTTACAATAGAAGGGACATTAATTACTCTAAGGCTGTAACCTGAGCTTATCTCTCCAAACTCTCGTAATGGATCTGGTACTCTTCCCAGGTTTTGTAGATGCCTTGCACCCATTTCCTTTCTTTCCGTAATCTGTTTATGATAATTTGCTTGAAGAATTTCTTGATTCTCTTAGAACAGGCAGCCCTTAAACTTACCATTTTTTAGGAAGCCTCTAATTCTGCGTACCAGTTTCCATCGCTTCGTTCTTGGTTGAAAGATTGTGTACTACTTTGCCTTTGCATATTATCTTTTCCTTTGCATTCCCATTACTTTCTTTCTCTCTACCTTAACTTCATAGTTAACTCTTGCAGAGATTTAGAAACTATTGTTTTCTAGGTCATCATGCTTGTCACTTGCACTACATGACGAGGCATGCTTATGCCAAAACTGGGGCTGATTTTCATAGCAGCATTTCCATATATTGGAGCAGAATCGTGAATTGAAATATGAACCAATCTGATATGTAGGTAATTCCATGCTTCTTTTGTATGACATTGATCTAGAATGCGTATCTATCTAGAATTAGCTTTTCTGTTAGTATCAGCGAATGATGATATCATTTTGAAATAAGGGTGGTATGATGTTTTGGCATTCCATAAATGTATAAACTAAGTTAAATCCTGAAAAAAATGCAGTCAGTCATTCGATTGAGAGCAGTATACTCCTACAGCTGCTGTGCTGTCAGCCAGCCATTTCCTGGTGGTTTTTTTTTAATCCTCTCTTTCAGCCGTCTGAGAAAAAGCTGGGGAGAACCACTCTTCGTGTGGACATACGCTGCTAGGGTCCAACTGAACAAGCACGATTTTTGTCTCTGGTAGTGCGGCAGATATTTCTCAGCTGTTTCCTAGTGCCTGTTTTCTGTTTGGGGTTATAACTGGTCAGTCTTTGGCATCTCCTTATCTGCAATTCCTGCTTGGTTTCCTGTAGCCTTAGGTAACTATCATGACCTGTAGCAGCAGTAAAGTCCTGGGCTCTTGGCCATGTTTTTATTATTCTTACGAACACTCTCTTTTCAAAGCTACAAGGGGGAGGCATACACTAAGTCTCTTACTTCTGCAACTTTTCTGTCTTTGTTTTCTTCTGATAATGCTTTTTTTCTTGTGATCTTTTTTTTGTGTGAAAAGGTCTTTTTATTCTGTTGGACTTGGTCAAAATTATGTGCAGTCTTGCACCCTCCAGCCCCCTCACTGTGTTCAAATACCTTTTCCAAAAGACAAATGAAAAATATGTAGTAAAACTTACAAAAGACACATTCAAGGAATCAGCTCAAGAGTAAATCAGAAGTCTAGCTTACCACCTCTCTCTTTCTGTTTTTTCTTTTTTTCAACTGTTCTTAATTTACATAAGTGAAATCCTAATTTACTTCAAGAACATTTTTGTTCTAGATGTTTCGAAAACGATTATTAGGAAAAAATATCTTAATGCAAACACTGGACAGCACCTTGTTCTGTAATATCCAGCCTGAATTTTGAACTAGCAGTTAGGCTTATAATATAGGCTTATAGGTAGACGTTACTTATACATCTGGATATCGGTCTTTTTAATACTATTTAAAGACCTTTTTGTATGGTTTAATTTCTGTTACTGCTTGTTGATAAATCTCAAGGTCAGGAAACTCTCAGAAATCTCTAATTTAACCTTTTATTCAAATGAAAAAACCCACAACATTGATTTCAGTCTGAGTTAAAACCCATGGAGTTCTACTGGCTTTGACAGTTTAAATCAGCTTATTATACATCTAAAATTTTGAAATCAACTGACTTAATGCCTCTATAATGTATAGAGAAGCCTTTTTTAAATAAAAAAAAAAAAAACAAAAACAAGCTGATCCTGAACTTTTGTGGCATCACCTTGGTTATAATTGCAGTTACTGGGAAACACAAACCTTCAACAACCTGGAACGCAAAAACTGAGGTCAGATCAAGCATCCAGATAAACCAGAATCCCCTCTGCACCAGCAGCCAGTACCATTTGCCTTCAGAAGAGGAGCAGTTCCAGGTACGCATAGTGCCACGTTTCTCCAGGACATTCTTTAAGCTTTTAGCAGTTTTTGACTCTGGGACATTTTGAGCCGGAGGAAGTGCCTGGTTATTAAGAGACAGTTTTCCCGTAAACTTGCCCAGTTGCTTTTTGAGCCTGCATAAACTTCTAGTATGTGCAGTATCCTGCATCAAAAAATTCTCCAGCTTAATGGCACGATGAGTGAGGAACTATCAATTTTAGTTTCTTTTGAACCTGCCACCATGTAATTTCATGTGATGCCACTTGAAATTGTTTTTTTTTAATAAAAGAAAATTGTGGAATAGCACAAAAACATTTGTTTTCTGAATATGTCTGCCAAACAAAAGAAAAGGTTACTATTGCATAATAGTGCGTCACCTGGAGAAGGCAGGGAACCGTTGTGCCCTGGTCTTTTTTGTGGTGACTTCCTTGTTTATAGACATCTTCTGTATTTTCTCTCGGTTGTCCCTTTCCCACCTTGAGTGCTGGTCCATGCTGCTGGGCTTTCTCTGGGAGCCGCTTCGTTCTTTTGATCACCATCTGCTGTCCTTTCCTGAATCTCTGTCCCTTTCTACACTGATTCTGTTGCTCCCTATTATTCCTATCAATTTACCCGGTGCAGACAGCAGACATAATGACCTGTAGCTCTCTTGGTCTCTCCAAAGCCTTTAAAAGTGAGTTAATATCATATTTGCTACCTTTCAGTTCTTTGACATGTAAGCATTTTCAAGTCAGGGATTACAAATGGTGATTAACTGTTTCACTGGTGAGGTCTTTTAGAAATACTGCATATTGTCTGGTTCTGGTGATTTGTTATCACCTAAGTATTTTTTTATTTATCCTATAGCACCTTCTGCCAGCAGTTATGGTATATTCTTTGAAAAGTCACCTGTAAAGAAGGATTCTTGCTTTTCCAAACTTGCCTGCATCAAATGTACATGCAAAAACATTCTGTGAACTTCTTTTCTATGGTTTGATCATCTGTTGGCTCTACGGGTTCCTTGGCAACCTTTTTTGCTTATGATCTGTTTGAGAAAAGATTAATAAGCTTTTCTGCAAATACAGTTTTGCAACTTTTAATTGCCCAGCTTTATTGTGTTTTTATTTGTAAATGACAAGAGTTTATGACCCTTTATTTTTCTCTGAGGAGTGCTAGTTTCTTTTTATTTTCAGATTTGGGTTTTTCTTTTTCTGTTCTTTCTCTCTTTTAATAGGTATTGTTAAGCATGTAATACATGTGCATGCCTAGACATACAGAATTTAAACTCGTAGTAACTTCAAACACCTCGAGTCGTAACCTATAATGTATTCAGTCTGACTATAATGGATTCTTTGTATTTAAGACTGCTGTAGGGGTGCTCAAGTTTGAAATTATCTTAGAGATTGATCATAGCCAGCAATATAGATGGAGAACCTATTGTTTTTCCTTACTGGTCGAAATTAAGGGGTAAGAGTCTAAATCCTTTTGTGCAAGGGAGCTGGGGAAATAGCAAATTGCATCAAGGGCAATTCTGATTACATATTGGACAAAAATCTCACAGTGAAGGTGGTGAAAATGCTGAAACCAGGTTGCTCAGAGGAGTTGTGGGTTCATCAGCTTGGGATATAAAGTTCCTCTGGACACCCTGAGCAGCCTGATTTAATTCTGAAGTTAGTCCTGCTTCAGTCCTGTGGGGGATTGGCTCAGAGATTCCCTGAGGTCTCTTCCAGCCTGCATCACGCTGCGATTTGGTAGTGTCCTGAATGATTATTCCTGAAGAGACTACGGGGTAGATGGTATTCTAACACTCATACAAGAAACTCCAGATAGTGACATGATCAGAAAGCCTCAGCTTCAGAAATCCTTAGATAGTATTGTCTAGGAGTCAGTTTTCTTGTTGCTATGTGTACTATAGGGGTAGGAAATGCCGGTTCTCTGTAGTGTCTGCTATTCAGTTTGCGGTCTAGCATTTCAGTTACAAGTGCACCTGGTCTTTGCTTCTTCAAAATAATTACCTGGAAGTTAGAAAAGAAGAGCAGCTTCTCAACTGCACAATGCTATATAATGCTCATACTGAAATATTTAATGGCTGTTCCAATATAATGCTTTTTACTCTGATGTGGAACTAGATTTTAGCTATGAATTTTGTGGTTGTAGTCTTCAGTATTTCAAATACTGTTGCCTTATTCCATGTGCAAGTGACTGGTTGTGGGTGTTTGGGGATAGCAAGGAGGTCCTATTCCGGTATGAAGTCTAGTTGGCTCCCTTTTTTCCTCAGGAATAATGGATGATCACGTCAGCCCAGAATAAAAAATTAGAAGTCATACAGTGTTTATTAATTCTTCTGCCTATTCAAGTAGCGGGAATAAAAGATAAATATGAAATTGTATCTCTTCATAGTAAAATGAAGTCGGTAACTGAATGTATCTCTGTTCTTTGCCATCTCCCCATGCCACAAAATCTGTCATTTCCTAACCAGCAGAGTGTCTAGCTGTCAGACTTATCAGGCACACAAAGCACCTCTGAATCCTTCACGCAAGGTGTTCTACACACCCCTAGAATATAAATTATCCCATCTGTGTGCATTCCTCAAAGTGACTTCTTGTTACCAGTCCCTGTAAAGCTTGAATTGCTGCAGAGGAACCCCTCCCCTGTCCACCCTAGTGGATACATCCTAAAGGATTGGGGTAGATGGCACCTTTTAGCAAACTTGCCAAATACTTGCAAGTCTGGAGTAAGGAGTGGCTGGAAATTACATGTTTTCCTCCTTCCCAAAGGAGAAGGCGACCCTTTGCCGAAAGGCTGGGAAAGGCAAAAGAATAGTAGCACGCTACAGGGGGCACTTGGGTACTCTGGTGCAGCTGTCTTAAGCTGGCATTTCAAAGGCCAAGTTCAGTGTGCTGGGTTGCTCTGGATTTTAGCAATGGCAAAAAGGGTAAGTGACTGTATCTCCAAGTGTCTCCAGCTCTGGGTTGTCTGACTGTTCCAGTTCAATGGTAATATGATGGTAGATTCTGCCAAGTGTGAAATTTTACCCTGTACTTAGTTGCATGCTTCAGAGTGTAATAACAGAAGCAATTGATGTGGTGCGTTTAAACAATAGTTTAGTAACACTTCTACCATATTCATCTGATATGACATATTTCAGTGAACTGAAAATATAATTTTCTTGTCTTGGGGAGTATTGTATCCTTCTTCTTTGGTAAACAAACAAACAAAAAGTTTAAGTACCAGTCCTCCTGTAAAGACAGATGCAAGGTTTACAAAATCATCCCTGTTTTTCTCTCTTCTCTTCACGTTACTGTTTTCATTTTGCATCCCAGTGTAATCAGTTGGATTTTTTTTTCCCCCCATTCTTCTTTGAGTACTTGGTGCTCTCTGATTTGCACAAGATTTCTTTCTCCATTTTCCTTGTTCTGTATCTGATACCTATTCCCTGCTGCAGTGCATTGTTCTCAGCTGTGTCACTTAGGCTATCTCCATGCTTAGTTCTTTCCAGCTTGTGTTAAGCTGTCCGCAGACTGGCACGCTGAGGTTTCATTGCGCTTAACAATTTAAGTTGAATTGCAAATTGTTATTCCTCTACTGCACATTCCTGAACTTAAGCAATTTGGGACCATTTTAGAGTAACATACTTAAAGATAGTAGATAAACCTGCACGCAAGTAGTCCTGCCAAGGACACAGGTTGTGGTGTTGGAAATTTTGCTAATGTGGCAGCAGAATTACAAGTAGGTGCATGCTGCAGAGGTCAAAAGAGAAGTAGGAACTCTCGTGGAAATTGCATAACAGTCTTCTGTAATTAAAATGAAACAAAAGAAAAATTGAGTCTTAGAATCTGTGATTTCTTTCTGTCACAGCTTTTGGATTAACTCTGTATTAGTTTTGGAGGAATACACAACTTGAAACTTCTTTGTGTCCTCCAGGAAATCTGCTCTAATTCCTGATTTTACAAGGAGGATAGGTGAACATACGTGAATCCTATTTTGAAGCAGATGATTCATTAGCTTCAGACAGTCTTAAATATTGCGTTCTTGATTTCTGAGGGGAATGGAATCGAAGCTCAGCAATCAGTGTTGAGTTGCTAATAACAGCATTCAAAATTCTTGTAGGTTATTTATAATTCTAATGGTGTTACCATTTGTTACTAATAGGCTCTTGGTGGGGCTTAGGCGTTGCTGGACATGTCTTTCCTTACTAGTGAAGCCACTGTGGCAATTGTTCTGTCATTGGAAATTCTCCTGACTGGCACTTCCTCTCTTCATTTAATGGCTCTCTGGAGATGGGTGGCTCTCAGTCTTCAAGCTGTTCTTAGCCTGCAGAACAACAAATCAATTTTATTACTGTGCACTATAACAGAAAATGTTGTAGTGGAATATTTGAAACAAAGGTGTGAAAGGAAGTATAGAACTAGCATGGATTAACTTTTTTTTGGTAGTTATCCTAGTCAATTCTTTCTTGGTTTTGTTTTCTCGATTCTGTGTTTATAAGGCCACACACTCATTCATGTGTTTGATAATAGTGTAACAAGTGAAAATAGCGTTCTCTACCTATTCCGTTCTTCTCTTTCATCCATTGTAACTTTTTTCTTTTGTTTAAAGAACAATCATGACAAATGTCATCACAGGACAGCCATTTTAGAAAAGAAGATATGAGCAATTGTATATTTTTGTGCTGAGCAGGAAACAGCGATACCTACTTTCTCGATACCTAATTCCCCTTCAAGTAACAAATCGCAACCTCCATGACTATTTGCAAAATGTATTGCCATCACATTCTTCTCAAGCGAAATGGTTTCTAATACTTGTTAGACTCTCCTGTGTAACTTCACTTTCTCTATGCATAGTTTACTGAGAAATCATGCTGCTGTGGGCACCCCTGCACTAGGGCACGCCTTGCATGTGTGTCTCAGACCATCCACAGCTAAATGAGAAAATAGTAACTACTGAAGGCTGAAGGCAGCAGAACACAACAGAATGGCTGAACGGTCCTTTCCTCTTTTTAGAGCGTCAAATCTGTGTTGTACCTATGAAGGGCTTTTCCTAGAGGAAAGAAAGGCTGGATAAAGCATCGAGCAAGGTTGTCCTTTCACTCATCTTACCATGGCATGCCAGGCTCACATTGTCCTTTTCTGTGGGAGAGATAAATGGCTAGAGCCCCCTGTTCAGGTTGTGCCTACATAGAGATGTGTGCAGTTGTATGATGCCTGTTATGCATTACCAAGATCACATACACAGCAAAGAGTAAGTGTTCTATCAAATTTTTTTCAGGGAAAGCATAGAGGGTTTTTATTTTTTTCTGAAGATGGACACGTGATTGAAGTTTTTATTTACTGGTGGTATGAAAAACTGGGATGAAAACTTCACAGCTTCAACTAAGTGCAGAAGATGCTTACACAAAACGAGATATTCTTGAAAAGTTTCATTTTGGCTCAACCCACAAGTTTTTTATTTCAGAGTTAAATGTTTGAAATCTGTTGATGATTATCCAATCTGTTTTAAATATACAGGCTAATTCTGAAATGGAAGTCAGCACTTTTCATATCTGTAATTTTCATTTAATAGATACTAATACCAAATGTTCTCAGATTTCCTTTGGCAAATATGGAAAAAAAAAAGTATTTGTTTACTTAATAAAATAAAAAGTAGGTGAAAGGCTCTTAAAATGAAAAGCTAAATTTGACCTGATTTTTTAGAAATAGTTTTGGTCTATCCATTTCTATTATCACTTCATGGCAATTTCTAACTCTGTGAAACAAAACTAGCTCGTTCAACTGAACCATGAAATACCAAGAAAATGGATCAAATACTGTTTTATATTTTTAAATAGGAGCAAAAGAAGAAACAGGAGAAGAAAATCTATTACTGTAATTTTTCACAATTATGTCAGGAGATACTTCTTTGCAGTTGGAATATCTGCATGTGTGTGTAATTAGGTGGTTATACGTGGAAGGAAAAGTAAAAGAACACAGTCCTACTTAATGTGAGTTAAAGGAAAAACCCTGAATCGTTAGTTATAAAATACTCTGTTGAGAGAAATTAAGGATTTTTTTTCTGTAATAAGAGGAAAATGAGTAGACTTAGAGTATTCTCTGAGGTCTGTTTTGTCTACGAACCTCTACAGTTTTAGTGCCATATGCACAGGAAAGGCAATACATGTGATTTTTAGATTTAAATGGATCAAACAGAGACTCCTCAGGGTCAAATGTTCACTTTTAATAATTTTATCTATTAGGGTTGTATCTGGAGATCCACATTGAGATCAAGTGCTAAGCAAGCCTGTGGTAAAAGGCATTGTGGCAAAATTTGTGTCTTGTCAATAAAAGCAAGTAGGAAAACTGGTTTTAAATGAGCATGAATCATAAAGGCCTATAAGCAGATTACGGTGAGCATAATACATTGGAAGCATATCGCTGGTTTATAAGGCCAGGACTTTGTGAGACTTGAAAGAGTAGTGCAATAACCAGGGAAGCAGCAGTGAAGGAGCACAATCAGTAGCCACCTAAGAGTTGTCTGTCGTTTCCATATGAAGTGTGTGTATTCTTTGACTGTGAGTAATTATAAGTTTTTAAGGCTATACAAAATTACGTATTTTGCTTTTTAACAAAATTAATACAGCATGATATCACTTTTTTCATCTATTGCACTACTCTTCATTTTGCACAGAATTTATCATTCCCAGTGTGTTTTTTTTTTTTTCCTCCTGCTGAAACTGAAGTTTTCATTATGCTACAGATATCTCAATTTCAATGGCAGGGCTCTTGAAATACTTGCGGTATTGATAAGTACTTGAATAACTATTACTGATCGTGTATTTTTTTTCTTTAAAAAGACTTCTGAGAACCTCAGGAATCTCCAGGACCATGAATTTCCATCTGCCTTCACTATAAGCAATCACACTGTGCGCTTCTTTGCAGAAAAGCAAGCTCCATCTGAGTGGTGGTTGGTATTTTTACCCAACTGTTGTTTTTGAGTGACTGTTTCAGAAACGCATTCCTCTGATGAGTCAAAATCTATTTTTAATTTCATTGTGGATTCATTTAGAGTAGTAATTTTTAATGGAGCCCACACAGCGTGCTTTCCATGATATATAAGCAATGAAATTAGAAACCAAGGTTGCTCTGCTCTCATCTGTACTGTCCAGACCCAACATAGAGCTTACAGCCATGAAAGGCCTTTATATATTCAATATGAATTTCACTTCAATTTAGTAGGTGTTCTGTGTGCAGGGCTAGTTGATCCTCGGATATTGGATTTAAACCACTTACAAATAAGAGGTTAGCAACAAACCAATTTGGTAAGTTGTGAATAATAAAGGAATATTATTACAATACTAACAAAATTGATTTGTGACCACATGCAGTGTAGTAGAGTCTGGTATCATTCTATTTTCAATCACACTTACAACGTTCTAAATTTTCCACAAGCATGTATGAGAGAAACTTGGGAGGGTTTCAGTACATAACAAATCAAATTTATGTGTTCAAATGATTGGCTCAACTTTTGGAGCCAAAAAGCTCCCATTTTGTCACCTGAAACGTGGCCATTCAGCCTTCAAAAATTTTGTCTAAATGAAGAGAGTGCCTGAAAAGGGGACCTTTATTTGGAATATTCAGTATTTGTTGACTATTAGACCTTCATATTAATTTGTGTGTTTTTTGACTGCTAAATAGTTCTGATTATTTAAAATATTATGTAGTCCGTGGAATATTTATAAACCCAGTGGGGAGAGAAAAACAAGCTTTACTGTCGTCTTTCACGAAGACTATTTGGTAAAAAATCCAGATGTATTTAATGCAAAAGGTATCATGAAATCAGTGGAAGTTGTCTGGTCTTTGAAGTGATTCAAGAGCAGAAGTCACTCTGATACCCAGGGATCCTTACAGACCCCTGCATCGTAAGCCTTTGAAGATCAAAAGGCTGTTAATTGCTTAACTTGTACACATGATATTTAAGGTGTCAACAGCGTACAAAGTAAAGCTAATAACATTTTCAGATTGATGCTAGGCTAAGATAGGTTAATTTTATCTGATCTTTCTCAAAAGCTTTTGGGTGTAAACAAGATTGTTAAACATTTAATTTGATATTTTGAAAACAGTAATATTAAAAGGGTGTGTTAGGATCAAATTGTAAAAAACTGAGTTTTAAAGGAGTTACAAAGGACATGAAGATGATTAGCAAATGTTATTACAGTATCACAGATCTTATGCGGTTACTCAGTAAAAAGTGAAGTGTTCATATTTGCATTGTACTTATTTTTAAGAAAGAAAATCACTAAAAATTTGTAAAAAGGAACTTGTTAGTTTCAGGCCCAGAGATTGGCATATATATGAGCATAGTACAATGAAATAACTAAGAAAAAAAATCTTCTCTAAAGAAGAAAACATGGAGTACATTAATATTTTGATAACTGCTTCCATTCAGAATTACCTGAAAGCACTAGTTCCCAGGTGGTGAGGTGAAATAAGATTGTGAGTTATTACTCAAAGGAGGTCAATTTTAGCTGTTAATTTGACTTAAATAACAGGAATAGTATGGACTGTACGCTATTTTCATGACAAATTGAGTGATGACTGATTCCAAGTAGCAGATGAATACTTTTACTTTAGGATTGTTTCTTGATTTTTAATGAAAAAAGGAGGAAGATGTCTGATAATTACTGAACTTCCTCATAGAGGTTTGAATTTTTAGTTCTAAGAGGCTTATTATTGTTAAATTCTTGCTGTCTTGGACCTACTTGCACATGAATAGGAATTTGTGGGACTGCAGAGTTTGAACAATTTGTATCTGGATGCTTTCTGTTTTATTGTGCTTTCTTTAGAAAAAAAAAATGATGCCAAGTTACAGCAGGTATGCAAACAATGTTGGATAAATATTCCTGGGGTTTGCAATTTGTAGGATGCTGAAATGTACTAAAAGGAAGACTGGGCTGCTACTTTTCATCCTCCAGTCTTATTCTGGTGCATTACGTATTTGAAGTAGAGTCTTTCCCTCAGTCTTTTATTTTTTTGTGTGTGACTGTAATCAGATTGGCATGTATGCTTCAGACATGTGGAAAACTCCCCTGGCATGAAGGTCATAAGAATTTTTGGGCTGCTTTTTCAGAAGGTGCTTTGGAAAGCAGAATATGATCAATTTGTGGAGCCCTAGAACACAGCGGCGATTGACTGTAACAGCGGTGAAATACCAAATGTGCTGAGAAAAGTCAAAAGGCTGCCTAACATGTGGGTTACCATAACTGGGAAGTGCCAGATATCTTTAGCAGATTCCGGTATAATGCATATATTAGTACTGCGGTAATTAATTTCTGTTGATTTTTTTTTTTTTGAATTGGAGAAAAGCAGTCTGCGGGTGTTTATGTGGGGGGAGGGGGACTGCAGAACACCACATTTATGCAAAAAGTCCAGGCACATTTAAAAGAAATACCACTGGGTGTGCTCAGCGGCAGGCTTTGAACATGTGGGGAAAGTTCGCATTAATAGGAAGCTTTCCCCAGGTTCTCTGTCTGCTGCCTCTGTGTGAAGCCAATTGAAGCTTAGCAGAGAAAGGTCACGTTAAGAGGAGCTGGAGAAAGTCTTTTCGATTCATCAGCTGTGTAGGAATCGGAGGTGCCTGCTGGGAGACACTGCAGGTGTCAGTATCTGTGCCGCTGGGTCCAATGCACTAATTGCATAATGGCTCTTCAGGGCAGTCTTCAAATGGATTGGGAATGCTGATTGCAGATTCTTTAGGTATTTGTATATAAACTACTGTAACTTTAAGTACATGTAGAAACCAGAGAGGATTGGGTAGTGGGGGGAACGTAACAGTCTATAAATGCAGGGGACACAACTACAAATAGATTTTTTTTCCCCCCCCTATATCCTTGCTAGATAGGACAAGTTGAATGGCAGGAAGAATGTTTAATGACAGATGGTGTGAAAAAAAATCTTAAAATTAAAGACTGGAAAACGCCAGAGTGCGTTCTTATGTGTCATTTAGGAGTCTCTATCTGTAAGAATAGGTTTAATTATTCCTTTTTCATGAAAGCTGAATGAACCTTGGAATATGTACGAGAACGTCTGTTGAGATCCCTTCTGTCTGTGCTAACAAGGTGTGTCTTCATATGATGAACTCGTGGTTGGCAATGGATCCGTGCCTGGAGAGGGCTGGTGAGCTATAGAGATTCTTTTTCTTTGAAGTCCCTCACTATCTTGATTTTTGTTTGAGAAATTCAGTAGCCTTATATGCTCCAAGCAGAGAAAACATTGCTCAGATATGACCAAGGATTCTGAATATGAATGCACAAGCCTGCAGACATGAGAACTGATGTCTTCCACTCAGACATGATGTTGCAGTTGAACTTTTGGAGTACAGGAACAGCCATCAGCAAGGAAGTTTCTGCTTAATACATGTCCCCTGATAGCACCATGTTGACAGGATAGGAATAGCAGACTTCTAAGGAGTGCAGTGGAGAGGCATGCACTTCATGCTTGCAGGGCCAGGGATTCAAGCTTCAGTTAAGTGTCTAAGCAGTTTTTGGTTACAACTACTGATTTATTCTAGCAGGACCAATATATTCAATTTCTCTCCAGGAATGAAGAGGAGGGCACAAAGAGCTCTGGAGAAATGGTATGTCCACCATTTCCTGCCAAGGGAATTCCCAGCCCATTACATGTTAGAGATTCTGTGGTCATCATTCACAATAAGAAAAATGGCCACAATTCTCTACCCAGTTCTGGCTCCAGTTCTCATTTTATTTCCACCCTGGTCATAAAGCAGGAAACTCCCTTGGAGATGTTTTCCAGGATCCAGCTTTGCTGTTGATGCATGGTCTGCAGAAGGACTCCTCACTCCCTGTTTTCCCAGCTGGTAGCATCTCCTCCCCCAGAGCTTCTGGCTGTTCTTTATATCAGACATCACAGAAGAAGGCTGTGAGTTTTTCATTCTCACCAAGTACTCAGAGTTACTTCAAGTCCCTGCAGTAGGAGTAGCTAAATGGAGAATAAATTGCAAGCCCTGCAGCTGGTGTTTTCTGCAATAAGCTAAGCGCCCTAGAGCTTCAGTGGCTGACAGCCTGATCCTCCTTTTGGCCCCCTAGAAGCACTCTGAATTAGCTGTAGGTTGTCAGGGGTTCATATGTTCAGCACGAGGCTCACTCTTCTGGGCCCCACGTCACAGTCACCTGCGAGAGTGCCTGCATCTGGCATGTTTGGCAGCCCAGCTCAGCTCTGCTCTTGGCTTCCCTCCACGCTGGGACTCCATGGGTGAGGCTCAGCTGTTTGGCAGACTGTCAGGTGCTGAGGAGCTGGGCCTGGCATGTGCCCTTCTGCGGCAGGAGGGAGATGCGGCCCTCCCCAGCTGTGAGGTGTGCTGCAGGCCCTTCTTCATCGTGGGGGTGCCATGAATTTGAGGTGAAAGGGTGCAATTATTTTGAGACCCAGCATGTAGTCAAGCCCAAAGAACATGGGGAAGAGCGAGTGTGCCTGGCCTTGCCCTCTGGCCTCGCACCAGCAGCAGGATTCCACTAATCGGGAGGCTTTCCAAGGCAGATTTTTTGATAGTGTATTTTGTTTGCATATTATTTGGTAGTCACATGTATTTGCATTTAGTTAATATTATTTGATAAATTTTTTTAGTTATTTGAGAGTTTCTTTCTCCCACTAAATTGCAAAATAAGGTTTTGTTAGATATGTTGCATGTACGTTATTCAAATCATGAAGTGCTAGTAGCAGAACACACCTTTGTATATTTTATGAGTAAGCAAGCAATTAAGTTTTATCCACTTTTCAATGGTGTGAGCTTGAGCTATTGTGCTATTTTTTGAAACTTGGACATAAAAAAACGGGATTCTCACCTTTTGGCTTTCTTTTCTTCCTCCTGTCATTTTCTTGATTGTTAGAAGCTATGTTCTTTTTTTGTTGTTTTTTTTTTCTATTAATTTCTCCTGCCTGTAGCTGAAAATATTCGTTCTCTTGATTTTGATGAACAGCTGGTGCATAGCTAGGACTTGTCAGGCTTTAAAAAGAGGAAGAATTTTTGTCTTCGGGATGTTCATTTTCTTGCTGGTGACTCAGAGGAATAGTCCCTGATTGGACCTTTTTCTCTTACACATTTGATTATTCCTCTTAATAGGCATGTTAAGAGGTAGTCACAGAATCCCTGCTTTAGCCTTGCTACAAAGCTACATGTTAAACTACAGTCTTAAGCATCTGTGGTACTGTAAGCTATGAGACTCAAATCTCCTTAGGTTGAGATTGCTGATTTTACAGCAAGCTTTTGGCTGGTTATTACCGCCTTTTCCCAGCAGGAAGGGGCTCTCGAACATGTTAACATCAAAGGTGGTGGCTGTATTCCTACCAGAAGGCAGCCAGAAATGTGGCTTGTTTCTCTGCTGGGTAATAATAAGGATTGGATTCTCTGAGCCCATAGCTCTGTCTGCATTTGCCACTTCTGTAGTAGGAGAGGATTAGTTGAGTGAAGCAGTTGATGAGAAGGACCCAACTTTCACACTGTACCTGTGTTTTGGGGTGTTTTGGGGACAGATGGCCTATAGTGGTCAGAGCATTTCGTTCCTTTAGTCCTGGGGAGGACCTTTCAGTTTAGCTTCATCTGAAAGCAGTCCAGTTTGTGCGTTGTGAGATTGGTGCACGCTGCAAGCGGAAGCATTAGTGAGTGAATGCACTCCTGATCTGAACGAAAATACAACCAGTGTTGCACTCTTCAGATTAAATAGGTTGTGCTGAAAGGGGAAGGTGTTAATTTAGTGAGTTTAAAATGCTGATCTGTTTCAGATTAAATCATAGTAAGCTTCCAGTGGGTAGGAAGTAGAAAAGTAACACGCAAAAAACCCTAAGAAATCAAGCACCTGTCCTTCACAAGCTGAGCAATTTGAACCTAAATTCTATGAAACACTGTGGCATTAGTGGGAATGTTTGCATCTCTGAAACTAAAAATTCTGACAGGTTTTGCACAACAGAAGGAAAAATACTCTCTCCCTTTAGCTCCAGGTCTTTAAAGAGGAACTAAAGTTATCCATCCAATAACGCCTGTATAAATAAGTAACATAATTCCTATTGAAGCTGTATTTTTTTTTTCTCTGACAGACTTCTGGGAAATTACTAGTATTCCCCACTGTTTTCAAGGTTTATATTAGGAACAGTCCAAGATATTGCAGGAGGGCGTACCTCAATTTAAAATAGTGATTTCTTCTTTCATACTTTTAACAGGCATTTCGTTTTCTTAATACTATAACTAAGTGGAAGGAAAACGTTTTTAAAGGAAAGGTTTTATTTTATTTTTACCTTGGCCAACGTTTCTATTTCAAAAGCATTAAAGCAGATTTTTCCCATGTGGATGTGGCATTGCTGTCAAACTGACAGGGGCAGTAGCTGGAGTGATTGCCTCAGTTATCATGGAAGTTAAAGTTGATTTAATAAATGTACCCATTTTCCTTTATGAGGTCTGTGCCTATATTATTTGACTTGACAAGTTCTTCCTCATTTCTTTGTGGTTTCATGTCCCCTTCAAGATGCAGTTCCCCAGTCCCATGTGGAAATTGTCAGGTAGCATCTGGTTAAATGAAGCTGACAAGTGTGTTCTGTCAGTTTTCATTTTAGTAACTTAATATGTGAAGAAGTCAGGCTTTGGTATGGGTGATAGTATCTACAGGATTTTTTTCTCTCTTACACAGATTCATGTAAGAAGCCCAGCCCATCTCTGGCATGGCTTCTGGCTTTAGGTGAGATATTTTACTTTCTAATAGTTTTCATTTTGATTTGGTGTGTTCAGAAATTGGTGACTACAAAGGGAGTATGTCTGGGCTGTGCCTAGCCATTCTAGAAGAACAGTGGATTTTAGTGTCACGCTACAAAACCTACACGTTACATGAAAAATTAATAGTTTTGTGCTCGGCATGACAGCGTATGATATAAATCCTGAAGTATTTGGTATTCTGAGGAGGACTTTCAGCAGAGTATTTTCTCTAGTCTTAACAAAAGCTTAGCTGTGTTTAAATTTTAAGGATTTTAGTGGTCCTCTCAGGACTATCTGCTTACTGAAACTAAAGAAAAGCGTTTTGCTGTTTGATCTTGGCCTGCTTTTAGATCAGGGTAACTTTATGAAAAAATCCAGTTATTTGCACCTGAAAAATTATTCTACCAAGCTTAGAAAGTATTCGATGTAAAGTCAGAAGCACAGTATTAAGTAACATAAAAATAGAATGGCGTGTAAATATTATTTATTTAATAAAGAAGATATATTGCTCAAAATGCATCAAATATGGGCTTACATTCTACAGCAGTTTGAAGTAAACCATATCACTGAGACCAAGCCCAGTTGCATCAGGCCAAAGTGGTGTTACGAAGTAGGTAGTGCTGCTTATGGTTTGAAGAGGGATTCTGCATCCCTTGCGGAGCCTGTGCTTCTGTTCACACGGTTGTGCTCGCTCACACTGTGCTGACTGCACAGTGGTGCAGTGGTGCTTCAGTTACCCAGTTATTGCTTCTCCTAATAAAGGGGGGATTTCATATGAGAATGAAGAACGGCTCTATGATGTCCTTTACCTCCTTATGACAGAGCATGAGCGTGTATAATTGCTACATTTAGCTAGAACTCTCCATTGTTTTGGGGCTTTTTGTGTACCTGATCTGACAAATATTGCAGACAATAGGTTTACTTACCGAATACAGAATCGCTGAGGTTAGCAGGCACCTCTGGAGATGTGCAGTGCAACTGCCCTGCTCAAGTAGGGTCACCTAGAGCAGGTTGCTCAGGATCATGTCCAGTTGGGTTTTGCCCATCTTCAGGGATGGGACTCCACAATCAGTCTGGGCAACCCGTTCCAGTGTTCAGTCATCCTTCCAGCAAAAACGTTTATTATTCTGTTTAATTGTACTTGTATTTTAATTTGTGCCCGTCGCCTCTTGTCCTTACATGATAGACATTTAAAAAAACTCTAGATGATCTCCAGGGGTCCCTTCCAACCCTGACTATTCTGTGATTCTGTGAAACTATGTAAGGCCATCCATGTAACGTGTGTTTAGAGGTACAGGAATTTGAAATGCTTTCAACTCTAAAATTCATAGTAATGATGCTGTAAAAAAAGAGTTTATTTTACTGAGATTTATTTGGCTTTGGGATTTGGGTTTGGGGTTTTGGGGTTTGTTTTTTTTTTTTTTTCCATGAAACACTAATCTGAACTTATTTCAAGTTGTAGGGAGAATAACGGATGTAAGATTGTGCTGCTTATAATCAAAGGGCTCTGTTAGCCAATTTAATGCTATAAATCCATTACGGGCTTCCGATGGCAAGTTCCAAGAGTATAGTTTTTGTTCTTCCTCTGGTATTTTCTACCCCAGCCTGCTTTTAAATGTGTTCAGTGCTATACACAGTGTTCTAAGACTGTGACAAAGGCATTAATTTCTTAAATGACAAGGTAATTAAAAAATACAAGGACAATTTCTGCTTTTCAACCATGTACTCACTTTGTATATGTGCATGTATGCTTGAGCTGAGCACTGTAACCTGTTTGTGTGTGTTTGGGCACAGCTGATGGACTGTAGGAGCAAGGAGCAAATTTTCTCCTCTTTGAATGTATTTTGCAATCACACGGGTGCAGTATGGCTTGGTTTTCCCCTACTTTTCATTGTCAGCGTTAAGCATTCTCAGTTGAGACTGATTCAGTTTGTCAGTTCTACATCAGTGTTTATAATCCTGGCCTACGTCCATATCGCAAGTATGAGTAATAACATCATGACTGAATGCACCTGTGGTATGGGCATTTAAGGAATAGCTCTGAGCGGACTGAAGGATATTGGGCACTGGTCCACCTAGGTAAGATATTTACCTAGGTAAGATATTTACCTAGGTGGTAAGATATAAGGTAAGATATAAGTTATTAAGCAATGAATTTTTGATGTCAACCTGAATTTTAGCTTCTGTTCTTCATGTTGCAACAAAATTGTTAATTTCATTGATTTTCAAATAACTTTTTGTGGAATATTTTCAGCTTTACAAATGTTGTGTAGCTCTGGGATTAGCCTGAGATACTGTCAGATCTTGTCAAGTGCAATCCTTTATAATTGCAAAACAGGCTAATCATCCCTTAACACTTAATCAACCCCTTTCAGTGAAATGCATAGTAAAAAGGTGCTGGAAAAAGGCACTTTTGCTGATTTATATGAAAGACGTTTGGAATGGTTCAATGTCATCTCACAGAGACATAAGCTTGCGTGGGTATCTGCTATGTTGAATAAGGCCCACTGACAGTTGCATAAAGTGTCACAGAAATGTCAGAACTGAAAGTGTTTGTGAGCATCAGGGCTGCACAGCAGGAGATCCAATTTTTAGTGCTTATTGCCTGCAGAAAGAAAAGGCGTGGATCAGAAATCCATCAAAGTTTTTTTTTCTTCTCTAGTCTTAAGAATCTAAAAATATGAAATAGGCTTGGCCTGTCTGATCTCCGCTTACTCTTCCAGAGAGACAATAACCCACTAATACCAAAACACCAATACAGCAAAGTTCCTTTCAAATCTTATGAGGAATGACTTTCCTGTTTTCTAGTTCTTATTATAACTAAGAATATATTGTTACCAAATTTAACATCACCACCTGTTAACAGTATAGATTATTAGTGGTGTAGCTGCAATGTAAACAACATTATTTACTTGAATGTTCAGAGTTCCCAAAACATATGCCGTATCTATGATAACAGTGTTCTCTTCTGTTTAGGTAATGTCTTAATCAATGTATATTCATTTTTGTCTCCTTGTTCACATTAAGTGGAGAGTTTTAGTTGAAAGTGTGCTGTAAATGGTATGATCACATTATGGAAATGTTTTATAGATGGGATTGTCAGTGCATGGGAAAACAGTAGCCAAGGCTGCGCACGGACTTTCTCTTTTCCAACTGTCATGTCAGTTAAGACACTTCATGAACGCACACCCCAATTTCTTTTAGTCTCTTGGAAAGATCACAGAATCATAGAATAACTTAGTTTGGAAGGGACCTCTGGAGGAGAGCCGAGTCCAGTCCCTGCCCGAAGCAGATCTAGTTAGAACAGGTTGCTAGGGACTTCTCCAGTTGAGTCTGGAACAGCTCTGTAAAGGCCTGAGTTAACCTGGGCAGTCTTGAAGCAAATTCAGGAGTGCTCATTCTTACTGCAGAACTGTGGGAGTCATAGCTCACAGCTGACAAGCGCTGAGAAGTGTCAGGGGATGGTGATATGTAGCCCTACTGCAGCTGCACCCTGAGAGGATGTGCTTAATTACCCTTGGAAACACTTCAGAGCCTGCACACCTGCTGCTTCGGCTCAGGCCAGGCAGATGCAGTATAAGCCAGGCAGTTTCCATGGCCCAGACTCAGATGCCACAAAAAATTCTGTATAAACTCTTAACTTCATAGTTGAACATACATTCTCAGCTTTGCTGGAGGCAGTGGCAACCTCTTCTTAGTGTCCTTTGTGTTTTTGAATGATAACTATTGACCACTACCTATCTATAAGACTTTCAGTCTCATGACAATTTCATGTAGAAATCTCTGCTTTCCATTCTTTCCAAAGTCTTCGCTCTTTATCTAGATTTTTGAATGAATATACTTCATTTTGCTTTTAGTAGGTAAATGCCCAGTGAGGCTAAAATGAAACAGTAGTTGGGAAAAAAATTGCGGTAAAGGAAAATGTGACTGATCACTTCTGGTGAGGCTGGGAACTGAAATAGGCACAGGATGGGTCACTGTTGCTGATGCAGTTAAGGACTGTTGGTGCTGTCATCTGTCAGGGCTATAAGATAAGCCAGGGAGAGTGGTTTTAACTTGGCAGAGGTGATTTGATCTTTATTGCTAGCTCAGATGTTTAAGTTGTACAGAATACACAGAACTAATGCTTATTTTTAATTAAATTTCTCTAATGTAGAATGCTGAGCTCTAGACAGCAATATCCTGGGTTTGTAGTTGACCTAAGTACAATTTCCTATGTACTTAACAATTCAAGTGCACTTTTAAGCTTAACATTTGAAATTTTGAATCTTGAGATGATGAGTAAAATATTGCTTAGAAAATTCACTTAATGATTTTGTGTAACCTGGATCATTTAATGTATGCACCCAGTTTATTGAAGTAGGTACTGTACACCAGAGTTACAAAGGAGAATGAAGCCTATGCCTTCAAAAAATGATTCCATTAAACTAAATCACTGATTAAAAAAATAAGTCTATACCTGCTGGAGGGACTTTCATCTTACTGTGAACGTAGATGCCAACCATTTTCAGGATAGTACTAGTATATAGCCTTCAAGACACAACTGAAGTGTTTAGGGACATCTTTTTACCTGTTTTAGCACATACAGAAACAGCACAAAGTATTAATTTAGGAAGCAAAACCACTTGGTTGAAGCAGAAGAACTCATAAATCCATCTCCCTGTTTTCTACGCTTATGTTTTCATCCTTTTATCTCTGGGGTTTTTCTGGTTCCACATTGTTAATGTTGGAGAACATATTTCCTGCTTTACACAAGGTACAGTCATGTTGTAGCAGTTGAAGATATGCAATTCTCATTTTTTGGCAATCATAGATCATGTATAAATTAATCTAAATGGAAATTTATATCAAAGAAGGACTTACTAAATTGCATTCTGCATATTTTAAAGAACTACCAGCATTGATAGATAAAGCCAGTGCAAACAGTTTTCTTTCTCTGGCTATCTTGACTATAAGAGGTTTAAACATATCTTCATCCTCTAGCGTCAGGTGAAAGCTGTCTCTGGTTATGTGATAACTACTTTTGCATGAATTTTCCAGTGGTCTGTTCAGGGTGTGCTCGTTGTTCTTGTCCCTTTCAGTAGTGGATAAAATGTGGACAGGGTCTTGAGCATGCTCAGCGTGCAGAATCAGTTAGATTTTGCTACCTATGCTTGAGTCCTCTGCTGTCGTCTCCTTAATTAGCTCCACTGAATTTAGAGAGTTGACTCAAGACATGAGCTGCTGGTTAGTTTGAGAAGAACTTTGGCAGAACTTGTTCTTCTGTAAATGCTGCGGTTGAGATTTTATACAGTTCAGTACTTTTGTCAGCAGCAGCAGCACTGGAGCAGTATTAGCTTATGTAGGCAGAAATGATTTTGCTATGATAATGTTATACTGAGGAAGATAGAGGTTTTATGTTATTTATGTTGTTTCAGTAGTTGGGAGATGCATATGTGTGCGTGATGTAAAGTCTCAAAGACAATTCTCTGTTATTTTGGGGATGTGTTTATCATATTTACTGAGTCTGCTGTAAGGAAGCATACAACTAGCACGTTAAGAGTTCATGTATCCATCTAAATTTGACTTACTGGCGTTAAAGCAAAAACTTGTTTCCTCATACTTTTGAAATGACATGACAGTGTCCCCTGGTGGTGAGACGGATGGACTTCTAGATTTACAGCTTTTCTCGCTTTCCCCTCCTGCCTTTCTTTTTCAATTGGAGTGAATTGTAGCATACCTGCCAAGGAAAAGGCTGTACTTTAATCGCTAGAAATGATTATAGAATAATGTCGTAGGATGGATATCTTCTAGATTTGTGTGGATGGTATGTATCTAGGGTTCCTGTAATTATCAAAACACACAGCTGTTCTGCCTAAAAACACGTAGCACTTCACATGCAGAGATGGAAAGAAGGATGTTTCCTTTCTTAAATAAACAATGTGTTCTTGTACTCTGCAGGAGGTGCAGAATAATAAATAATTTCACAAGCACATTCCTAATTAGCTTGCAATGACAGTAGGGCATGGAAATTCACAAAGTCACTCAGGTATTACATCAAACTGAGACAGCCCTGGTGGCAGGTCTTCCAGGCACCCACATTGTACCATTCATGATACATGCTGCAGCCACTGAGTTGTGTATTCTCTCTCGCTCGTCTCCTTTCTCTCAGTAGTCTTTAAAAATCTAACTATTTGTGTTGCACACTGGAATATCTTCAGTGGAATTAGTAGAAAGTGCCCTTCTCTACAGGAGCCTAATTGCTGATATATAGGGCAGGAACAAGTTTCTTCTTCAAGACATTTCAAGTAACTTTCTTCTGTATATATATTATACACCTGTGGCACATCTGCATAGATGAATGATTGCTGGAACTTGTTGTACTACGTGGTAGGTTTCGCTATAACTTTGTTTCTCAAGCTGTTTTCACTGTATGTCTGTTAAAAACAAAACAAACCAAAAAAGCTTTATACTTGGCTAGACTGAATTTTTAATCAACTAAGAGCTAGATCCTGTGAAGTAGCATTTCACAGACAGGTGTTACAGTTGATGACCACATCAAATGTGGTTATGCAACAGAAGTTGGGAATCTTACGAAGTCAGGTGCGTGCATCCCACTAAACAGATGTGATTCTGTCCTACAAAAAGGTGATTGTATTTGCATTTATGTTTGTTTATAAACTACTGAGATTGAAGCCAGGAGATATTGGCAAAATTATTACATAATAGAGCATTAAAGGATCAAAGTATAACCTTCTGGCATTGAAAGCTATGAATCTGTTAAATGGGAGTGAATTCTTTTTTCCCTGTATGTGTGTGTGTGTGCTAGAGAGAGCTGCAAGCCACAGTCTTATCTCCAAGTGGCCTTGACCTGTAGGGATTATCATTAGGTCTCAACTTCTAACACACTCTCCATTTTAATATAAGTATGGCTTCATCTCTCAAGATTAAGGAATATAAACTGAATCACTGCGTCAATGTATAAATGACTACTTTAAGAAAGGAGTGCTATTTTGAATATTAATAGCAGAATTCGGTTAATGCGGATACCAAGGAAGACAGAAGGTAGGTTTTAAAGCACATAATGAAAATAACATGCAGATTTTCAATGGAACAATGATCCTTTTACTTCGGCAAGTGTTTTTCATTGAAACTCTTAGGGAGAAGTTTGGGGCTTCTTCTGTTTTCAATGATATTGCATTCTTGTAAGGTAATCTTATGAGGTAAAGGTTCAACAAGCATTCCAGATATTTGAGTTTGTGGCAAATAAAAATAGTTCCGGATTAAATGTGTAACTGGTCTTGAAGTCTAACCCTGCTTAAATTAGTGTAAAACCAGTAAATCAGAACCGACTTTATTTTAATTTTCGCTATTTTGTCTAGCCTATTCTTCACTTACTCAATAATATTGGAGCATTGGGCTTCAATACTTTTTTTTTCTTGGATTATATATGGAAAATATGCGATAAATGCAATGTGTGTTGAGGCTGCACTATCTAGGCACAGCTTTGGGAAGGCCACATTTTTAGGTTTGGCTGGCTCTGTGTGGGCAGACTCCTGCAGGTACGGAAGTCAGCTGCCATTCTGTGTGCATATAGGAATTGTATTTCTCTGTGGACTGTGGGTGTAACCTGACATTTCCAGATGTGAGCGTTTGCCTAGATAGTAGCCTTTGCATGCATGGATAATGGAATTACTGAAACTAAAGAATACTAAAGAAGTTTTCATCAAAATTCTACTGAAAAATCTCCTGTGTGTAATTACATTGTGGGCAAAATCCCAAATGGGACAGTAGTTGTTGTTGGATAACTATGTATTTGTTGTAAAACACCAAAAAAGGGAAGTTAGGTCACTAGCAGTGATGTGCACTCTGAAATTTACTGACATGCAGGATGAACTTTAGGGAAAAAAACGCCGGCAGGCAACTTGAGAGGAGAGACGTATGCTAATGCTCTGTTTGGAACATCTTCCCTGTTGGGTTGGATTTGATACTTGAAAACTGGGGGGAAAAGACCCAAACCTCTTGGGGGCTGGCAGTAGTTTAAGTCAAGATACACTAGATTTCACTAGAAAACCAAGATATTGTATAGTGAGAATTAAATCTTAGGCTGAGAGTTACAAGAGGTTGAAGATGGGTGCTCGTCTGACACAAGCTACTCATTAGCAACGTGTGGGCCCTACCATGTCCTATCTGTTGGTTGAGGGATAGGGCACATTTTACTTCATTTACATCTTACACGTATCTCTGCCATAACTGTACTTGCTGAGGAATTCAAAGTAAAAGGCGTTCTTCTCTGCTTTCATCTCTACTTCTATTGCTCTCTCTGCAGTCCAGTCTTGGAGAAAATTAGCCTGTTCTGTTCCGATCCTCTGCTGCCTGTTGTGGGAGCTGGTCATTTCTGGCAGTGCCCTGTTCTGCCCTATCTAGGCCCAGCGCAGTGGATAATTTTGATAGTATATACCCACGATGAACACATACTGGGACTTTTCGCCCAGCGAGTGCTGGGTTGTTTTTCAACTTCAAGCGAAAACCTCAAAGTTGAAGTGATAGTTGTTGGAATTAAGGAGACTGTTTTAGATATTGTCTGGGAATTTTCAGATTATGGCTGGTTTAAATGACTGCATAAATCCTGTAAGGAAGTTTTAAGAAATGGATAGAGAAATGGATTTCTCCCAGAGAAATTATTTAGGGGCCTAACTACCCACTTCTACCTTAGAAAATACACCCCTTGCTTTTTAGCTACGCAATTGTTGAGAAACGTATATAGCTACTACACAGCTTTTGTCTTGGAAGAAGCGATAACATTTTTTATCTGAACAGTGTCTCACCCAACCATGGATGAGTGCAGTTGTAGTTTGGATATTTCAACAGCTTGATGTTTCTGTACAAAAATAGAAAATGTCTGATACAGAAACGTTGCTTAAAAACACAACTAGTCTGATCTATGAGTTTTCTGAACATCTATTTACTCTGTTAAGAAAACATGCCAATTAGCTGTAGTGACACAAAATATTTTAAGCCATAATAAACAAACCAAACCATGCACACTGCTGGTTTGATATATATGTTTTTGAATACAAGTAACAAACACTTTCCCTGTGGTTAGACAACTGCCAGAGATCAGATCTGGATCCAGGTTCTACATTTGGCCATTTAAATTATAGTGAGACAAATGAAAATGGTGGAATGGGATCCCAAATATCAGGGAACTGAGAATCTACATGAGATTTTCTTTTTACCTTTCAATCTTGTCCCTAAGATTTCACATTCAGGTAGTGAATCTTGCTCTGTTCCCTCCTTGATTTCTGTTCTCAGCCCAGCCTTTCATTTTGGAAGAAAACCACAGTGAATGTTTTACAAAAACTTTTTCTCAACGCTAATTCACCTTTTTTCTCCTCTTGCATCACATCATTTGGCTCTTACAAATTCCATGAGCCTACATAATTTCTATTGGGTTTCTAATAATATCATATTTATGAGTATATGAAAGTAACTCAACTTGGAGAAATGACTGCAGGTTGTCATGTGCCCTGTGTAAAATGCTGGTTGTGTGTAAGCGTGGGCTTTGCAGCTTGAGCAAAGAGCCTCGTGATCTCACCAGGCAACTTTCAGGGTTAGAACTTGAGGAGGGATTCAGCAGAGGTGCTGGTATGAAATATTAGTGGCCTGCTTTACGTGAGGCTGGCCAGGAGTCAGAAGTCTCAGAAGTCCTCTTCAAGTTTTAGCTGGAGCAGTATCGCCTACCAACTGTCAGAGACTTGGCAGCTGTTAGAGTTCAGTACTGCAGTAGCAGGATCCTTTTTGCTCCTGTTTTGTCTTGTTTGCCATCTGCTTGTCCCCTTGCCAGCTGAATAAACTAGCTTTCCACCTGCTTTGTGCTATCAGTGTCATGCAGAACAAGCGAATTGGATATAGAAGCTTGCTCTGTCTGTGGTAGTAATTATAATTTATTTCAGTTCACTTGTACGATGTATGAAGACATTCTAATAGCATAATTGTGGGGAAAACAAAGCAGCATGGATTGACTGAAATTAAAGGAATTGTTAATCAGAGTAATAAACTTTTTAAATTCCAGAATAAATGTAATATAGTTTAGATAACAGATTATGGATACATAATAATCAGGTAATTCCCTCTTCATCATGTTTTGTTTGATTTATGGGAAATTGGTCCAAGAAAATAAGTCTTAAATAGGTAATTTGTCTCAGGTTTCATTGCAAAGCTGTAAATCCTGGTGAATTGAGCAGAATAACCCAGTGATATCTTGACTGCCTGTGTGACACCCTCACCTGTACAGCAAGGTTGTGAGAGAGAAACATAAAGTAATATTAATAATGGGAGGGGGAGAAAGCTTTTAAAGTATACTGGGTCTCAGCACTAATACTGTGAGAATTTCTGCATTTTATGTGTATGACTTCATAAACAGCACAGTAATGTTCATTTGTGACTGTGAAGTGGTTCAGAACACAACCAGCAGATACTAAGATGAAAATTGCTTTGTTGAATAAGACTATATTATTGCTTTCGGATATCTTTTAAAATCAGAACCTCAAAAGTTAATAATGGTTAACAAAGAATCGAAACATTAATGCTGTCACCTGAATAATTGACTTTTGACATATAGATATTTTAGAAGATCGTGATGTTCAGCTGACATGAATATTCTGTGCCAAAAATAGCATGCAGTTAAAATGGAAAATAATTAAATGATCAGTATGTGATCCAGAAATGTCTCATGTTTTATTTTTAATTTTGTAAATACTTCACAGGCATTCAGCTGAACAGCAGAATTGCTTCAAGAGACGCTCTGTTGTGTGCCTCTACAATTCAAGGCCATGACTGGGGTTAGTTGGAAAGGTAGAGGTAGAAAACCACTGACAAATAAGCTGTGCTTTTTCAGTGATTGAAGAAAATAAACCTACAAAATAAGTTAATGTATAAAATAATTGATAGTTTTGAGGCAACCCTACATCAAACTGACTTAAATTCATTCCTGAATTCTGGAACATGGAGAGGTGGATTAAACATATATGCACAGGCCATTCAAAGTCTTGATTTCTTGTAATGAAAGCATGGGTATTTAGTAAATTAGAACAGCTTTTTAAAAGACTTTTTCTTAAAGACATAATAGTTAAGCAACATAAGCATTTTTTCATACTAATTTAAAATAAACTATGTCTTCAAATGAATGGATTACATGTGTGACTCTGCACATTGTCAATGATGGTGACCCTTTGCTCTCATTGCTTTCATTTACTCTGGTGTTTTTATTCCCCTTCAGGCATGCCTCAAGGGCTGCTTCTACAATATTTATGTCCAAATCAGTGGATGAAGTGACAGGATTAACTTCACTTTCCTGCAGTATCGTAATAGTTCCTATTATGCTGGTACCACCAAGCTAGGTGCCCTCTCCCAGCTTGCTCTCTGCAGCTGCAGTAAGTCAGGTTAGATGCTTGATATTTGGTAGCATGTTGAGCCACAGTAACATCCTGTTTCTGGTTGCCTTGCTTTGGGATTATAACAGGTTCAAAGCTGGAAGTACGCCTAAATTTTCCTCTGTGCATGTGTCTGTATTTTTATTTTTGTCTGTATCCTATTTTCAGTGTTCTTCCAGTAGGCTTTGGAGTATTTTATTTATTTGAAATTGGTGAAAGAAACACCTGCATGGACTATTTTCTCATTATCAGTGAAAGCCTTGTAGAGTTTCAGTATTGCAAGTGTGGCGGGGTTTTTTGGTATTAATCTCCCCTGTTTTGGCCAATGTTATTATGTTGATGCTGCCTTTCAAAGAAATGTGCCATTGCTTTTTCGTAGAAAATGTACCATTAAATTGCAGATGTCATGGATGAAAACACTGTAACTGCAAGAAAAGAGATTTGACATGCAAATATGTTAGGATCTAATTCCATTCTTGCTGAAGTCAATGGCAGTTGTAAAATTGACTTCAAATGGGAATGGGAGCAAACTCATGATGCTGAAGTTAAAAATGTAAAGACTTCGCCGTTTATTCAGAAACTCATACTATTCTTCTGAAGCCAGTTAGATTTACAAAATAGCATTGCTTAAAAGTTACTAGTTACAATTATTCTTCTAATGAAGTTCAATACAGTATTGTGGAGGAGTCACCTTCTACTGTTTTGAAGGCAGCAGAGATCTAGTCCTGACAACCAGTGAACTGTCTCCACTGCCCTGGTGTTACAGGAACCCAAGGTGGTTCCCATTAGGGGTGGCAGTGGGGTTCCCAGTCCTGCGTTTGGCCACTTGGGACCTTGAATGATTTCCTAGAGGAACAAAATATAAAGATGGTTCACTGCTTTATGTAGAAATCTCCAGTTGTGTTTCACAGCTGCTTCTCAATGATACTTTTGGCTTATGGCTGCATAAAGCAAAGTCATAACATCTTTTTTTACAGTTGACTTTTTTCCTGAGTGGATTATTTTCAAGCAGGTGCTTAGATCACTACACAGTGTGTGTTCCTTATGCAGGTGTGCATAAGTCATCTTCATGTGTAAATACAGAGGGGTTTCTTTTGTGTATTGTAGCTTGTTTGGTACTTGATTTTTAAATGTGTTGGTTTTACTTAAATATGTAAAAGTATGAAGCTGTGCTGTTGCATTCTGGTGCATGTCAATGCAGCCATTGTACAGGAAAATGTTGTTATGAAAGCCTGAAGAAGCAGTAGCAATAAAAAAACCCCACTGGGCTGTTAATTGAAAGGTGTAGTTTTTTAGGAAAGCTCTGTGCAAGTTTAGCACAGTGTTTGTATCATAGATACTACTTTGTGAGGGTGCAAAATACTTCTGCTTACAGAGGGTATTTCAGTCAAGTGAAGTCAGTAGTATTTGGGCGTAAGTCCTTATCCATGGCGCAGGGGCCTTGCGCATGCAAAGTAATGACATTGCTCTTTTAAAGCTGCTGAGCTTTTACTCTGAAGCCTTTTATTCCAGAAAACATCACTTGGACAAACTTCCAAAAACAGTTTTAAACCTGCAGTGTATTTACTACCAGAGACAGATAGGGTTTTCTTTGCCAAGGAAGTTAAGCACTGCTTCTTAAAGCACTGATAAAATGTACAGACCTTCTTTGAAAGAACTGAGATATACACTCTGAGACCAAAGATATACACTTTTCCTCTGCTTTCAACCTCCTTTTCTCCTTAACAGTCCTTTCATTAAATTCTCCTCAACAGCCCAATATATCCTCTGCATTCATGGCAAGATACAGCAGTCTTACAGGAGACACAGTTTGATTTGTCTCACTTGTGTATACCGTATTGAAACTGGGGCTGTTACTGCAGCATACTGGGCGCTTCTTCTGAAACACAATATTATTAAGGGTGTCTGCCACTGTTAGGTAATATATTTCATTTCAAATTATGTATGTAAGAACATTTTTGTGTTTAAGTTTCTCTAAATTTTGTCCTAGGTCTTTTCCATTAAGTGAGCAATATTTTTTGTTTGTTTGTTTTAATAAATTATTTATTTTAGTGTATTTTTTGTTTTCACTCCCTCAAAAAGTGAATATTTGGGGGATAGAACAGGTGATAGAACAAGAGGAAAATGCTTTAAGTTGCGCCAAGGGAAGTTTAGATTGGATATTAGGAAGAAGTTTTTTACTGAAGGGGTCATCAGGCATTGGAACGCGTTCCCCAGGACAGTGGTGGAGTCCCCATCCCTGGAGGTATTAAAGGGTGGTGTAGATATAGTGCTGAGGGACATGGTTCAGTGATGGGCTTGTCAGTGTTAGGTTAATGATTGGACTACATGATCTTACAGGTCTTTTCCAATCTAGGAGATTCTGTGATTCTGTGAAAATTCTTCCAAAAGTAATAAGGGTTTAGTTACAAGTTTAAAAATGAGGGTTTGTTGAATTACAGGTACACGTTTCATGCCAGCATAACCAGGTTGGTTGATCTGGAGTTGACCTTTGTGGAGAAATGATCCAAAAGCTGTCAAATGAGTATGTGTTGTGAATTTTCACCTTCCACATGCAGGTGTGACTGAAATGTTTCGGTTTGCCTTTGCATACAATGGCACTTCTATTTTTGTGAAAATACGAGCCTGTTCCAGTTCTTCTCGGAGGTGAATCATGGTCAGGTAGCAAAAGCCTTGAGAAAGAAACTTGATTTGTGGTGGCGCTGTGTGAAAGTGCCTGCCATGGCAGAGCCAGACCGTGGAGGAGGTGCTGAGTGATGATGCTGCTGTGGTTCAGAGCTGCATGTCCCTTTTAACCTATAGAAAATAGGGACTCTAACTGTGGTAGTATTAAGTATTAATGAACAGGGTCCTCTCTGCTCCAGCTGAAAACCTATTAAATTCACCCACAGTTTTGTCATTGATTAGTGCGTGAACTGTTGGCACAAAGTATAGAAGAGTAATGACCATCTCTGTACATACTAACATGTAAGATTTTGGTTAAAGAAGGGGTTTTGGTAAGTTATAGTTTCCTGAGGGGGGAAGTAAATAGGAATTGCTTCACAAAATTAAACTCATTATGCACATTTGAAATGATCCCCAAAGTGTGCTTGGAATTTCTGTTTCAAAATGGCTTGCTTGCTAAAACAAATAAAATTTTCAGCTTCCAGTAAATGTTAAAATGTACTTTTGAAAAAGTATAGACTAAAGAAACTTTTGATGGGATCTCAAACAGGCAGCATTTTTGAATGTCACGGATGATCAAGAACATGATAACACTGGGTTTTTCATTATGAGATTATGAGAATTTCTCTATTTTTTTTTATATCTAAGTGAAAAGAGATTTGACTGAGCCTTGAAATGTGTCACATACAATTCAGTGATATTTTTATATTTGTCTCTTTGAATTGCTTCCCTCCTTTGTTCTTTGTACGAAAGAGGGATGCGGATCTGCAGCAGGTTTTCCCTGCTACAAGTGAACCAACCCGCATGTGCTCCTTCTAGCTCCATGAAGTGTCTGCTATTTCAGAGGTGGCTGTTTGGCTGCTCTTTTAAGTGAGTGTTTACGATAGAAATCATGAAATTCTTCCTAACAAGAGTCACTCATGAAAGCTAATTCTAGTCTTCCAGCATTTGGTTGTTCCTGTCAGTAACAACTGCTTTTTAGGAGAATAACTGATCTCATTTACAGCAAAACAACAGAAAGTATTTTTTAATTAATACAAGCAGGAGCTTGAGGTTGGTAGTTACCCACCCCCTGTCAGAAACAGCCCCTGCGCAGAGCCCCAGAGAAGGGTTGTGCCCCAAGTGAAGGAAAACATGAGCTCTGTGTCTCTTCATGGGCAGGGAGCATCGTACTTCCCATGCAATAAAGTAATACACTGAATCACCTGAGAGAAAACAGCTCCTGAATGTCTTTTCTCAGCACCAGGGTTGGGGCTTTTATTCCTCCTCTGCAGTGCATTGCACAGAAGAGGGATTGCGGCCACAGCTCAGGACACTTGTGGGCTTCAAGAAACCGTTTTAGGGCACAGGGTTGACTTGAGACAAGAATTTTTTTGTTTCACCCTCTTTTGCCCTGCCTTTTTTAGCAGGGAAGGTGACACATCTGCTGTGAAGGCTTGCTGCCATCCCAGAGCTGTGGAATCCCAAGGAATCTGTCTGGTAAGCTTTTGACTGGCTTACTCCTCTGGGAAGAGGATGATGTAATATTTTTGTCTGAACTGAAAAGGAGCTTGTCCTGAGCAGGACACTTTTTGCCTTGTATTTATCCAACTTGAAGTGACACTTTCAAATCTTTCTCTCTCTATGAAAAAAAAATAAATGTAGTTGACTGGAGGATTTTATTTTAAGCTGTCAGAGTGTGCATGGCTTCAATTCTCACACCCTACTTGTTCTCGTAGCCTCTGCAGAATCCTCCACAGTACGGTATTTTCTACCAAGCCACCTCTATTACACAAGTAAACTACATTTCCATGATATCCCTTGGGTATATCACCATCATGGTCATCACCTCTTAGTGTTTCTAGAAGAATGTTGGCTAAAATGAACTGTCGCAAAACACCTGGCATGGATGTAGATTTGATCATCTTGATATCTAGAATGTTTCACGCAGCTCCAGGATTTCAAGTGTTCTGTTTACTTCCCTGTAATTGAAGCCAATAAGCAGAAATATTGGGTGGTGTTTTTTTTTTGTTTTTTCACTCATTTTAGTGTGATAACAACCTGTTATTCTTGGGCTGGTTTTCCTTTTTCTGTTCCACCCCCCTCTTCTTCTTCCACTTGTGTGTTTGTGGGTTTGGGTTTGTTGTTTTTTTTTTCATCCCAGCATAACATTTTAGTGAATGTGGCTGCTGCATCCAAGCTGTGTGCCTGTAACAGATTATTACATTACAGCATATGTATTCTCACTTGTATGAACAGGTTTGACAAACCTAGGTGAATTGTGAGGGGATACTGAAACACAAAGGGGATACAGAAATGCTTACAATTAAAGATGTATAGAGAAATCTAATTTGCTAATGAGCTGGAAAGCCCACACCATTTTTTTTTTTTATTTAAAGCACAGAAAATAATTCATACTAAACAGGGCAGATCTGAAAGACATTGCAGACTGCTCACTATTGTGGAGCTGTGTGTTTAACAATGCATCACAACATGTTACTCTCGTAAGACATCAGCCTAATTACTTTCCAAAAGGCAGTCAAGGATGTTTGAAGCATCTCCTGGTTTGACATCCATGATGAGTTTTGAAAGACAGAATTGCAGATAATATCAAGAAAAAAAATGCATCTATTAATTTTAATCTTCATATTTTGCTGTGTGGGGTCCGTTCTTCCCCTGCATCTCATCACTGTCATTTAAGGAATGTAAAGAGTGATGCCTCGCTTGATGTTGTAACCGTGGCTTGGAGCAGTGCAGCCGGCTTCAGGGAGGAACTGAAGTGTGAGAGTTGGTCTTCCTTTAGGCGCTGACTTCCATTATTACTGACAACATGGCAGCCTATAGTGTTGGGCTTTCCTACTCTCACCTTGTTGACCACAATGCTTTTTAGTGTCCTTGAGGATTTCTTTTTTTCTTGTTCTGCTGTCTATTTTTTAGGTACTGTTATTATAAAAGAAAAATTACTATAGTAAAAAAAAAATCCTTTTTAACACAAAAATCTAATATAAGCTATGTTTTCATACATCATGAAGTTGCTAATTGACTAGCACAATAAATTACTGCATGAAGAAAATACAACTAGGAGTTTTGACAGTAATGTAAATTGTAAGTAAATTATTGTGTGTTCATCAAGACACTGTGCTAATAAAGTTGAATTCAAGTGCCCTTAATAATGCTTAAGGAAAATTAACTTCATTTTATACTTTATGCTTGTATCTAAGAGTTTCTTCACACAGCTTGGATGTGGTCCATGTGATTTTGAAGTATTCTGCTTTGTTTTTAATTGGGTCTGTGTTTTTGTTTTCTTGTCTGTTTGTTTTGACACACTGCCTCAGTGTTCTGTGATTAATTTGGCAGTGAGTTGAGTTCTGTTTTCTTAGTTTGTGGCCAGCAGAAGTGACGGCTGTACAAATGCAAAGTTTGTGATCACGCTCTCCTGGGGGACAGGAGTAGCACACAGATGAGGCCGGCCTAATCTTGTTAAATAGGGCTGGGGGGAAGAGAAACATACCCTGATGACACAAGTTCCATTCCTAATGCTTGTCCCATCCTGCAGCTTTTTTCGCAGGTGAACCATTATGTGGGCAGGCTGAGGAGGCAACTAGAGAAAAACCTCATCTTTCCGGGTTGCAGACACTACTGATAAACATCTCCCATCCTTCCTCCTGTCCCCACCGTGCTGTATCTGAAGCCAGTTAAGCCTCAAAGACTTGCATTTCTTCGTATGCATCAAGTTGATAGATACAGATGGGCAATGACACAGTGTTCTGCAGGGCAGCTTGCTACATGGTCATGATGGTGGCTTGGCCTGATCACAGCAGGAGTCTGTTCCTCTGAGAGTTGGGTCTGTGGATGTCATTGTTCTGGCCCCAGGGAGACCCAACAACATTGAATTGGAGCTGGTTTAAGTGTTTACCTTTTCTTGTCGGTCTCAGCTGTGGTGTAGTAGAGCCCATGCATGGCTATTACTGTGGGATCTGATCGATCTTACAGGATAGTCTCAGTGCCAGTCCTAAGCAGTGTGGTGTCAAAAGCACAACTTACACTAGTGAGGGAAAAACACCATTTCTGCTAACTTCTTCCAGTCTTGGTTATTAGGATTGCAGGATGTGCAGCATTTTTAGGCAGTAATATTGATGTTCAAGAAGCTAGGGTCTCTTCAAAAGCTAAATGTGTGTGTATTTTGTGTGCTTGACCTTTTAGCAATGGCAAATAGAGTAACACTTTCATATAAAATACATTTGTCTCGGCAATCCTTGACCTGGGCTCAGTAAATGAAAATGTACTAGCAGAGCTATATCCCCACAGGAAAAGAAGAGGGACGTCGTAAGTGAAGGAGAAAATGAAGAAAAATGTACTGGTACCTGTGCTAAAGAATAGTGTAGCAGAAGCTACCTGCAGGCTGTAAAAGTTATGCTTCTTAGCAAAGACTATGCTTGGTGGCTAGAGGGTACTGGCTACCTCTCTGCCTGCGAGTGGATGCTTGTGTTGGAGACAGCACTGTCTGGGCTTACATGGTGATGTAGGTCTCATCACCATGGTATCCTTCATTTTCAGTTGTTGTTATTGTTTACAGTGTAGACCCAGATCATTCATCATCATTTAGTAGCATTTGAATCAGGATGTGCCCAGGGTTTCTGTGTCTGTGGTTTGTATACTTTGGTTTAAAAGAAACAGGACTACTTCTGCGTTGGGAGGAAGTGAGACAAATTACCTGAGTGTTTTGAACTTCGGATATTAACAGGTCAAATTCAAAATATATACATCATTTATTTTGTTACTTACCCTCATAAGGTTACATTTTGCCTTTGCAGATAGGAAGCAACAATATTCTTTTCCTTCATAAGAAATCTCCAGTAGTAACACAGCCAGCTATAACAAGGGTTCATAAAAGTACGCCTTTTCTTCAGTGTTTCCCTCCAGGAATTTTCTATCGATTATTCTGTAGACAAAAGAGGGAACTAAAGAGTTGCCTTGCAAGAGTATTGTACAACATAAGAAGACTTGAGGGAGATACTGAACGCAATTTTATGATTATCAGCAGGAGGCGGGAGGCTTGGTTCTTCATATACTTGAAATCAATAAATGCAGTTCATAAATTTAGGAGCACCCACTCCCCCCTAAAATCTAAAAAAAGCTGCAAATTTGAAATCTAGTGGTTATTTAATTTTTAACATTTATGTTGCTTAAAATTGGTTGAGTAGTTTAATAATAACAAGGTTCTTCCAGAGTATAATATTTTAAAAACTGATAATGTTTGATAAAAACATGTTGTGTTTGGGCCTGCAGTTGCTGCTGGACAGACTAGCATAGCGTTTCAGTCAGAGATAAATCTTCTCTATGCAAGAGTGCTGCATTCAGATGAGTGTGTAATTTTTAAAAACCGATCTGGGACATGAACAGGAATATTTGGGAACCTTTGACCAAAAAAATCCCCATGATGTGTTTAGGAGGAATTCTGCTGTGCAGGCTTGTGTCAGGACCTACATTATGGTTTGCAATTTTTTAATCTTTCTTTTAAGCTACCTGCACGTTTGTGTAATTCTTTCTTGGAGTTGGATTGCTGTTTGGAGAGTTCTGTTTTAAAGGATGTAGCCAGTAAAAATGGCGTTGAAGCACATTACTAGAAAGTTACTTTCAGAGCACTTGTGAAAGGTTGGTATTTCTGTAGGGTTTTCTTTCTTTCCTCTGCAAAATAGATACCAGCTGGGTAAAATGAAGTGATCGCAAAAAGTATATTGGAAACTTTGGGTTTCTTGTCAGCTCTTTACTTGTTTCAGTCATCCTTTTCGCTTGGTTCTCTTTGAAATATATGCATTTATTAGCATGTTTGTATTTGGAAAGCTGAAATCTCTTAACACATGCAGTTTTCACCTTGGAGGTTACATGTGTTTAGCTTAGGAGGCATTTGACTGTGGTGTGATTGTCCTTTCTAGTCATGTTTTCTGTTTCACAACAAAGTGTTTGTCTAGCCAAAAAGAAGCTCAAGTGGGGAAAAAATGTAGCTATGTTGCAAGAAAAAGTGGAAAATATAAGGGGATGGGAAGGTTGTCACACCCACTTTATTCTTGAGGGAGTAGTTCAGGATGTATTCTCTTTCCCTGTCACTATAAGAACAATGTGTTTCATTTCTTTCATCTTAAATATCGTGAAGAAATGAAAGCTGTTGGGAAAATTTTGAGTAGACATCTGAAGGACAATTCAGCTTTGACTGTTACCCTATTTGAATCAGTCACTCTTAAAGGTTCTGATTTTTTTTATTATTACATTTTTTTTAGACAGAACACAACCTATTTTCCGATGTTTTTTTCACATACAGTGAAACAGAAAAGATTGCTTTTGAGTGAAAGCTATGACAACCAAATACCTGCCATCCTGAAACCTGTCACTACCCAAAATCGAGGAGAAGGTTTTATATATTTGCTTTAAATCCATATTCCCTCTTCTGTTCCCTTTTTCTTTCCTGAGCAGAAGATTTCGCTTTACAGTCATAAGAACATCATCAAATTGAAACGTTTGAGGTGGCTTCACTGACAAGGGAATAGGAGTTGTGCCTTTGAATCCCTTCAGGGAAAATGAGAAACTGAACCCAAGTCTTCCACTTTCTGGATGAGAACTCTGATACTCTTTACTTTTACCCTGTGACAAGGCTCAGGAGCAGCAATGTTTTAAGAGAAAATGTCAAATACTAGTTCATTTTCTATAGAGCCTGATTGTAGTGCTACATGGTAGACTTTCTAAAGACAGGATTGATCGTCTCAAGGAGACACACAAGGATCTCAATTTTTCCTTCTACAGGGCTTACATGTGAGCGCTGAGCTGTTCAGCTCAGTCAGAACTGACGTGTCCCAAGGCATGGTAGGTGGTATAGCTGAAGGCAATGAAAGCGCTTGAAATAAAATAATGTGCTTATGAAACACAGGCCCATGTGGCTGCTGCCTAGCTTACACCAGGAGTTTCTGGAAATCATTTTGGGGTTTACCTTCCTACTGCTACAGACTTCTGTAAACCTGACCTTTAATGAGGTATTTTACAAGTGTCCTACTTATCACAGCATTTTTCTTCCTCGCTTCTGGCAAGTTGCAGTGGTTTGAAACTGGGGACCTCTATGGACTTTACAGACAGTCCTTCAGGCAACTTTACATGTACTTTGCTGGGGCAGATAGCACTAGCACTTTACCAGATATAAATAAGACTTCCTAATTTTTACAGTGGGCAGGCAATCAGGGATGAAATAAGAGAGCTGTCTGAAGCCTCATCTCTGTCAGGGCTAGCAATAGAATCCAGATATCTTGGTTTTTCATCTATTGCAAAGGTCATCGTTGAATTTACTTCAATGAACTTGTAATTTTTCCTTTTGATATAGAAGAAAACATCTTTAAGAACGAGTACTTCAAATATTTTATGCTATTCCTAAATTTAATCACAGGATTCTGAGAGTGTTTACTGATCTCATTGAAAATAGAAATACTGTTATTTAGGGACTCTGTTAAAAATGCAACGAGCCATAGAGCACAGACTCTGAAGTAACAGCTATACCTACTGTTTTCAGCCTGGAAATGCTGTAGGAAGTCCCTTCAATGCAGCAGTGACTGCAGGTGAGTGCTGGCACGTGTGGACACTTAATTCTCTGAATAGGCTTCCCTAGAAGATTTGTGAAGGAGGAGAAAGACTGTGCAATTTGTTCATTTCAAGGCAATTTTTATTTTTATTGGTTTAGTGTTATGCTTTGTTTAACAACTTTGGTTATTGGTATATTTGTATATTGGTAATGTGCTCTATGAAAGTACTTTCCAGAGTGTGCTTCCTGGCCTCAATCTTGATCGTGGCATCAAGACTCTGCATTTCAGCTGTATGCTGCCTGTGTTTCTGCTCAATGATCTTTTGACAATATTATTCCAACTTCTGATTTGCATGGCTTGATTTGGTTTGCTTTAAAATGGAGAGAGGCTTTTAAGAGATAGTACTGAGCATTGATTTCTGTATGTATTTTCTTCAGCTGGGTGCATCCATTTGAAGCTCTTTAAGTTGAACGTGAACAATTAACACTTACAATGTAGGTAGCTTCGAGTGCCTTTCTGATCCACTGGTTGAGGCAAACTTTTACACAAAAGATGACAACCATGGAATTTTAGCCAGCTCTTTCCCAGCATGAAGTTTTCTTGTGGATCTGTTTCAGTAGCACACAGCATCTGTTGCATTTTAAAGGTGAAACTTCAATTCTGTTTGCTTTGTTTGCCTGTCATATGAAATGTTTTTCTGTGTCCTAATTAATGTAGTTAATATTTTATAGCTTTGTTTACCTATAGTATCAAGCTTCAGGAGTACAATTGGAAATGTTATACACTGCAGGAGAAAACACGCATTTTATACGGCTAATTTCAGTCATTTTGCAGTTTCTATCTTATGGCAAATCTTCCTTTCCAACCCCCCACTCCAGTAACAGTCTTTAAACTTTTAATCAGCAAGCATAGCAAAGAAGCTGTACTTTGTATGTCACATGGTATGTGCACAGAACCATATATCTGCAGATTACAAGCTTGGAAAGTGTCACACTCATTACTGTAAGTAGAAATCAAATGCAAACCCGTGTGATTATGACTCGTCATGAAAACATATTCCGAGAACGTGTGTTATCTGAAATCAGAAAATAAACTGTCCCCATATCACACATCAGAATAAATGAGCAATGAACTAGTTCAGCAGGATGTTTTTTTATGACTGGAAGAAGCCTTCATGGTTTTAAGTGCTATAGAGGACGTCATTGCAAGTTGTACTGTATGGGTTAAGTGAAGAGGAAATAACTTAGTAAGTGATGTGTCTAAAAACTGGGGGGTGGGAGGGTGTGGGTAAGGGGTTGTCCAGAGTTAAATTATTTACCTTTCTTTCAAGGTAGGCAGAGATCTCAACAGTAATAGCCATTCAACTTTTATGTTTATGTCTATATTTTTGTCAAACATAAATAAGCCACAAACTGTCTTACCAAAACATGTACAAGTATGGCTTTCTGCACTGGCAGGTTTCCATCTGAATTATATTGATGATTTGAAAACAGAGCTGAAACCAGGTGTTAAATTGACCCTGCCTGAAAAAATGTCTGCAATGAAAGTGACAAAACAGAGGCTGATGTTATAGATCACAGCATTGATCACATGAGCAGCTGGCAATAAGAGCACACTTCCTGGGTTCAGTATTTAAAAGTTCAGCAGGTCTGTGTTGAAATTTGTCAAGGTGAAGCTAAATCACCACATGTATGAGAACTTTAAAAAAAGGGTGTATGTAATTACAACCATGCTCCAAAAAATAAAGGACTGCAGACTGTCACTTTAGAATGAGGTAATTATTTTTTAAAGTTAGGCATCTCAAAATGCTTGTAGCCGTTATATTACTTAGTGAGATGTTATTACCTAAAATAACCTTCTGTATCTTAATTCTGTAAATACATTTTTTTAAATTAATCTAGGTATGTTGGGTATCAAAGAAAACGTTTTCACGTTTATGATCTTGTAAGTTTGCTGGATGTTTGTGGTCTCGTGGCTTCTCTGACCAGTTAGCACCATTTGCTCTCTCTCCAAGGTGCTTTCATTACTACACTTGCGAAAGAAAGGTATTTAGGAAAACCCAGTCTACAAAACCTGATTAATACAAAAGCAGGTTTAATTCACTGAATGTCTTCCTTTAGATTTTTTGAAAATCAGGAGATTCCAGATTCCAAACGAGCTCTCAAGGTAGTATTATATACAGCCAGTTAATGAGGAAAATTCAAGCGTTCTGATACGTTTCTGTGGTTCCCAGAGAAATTCAGAGTACATAAAATCAAGATTTTATTATTTTAAATTCATTACCTTCAGACTTGTAAAAGAAATTGCCAATTTGAACTGACTGTAGTAACTGCAGTATTTAGGGGTGTCTGCACTGATGGCTGGAGTATAGATGAGAAATACGCAAGCTAAATAAAAGTGTAAAAGACAGCCTGTGTTTGATCTCCTACAGGCAAGTTACATTAGGCTCCTCTGGCATTGCTTTTGCTGCCATCCTGTCAACCCTTCAGGAAATGGCAATGAAAACCTGTACTTCATAGCCTTTCATATTCACTAGATTGAATGTATTTCTTGCATGCGGTCACCCATGATTGCCACCTACGGTTACTAGTGAAATTCCTAACACTGCTGTTTTCCTTATTATTCCTCTGTAGTCATTATCCATTATTGCCCTCCGCTTGTGTGTCCCCCAGACTCCCGTCACGTGCATGAATTTCAGATCCTAGAGGAGGGATGCTGAGAGCAGATGGGGTTCTTGGTGTCAGCAGGGCTGAGAGACCACAGGGAGATTCCAGCATTTGGGTTACATAAGACAGTTTATCAGCAAGCCAGCTAGCTCTTGATAGAAGACTTTTTTTGTGCTACTATTTCATGAGCCATTTTTTTATATCCTTGATTTCATAGTAGGAGTTTGTAAGCTTGAGATTTGAAACAAATAGCAATTTTATTTCAAATATTATTCAAAGAAAATGTAATTCCTTAAGGCTCTGAAAAGCTACAGGAGAAATAGGTCCCACAAACCATACTGTCAAGGGTAGAACCTAACTGTTTACATTTTTTTCAGTAACTGGGAAATACTGGAAGGGGCTGTGTGGACGGGTGGAGGTAAAATTCATACATAAGTTTTATTTCATCTGATAATTTTTAGTCCTTTAAGAAGCTAATAATACTTAGAATCAGATTGGTGTTGAATTCTTGAAGAGGATAAAAATAGCAGAGGAACACAAAATAAAATTTTTGTGATTTTTGCCTTCTGTTCGGTTATTTCTTGTGGTGAGGTTGTTCAGAAAATGTTCAGCCAGAGCTGTTAATGGTGTCTCTGATACCAGCTCTACTTCTTTCTTTACTGAGTGGTCAGCCTTTGTTTCAGCTTTCTCTACATGTATCTTTTTTTACTAATAGATCTTTTAAACATTACACAGCGTCACAAAAGAGAGAGAAACATTTTGGCAGCTTTAGCCCTGTTGAATGTCACCTGTGCTCAGTTTTGAAGAAAGATAGCCTTCATGGTAGGAGAAAAATATCAAAGCTGGGAGTCCTGCAATGGTATCGACACCTTGTTTTGTGACAGGGCTAGCGTCAAGCTTTAGTTTTAGCTTGGAAAAGCTCTTTGTGTGTTGTACAGTGACGAGGAAACTACACTTGAAATGAGAGGTATGTGACCACCAGAAGCAAAGAAAGAGATGAAGAGAAGCATCAGCAGAGTTAAATCATATTTAAACTTACGTTTCAGGTTGATAGTGCATGGATAGCTACACTAGAGGAGAACCCCTGGAGTGGTTATTTGTATGCATAATACAAAACAGGAGCTTCGTTAGCCTGGTTGCAAGGAGAAAGATAAACAAAATGTGTGTGGTCTTTAGCTAATAAGGCAGTTTTTAGTATGATAGAAGGAAATTGGAGTCATATTTAAGTGATTAGAATTGCTTGTGTGTTGTATACAGTGATAAATAAGTAAAATCTCCAAATGCAAACCTGCTGTGAAAATGTGTATAGATAGCTGTTCCAGATGTCTAAAATGGCTTAACTATTGAATGTCGTCTTATAACCTTACTGCTATTGTTTGCAGAGCACTCAGTTAGGATCAAGAGCACTAAATCAAAACCCAGGATACTCTACGAATAGGTGATTAGCTTTTCAGATAAGCGTGACTTGGGGAGCAGTACACTAATTAGACAATCCAGCATGGTTTTCTAAGGAAACCTTCAGAAACTTTTCTGAAAACCTTCACACAACAGGCACTTTTTAAACATCCCTTTGTATAACTGGTTTGAGAAACCTGGTTGAAGTTATAGATCTTGAAACTATACAAATCAGACTCCGAGCTTTTGAAAACAGAGCCAGCAATTGCATTTTGGTTTTGTTCCTTTCAATGAGATCTTCGCACATGTGGAACTGGGGGCGGGGGGGCGAGGATTTCCTTTAATAGCTGGAAAGAGGAGGGAACAAATTGGAAGGAGGAAAGACCTCTGATTTCTGTTATTGGGAAGAAATGCCCGCCATGTTTTGGGTAAGATTCATTAAAGCTGCTATGAAGACAGTTACTGTTTTGAAGAGAAAAGCTCATTTCTGATTTGTCTTTTGTATCATTTTGCACAAACTGCCTGGGGTTTAGATAGATCCTCTCCAAGCAGTGGGATGGACTGGATGACCTCCCGACAACTCTTATCTTTTGTAGTATAATAGACTGTTGCTAGCATGAGGAGTGATAGAATTGCATGTAAAGAAATAACTGCCTTGATGATGAAAATTTGCCACAGTGGAGCACAGATGGATTTGAATTTCAGAATACACAATAAAAGAGAGTAGGTAGCTACTCAGAAATCCAGGCAGCACAGCTCTTGCCTCCCCAATATGATCATCGTTTGTCTCTGCTGTTAACAGGAACATAATTCAGAACTAGTGGATCCTTGATCTTTAAGTCTGCGTATCCCCATGCACTGCCATACACTACAGCAAATCTATGCTACGACACTAGGTTTGCTCTGTGCTTGAACTAATGAGAAAATAGGTATGGATTTCACTTGTTAGCTCAGGTGTTCTGAAGGTGGTATAGACACTGGCTGACAGAAATTTTTTATAGGAGGAAAAGCCACAGGAGGTAAAAAAGACCTTATTGACATTGGCAAGAGAAAGGAGAGATTACTTCTGGACTCTTTAAAAAGATAGTTGCCCTCAGATCATCTTCGTGGCCTCCTCTGGACTTGCTCCCACAGGTCCATGTCCTTATGGTGGGGGCCCCAGAGCTGGACACAATACTGCAGGTGGTGTCTCACGGGGGCAGAGTAGAGGGACAGGGATCAAATCAAGTCCTGTGTGGAGGGGACAAGAATTTCTTTAGGTCAGAGATGAAAATCTGTTTTTAACTTGCAGTCTAAGAACAGGAAGGAAAGTTTCCAGATATCTGTGTGGACTACCATCTCAAAAGTGTATTCAGGGTAAGGAAAGCCTTGAAAGAATTGAAAAGGAGACTTATCAGTTGGAAAGGAAA
>VZSZ01000542.1:139986-302735 GCA_013398815.1 Ibidorhyncha struthersii | reverse complement strand
AGGGGAGGGGAGGGGAGGGGAGGGGAGGGGAGGAGTATTTTTGGATGTTGGAAAATGTTGATCTTCAAAGCAAATGAAAAAGAAACAAACTTCAGCCATGTACATCCAGGCAGAACAAGAGGAGCAATGGAGAAGTCAGAAGTGGGTGGAGGTAAATGCAATTGGAAATGCCCAAAGCACAACCCATTTCATAGACATTTCTGTGTATCTGTCAATCTACTGTATTTGGACTTAGTACGTTCTCACATGAGGAATTATTAATAAAACTATAAAAGATAGTGATTAAGTCGAGTATTGTTCAGGAGTAGGAAACTGGCTGAAGCAGTGATAGTGGCGTGACAGGAAGCAAACTTCCAGAGGTGAAAGAGATTATTAGAAAATAATGAAAATAGTCCATTTACTGTGGAAATAATGTGGAGGTCATCACAGAAATGAACTTTTGCAAACAACCCTTCAAGTAGGGGCTGAGGAAAGCTTAGGAACAGGGAATGTTCTTATGTTTTAATATCTAGCTTGATAAATTTAGGAATTAACTGATGAATGCTGAACAGTGGCAAGGGACTGGACAGGGAGTCCTGGGAGGTCTATTCCAGTCCTTTATTCCCTGCCTGTCCAGTTTGGGATGATGCACTGGCTGTTCCTGTTTACAGGCACTTGGCAGTTTTTTATGCTCTGTCATGCCTTACCCTGAAAACAGCAGGGAAAATGGAGGCAATAATATCTCTGCTGATAATCAGATTTGGATATCGCAGTACTGCTAATTAGTTCAGTAGTAAGGCACAGTAGCAGCAAAGGTGATGTTCTTCTTACACTGAACTAGAAATATATTTAAAAGATGATCATTCTTTTGATTTAAAAAAAAAACACCAACACACAACCACCACCTCACAAGATTAAAAAAAAACTATTACAGTTAGAATACACTTTTCCCTGTATCCAAATAGGCTTTTATTCATTTCTGGAACAACTTGATTCAGAGAATACAAAACTTCCAAAAACATGAAGACAATATATGTCTCAACTCCATTTCCATGGAAGTTAATGGAAAAATTTTTAGGAACATTTTATCAAGTCCTTGAAAAATGAAAATGATAAGATAAAATAGGGCAATTCAATAATCCCACTGGGGGAAGATCATAATCTCTGTAAAGATAATGGTATTCGTTTTCGCTTATATTTTTTTTATGAAATGCACTGAATATGTTTCTTAATTTGTGTCATATGTGATAGTCAAATGTAAACCAGATACTGGGCTACTGGGCAAGGGCAAGAGCTTCATCCAGCTGCCGATACAGTTCAGAAAATTTATACGTATTCTATTTTAGGAAAAAGGAATCATAGATTATTTTTTTCTTTTCTTCAAATGTAAAAGAGTAGAGAAGTGGCATGCTTGGAATATTTTGTTTTCATAGTGAACAATTTTTTTAGGCTGCAATAAAAGAACTATATTATGGGCTCACTGTGTGCTATAGATACGTGTTGCTATAGTGTGTACGTCTTTCCCTGGTACGACATCTTTCCCCTCAATACTGGCCACGTGCCAGTATCTCTTCCTATCAAAAGGTCATTCTTCATGTACAGAGGTGTGAGATGGAGCTTAGGGTAGAGAATATTGAGTTTGTTGTCCTCCAGACCAGAAAATACTGAGCTGCAGCCTGTCCCTTCAGGTTGTGTTTTCTACAGAGGTGTGCAGCCATCCACAGCAGCGCTGGGCATGGCTTCCTTCCCTTACTGGGTTCCTTTTTTCACCATCCATTCTGAGAAAAATACACAATTGCTTGTAGGTTATTTCATTTCAAAACCTCAACACACAACCTCTTGTTTTTCAGTCAGTTACTTCTTCTAAAAGCATTCCCATTACTCTGACCCTTCTCCTCCAGGATTTGGTTCATGTCAATACGATTTCCACTTGATCTCCCTTTCTTGCCTTGCTAGGAGCCAGCTCCTAATCTTTTGTTATATGACTCAGTCTACAAACCTCTGAATACTTGACCTTGTCCTTTGCTGCACTTTTAAAGTATTTGCAATGTTCTTTTGATCATTTTAGTTTTTAGTAGGCTAAAATATTATATTAGACACACGTTCTCCTGCTGGGAGAAGTCAAATGGGCCAGTTATTTGGGAAAACTAGAGACTTCAATTAGGTATACACAGTAAGCACTATTTTCTCTCCATTTGTCTTCGCTACTTGACACTAAATTTATAATGGAGATTTTGTTCCTGCTTCTACTGTTTAACTGCCGTACAGTTAAATTGGAGAAGGATTTTTTTTCTTGTCTTTCATGTGTTAACAGCTCTGAGAAGATTTAAAGGGAAGTTTTCCCTTGCGCAGTTGTTCTCATTCATGCCTTATATTATCATTGCTATGGTTTTCCATTCTGTATCTTTTATTTGCTCTTTGGTGTGGTCTCTATCCCACTCCCTGCAAGGATCACTTGTTTTTACTGTTATGGGGATTCTTACAGAAGTAGGTATGTGTAAGTTGTCTCATTATATGATCTTAACCTTTACTCACGTCTGGGATTCAAGGGTTACGTTTTTTTGCTCTCTGGTAGTTTTCTCATGAAAAATAATTTTTGCAAGTCACTGTGTGTGACATAATGTTGCTTTAGATTTACTTAAACTTTTAAAATTCTTTTATTATGACACTAGGCTTTCAGCTGATCTTTCGTGTGATGTATGAAAAATTTGCATTCAGTAAGGCATAAAATTTCTCAAAGAAGGTAAGTTATGGAGTGTGTTAGCCTGGGACGTCATCTAAGTTTCACATTATAACATTTAAAGTAGCATATGTAAAGACTATATTTAATAATGTGTACTTTCATTCATTATAAAGTCATTTGGGGGATTTGTCGGAATCTAGGTCCTCTAACACAAAGTTGATTTTCTCTCGAGGGAAAAGATTTAGTCCATGTGACATTGTGTCTTTTATTTCTTCAGTATTTACATGAGCAATGGCAGTCTTCTACCCAGAAGAAGAAAGTATTTGGTCAAGGTACTTCATAAAGCTTGTGAGTTCTGGTTATGTGGTATGCTATTATTCTATTTATGATAGAGATCACATCAGCTAACTCCATTTGAATCTTTCTTTTTTATGACTGTCTCCCTATTAATCACATACTTTTTGGGAGAGGTGAAAATTACTTCTGAGAGTGACTGTATCTTGCAGGTAGTAGGTACAAAAAAACCTATTCAGCCTGTTTTCCTCAGTCATGGGAGTGACCTTGTCTTGTTCTTGGTGATGGCAATTAAAACTAAAATGGACAGCTGAGAGCTGTCGTTGCAGGTCAGACAAATGAACTGCATCCCCTGGGGACACTGTTTTTAGTTGAATAATAACTGCTATTGAGGTTATTCAAGACTAGAGGCTTTTTGTATAACTGAATTTTGCAACACATATGCTAGCACTGGGTTGTGCCTACTTTGCCGAGTTGTAGATTGTACACTGTTTGCTTAATTTCATATGTCTGAAGCTTATAAAGGTTGTGAAATTTATTTAGTTATTTTAAAGAAATATATATACACTGAGAAAACAGCAAGAGGAAAATAAACTTGACTCCTGTTTCGCTTTTGCCTCCTCTCAAGACGTTTCTCCTACCCATGCGCTTGGCATTTTTAGAGCAGGTTTCTCTGTACTGCACCCATGTCCTCCCTTCATGGGCCCTCGGTGACTGTTCCCTTAGAGGATGTTGTTGGAAAATGCCTAGGCCAAAGTCATATTGTCTTCATCCTTTTCCGGAGTCATTGTTTTCACGTAGCATAGAAAATGAGGCTAAGATGTGTTTGATACTTTATTTTGTAAGAAAAGGCAACTAAACAGGCAGATTCCAATATCGTGATTCACTGTTATGGAAGAGAGGAACCCAACTGATAAGAAATTCATTATATAAAGGACATTTGAGGTGGCTCATTAGGATAAGCCTAAGCTACATGAAAGCATGTGTTTCATAGCAGTTGATTCAGAAGCTTCAGAATCCTTTTGGAAGGCTCCTGTGTGCTAGTATTCATGCAAAGCTATGTAATAAATCAAGGATAAAAATATTTAGATTGGTTTCACAAAACCACTCTTCAGAGAAAGCAAGTTCTCTGAAGAAAGCTGTTCTGTTATGCACTGAAGTATCTATAACATTAATCATTGTCATTAATATTATGACATTAATAATTTTTATCATCATTTCATCCTTTTTAATCTCTACTACAAGGTGGAAGAATTAAAAACAACCAGTTAGACTCACTGTTGTCTAATCTGTCTTCAGAGATGGTTGATTTTTAGGTGATGTGCAGAAGTCACTTCTGTCAATTAATTAATACCAGATTTGCGGGCAAGTTTAGTAGTTGCTTCATTCTCAGTGCCACATTTTTCCATGTTGCAATTCTTTTTAATTTAGGCCCTTGCCTTTTCCTTCTCTGTCAAGTGTTCTCAGTGGAAGATTAAAATTGTGGTTTGTGTACTGTTGACTGGACATTGTGAATTTGTTATCCTCAGGTCCTTCAGTTGCCATCATGGTATTCGTTGGGTTGAATTATCCTGAGATTAGCTATGCTATCCTTACAGAGCTGTAGCTTTTGTATTTGAAGGATATTGGAGGACTCAGAGAAGAGTAAAATGCCTGACTCCTAACTGTGTGGTTGAGCGACATGGCTGGAGAAAGTCTGTACGTTTGTCTTGAGCTCCTCACAGGGCAAATGGGGCATTTTTAGTGAGTGTGGATAGTCTCCTGACTGATGGTAATTAAGTGGCAGATGGGTTTGTTTATGGGCTTAACAATGGTTAAATAAAAGCATAGTCTTAAAAGGGTGATGTTATCAAGGACAAAGAGTATAAAATTTAACAGATGTGGGTTTAATTGTGTGGCACCAGCTTAGAGCTTGACTGGAGGACATTTGTAGATAATACTAAGGCAAATGAGTGTATGCATTGTAAGCATATGGGTGTAGAGATAAGGCTCAATTTGCATATTTCTTTCATTTTAGTTTCCTTGTTTTCAAAAGTTGCATTTGAGGACAAGCACAACACTACTTTTGTATAAGCTAAGTTACTTGCTGTTTGGTTTTTAAAGTACTTTCATAGAAATAGAAAAGCTGTTTGAGGGATGGAATGACTATTTTAGCAATTGTATTTATGATGGTGGTTTTCAGTAGAGATGCTGTAGCTGAGTGAAAAATCACATCTGAGTCTGGCTGCTTCCTCTTGTAAGAGCACTGTTCTTTGCAGCAGGGTGCAGTTGTCTGCAACATGCAACTCCAGTTTCCCATTGTACATCCTTCTCCTCTTACTAAGCTGTAAGTGTTTTTGGATGACCACTCGTGTGCAAATTGGCTGCTTACTACCTGATATCCTTTGCTGCTGTGTACGTGTCTCACCAGAAGCAGAAGCAGATGGAGAGCCTCAGACTTCAAAGCTAAGCCCTCTGGGCTGTGCAGTGGTCAAGGGCCCAATGCTTTTCTGTGCATTCAAACCAGCGTCCTTTTAAATCAGAGCATTTCCAGCACAGTCAAACCTCCCCAGTTGCTTCCTTTGCCCTTCCTATTTATTACTTATCCTTTTTCTTTACTATCGGCCAGTTTCCTCAGGACCCACATAGTTCACACATATCTTAGTATATTTACCTTCTGGCCGTCCAAGAGGAAAATGGAATTTTTCTTTGAGATCAGCGGAGATCCTGTCTTGGGTACAGGAAGAAGGTGATAGATCAGACTTTGCAAAATCCACGGTGTGGGAAAGATCGGGACCATGCAATGTAAGGCTGCTGTGGAGTGAGGCTGTTGGAAAGCTAGAGAGATGGACACAGGCTAGTTCCCAGAGGAGGAGTAGGTATGTAGGCTCTGTGAGGAGCAAAAATATTGTTATTCCTCACAAATCCTAAGCATTAAATGTGTCTCTGACTGTAAAGCTTAAATTGTTACCATACTGTGTTTAAATAGCAAGTTTCCTAAATGCATAGCAAATGCTGTCCTCTGGGAGAGAAAACCAGAAGCTGAGTGAGTCATTGTCATAAATGGAGTTCTCAGTCTTCATGTTCGATGCGTACTGAAAGCCTCCTTGCAATGTTGCTCAATTTAAAAGGATTACAAAAGAGATGAAAAGTAGCATTAGCAAAGTTTTTCTCCAACTTGAGTTCCAGAATTACCCAGATACTTTAATTTACTTCTCTTTGAGCAGTGCCTCCTAATGAAAAGGGGTTTTATAGCTGACACAAATACAAGAGGCAGGAAAAAAACAAAGCATGAATGTGCTGGATGGCATGGAAGGCCTAATTGTCCTTGGCATTGTTGCAGTTGATAGAAGACAAAAGTAACAAAGCTGAGTCCCAATTATGCTGGGAGAAACATGAAGGAAGAGTGTGAAATTAAGGTGTAACTGTGAACTAAGCTGTTTGAAGTGGCAGCTCGGAGACTGACACCCCGTGGCAGGGGAAGGAGTGCTTAAGAGTATGTATTAAAAAGAAAAAGGAAGAAAAAAATAATCTATGCTGTATAGTTGAAGTATACGTTGCTGCCGTGTTATACTTGCTCTTCTGAAGGTATACATATCTAACAAAGCTTACAGAGTGTGCCAGGAAAAAAGAAAGATTTACTACCAGTTTAATATGACATATGGCCACCTGTCACTTCTCTGAAAATTTACACGTAAGTTAACAGATAAAACTGTCATACTTAGCTTTTAACATTAAAAGCATGGTCTTTAGGAAAAGAGCATACTCTCACAAATTGCAGACAGTCTAAGAATAAGATCTCAAGATTTTATGTGATTTGGCATATATAGTAAGTTGAGTTGTCTAATAAACTGTAGCAATTCATCATCTACTTTGGAAGTCTGAAGTTTAGTACATAGTCATATAATATGTCTTTTGGTGCCTAGACTACCCAGGAAAAAAAAAATCACGGATTTTGGAGGGGCAAGGGGATTATGGCTTGATTTATTTGGCAACAAAATTGACTATAAAACTACTTTTACTATGCTCGGGGGACCAAGGCATAGAGATGTCATATTGAGTAATAACATCAGGATAATACCAAGGTCCTTGGTCATCTCACTGATTTCACACAGGCGAAGCCACGGATATAAAACACTTGATACCAGAGGAATAGGACATTTCACATGGATAATAAACACCTAGGAAAATTAATGATCTGTCTGGCTAAAAAGATAAGCCCTGAGTCACAATAAGTGAGAGCACTGAAGGGAGAGGCAGCTACATGCATTTAACTGTTTTAGTGCTGTCCAAAGTGTCACTTATTAGCAGGTAAAACATGGTTTGTATATAATATATTCCTATGTAAGAGTCAGTGCTGCATCAAAGGAATGCCCTGTAGTCTGCTGAGTGCTGTCTAATTGCAATAGTTAATGAAAAAAGTGCATTCATTTTAAGCATCCCTTTTCCCTACCATACATTTTAATACCAGAGTTAGAAATGAGGTTTTTATAACTGGTAGTACCTAGTGGCAGGTGTCTGAATCCATCCGTGGTCAATAATACACTGAAAATCTCCTTACAAAGTGATCTGTAATTGAGGTTCCCTAATTTTTGTTTGGCTCCACACTGAAGTGCACAGGATTTTACGGCAAACTCGTGGTTGTGTTTTGCTCCCAGTTATCTCGTCTGGAACTATGAGCACTCAGACCCTTGTTCAGGCCCTCGATATCCCGCTCGTGTGCTGTGCTGGAAACGTGCAGCATTTGGAAGCACCACCCCTTAAGGATGTACTGGCAGCAGACCCCATTGCTGTTACTGCCGCTAATAAATTTAAAACAGATTGTAACAAAATCTATCCTAAATAAAAAGGCAACTCAGATTGTGGTTTCACTCAGCTGGGTTTGTTTCTGATTGTTTGTTTGTTTGTTTGTTTGAAATGCCGTGCTGCCTTGCTTTGCAGCAGATCTTAGCTCATGGTTTTATGGGGACTCTCCCCACCTCCAGTGGGGTTGAGTTCAGCAAAGCGTTCAAACGTGCACTTAACTGCAAGGACACATTGAATCCTGCCGAAGACAAAACTGTGAATGAACTAGTAAGCACGTGGCAGAGTAGGGAGGACATGGAGTGCACGCCCTGAACACTGTTAAGTATCTGCTAAAGTACTCTGCTAACATGAGAGGATATTTTACAGTATCAACTGAGTTAAGTGCAAGGTGGAGGAAGGGCAATTTGTAACTCTTCTCAGAAAATGCGTATTTTTTTCTTCTAAGCAAAGATTATATTCACCCTATAGGACACAACACACAAGGGAAGAAAACAGAACAAACTTCTCTGTGGATATAAAGCACGCTGCAGGCAAGCAGCTTTAAATGGTATGTTTTTTCAAGTGGATACATCAACTTAGATGCAAAGTGCAGAAAATGAAATACTGAGGTAGGTGGGAGGAGAAAGGAGAGGGAAGGCGGCAGACACTGGGTTTGTGCATGGGATCAGCAATGCTTAGTGCAAAGGAGATCGCTGTTCCTTTTGCACTGCAATCCATGGCACTTCAGTCAGGTGTGGAAGCAATGCAACCATTTAGCTGTTACACCAGTGGCTTTTTCCTCCTATTCCGTATGACAACCAAAATTGGTTTAAATGGCTTTAAATCGCCTTGTGGAGTAGACATGAGTATGTCTTCTCCAGTAAATATTTTAGATTCATTTTAAAAGAGAAGCAGTTAAAAGCAGCCTTCTGAGTCTTGGGGTGAATAAGTGAATGATGAATCAATCCTATGGAGGCACAGCCAAAATACGGACCCAGCAGAGGAGAAGGAAGAAGACAAAACTGGTGTGCTTGCACACCCTCACTCAACATGAAATGTATATGGATTCCTACCCTCATTAAAAATAAAAATGGTTAAACCAAATTTTAATGTTATGTTGGTGGGGAGAATGCCATAAGCAGCAGTTTTTCAGGTCTGAACAAAATTTTAGCTTAGTAGTTCAGAAGTTTTGGAAGAAAAAAAAAAACAAAAGATAATAGGAGTTGGTTTAGAAATGTAGAAATGCAACCTGTACTCACTGTCACTTGCACTCTAACTTATGGCATATATTTTATCAGAATACTGTGGATTTAGATTTTAAGAAAAGTTTCCATGAGGTTTGACCATTCTGATATTCCTGATACTGAATTCTGTAGAACGCAAAGTTGTAAACTGCTCCAATATTTGCATTTTTAATACCTCATTACATTTTATGAGTTGCAGTTAATGCTTTCACATTTTTTATCATTTTATTTGGTCTGTACATGCATAACTGTAATGGCAAAATTGCAATGTACAGCTGTTGTCTCACAGAGAAACTCTTCAAGAATAGCCAGTAACTGTTATCCCAAATCTCTAGTTATAAAATTTATAGCAAATTGCTAACAAATATGTGTACCATATAAATGATAGTATGGTGTGGTATAAATACAAACAAGTGATAAAAACACTAACAAATCTTGTAAATAAACCGTTAAAAAAGGAAATATTCATAATCAAGCACATAGAAATACATATAAACATGATTTTTTTCACAAAATTTAGTAGTACAAAAGTATGCATTGTCCAGGGATCAGAGAAAATGAAAATTCCCGGAAGGAGTGGAGATGCACTGCTGTGATTAAATATTTGTGCCTGACAAATGCAGTGCTGCTTACAAATGTATTCCTTATTGTGCTGCAATATTACTTTTTCTGCACAACCTGTGTATGCATGGCAGTGTTAGTTTATAAAACAGAAAAATAAAAATCTCTTGTCTTAATACAGTTTTAGTATATAAGGGCTGGAACTCAACTCTCAGAGATTGTTTAAGAAAGAAAATACTAGACTGGGTGAATTAAGAAGATATGTAGCAAGCAGGGAGGAGAAGGCAATTTGTGATCCAGAGACCTCCATCGGTAGATTGGTAGAACAAAAAAGTAAATCACAGATGGGCCTCTGGCAAATTGCCATTCTTGGAACAGCAAACAAGATGGCTTTTGGACAAGAAAAGAGGAATAAGATAGTCTCCCCTATCAAATAAAGCAATCTATTGCTAACTGTTTTACACTGGCTTTAACAAAGGAGCAAACTCAAAACCAGAGTTAACAAAAAGTTCAAGGACATAAGAGGAGGAGGATGTAGGATGCTCATGTTTAGTTAAGACAAGTCAGTAAGTCAGTCAATTGTGCTGGATGCACGTGAACTGAGTCAGAGGGGTGCATGAGAGTTCCTGATCAGATTCTCTTGGCAAATAACCCGATTTAGCAATTGGATATTTTTTGTTTAGTTTGTAAGTGCCTGATCATGGTAAATATTTTTTCACTTTGGAGATTTGCTTGCAGAAAATGTGTAAATGCTAATTGGCGTTAGAGTTTACTGAAGTACTTGAAGATGGATTATTGAGCGTGGTTTACTAGATTTGCTTGAGTAATTCATATTCCAGAAATGCACTTCAAAAGTTTCAGTAGTGCATAGACTGCTCTTATTTAATTTATTTGTATTTGTCTAGAAAGCCATTGGTGATTTTGAGATCGTTTAGTTCCTTCGTTTATTGGGGAGAAAAAAACATTTTCCATTAGCATTCGATTAATTTTACAGGGATAGAGAAGATGAAGCAAAAAAAAGTACATTCTTGTGCAGAGCTATAAAAGAGCTATAAAAGAGATTGCCCATTTCTTCTGTAGCTTTCCATGGAGCATGGTAAAAGGGTTGAATCATGTTATGAAGAAGAAAAAAAAAAGTCTTCCCTCCTCAAACCTGTATGTACATATGTTTTCTTACCTCTTGATTTGGCTGTGATTCCTGAAACAGCATTTTCACAAGTAACCATTTCTCGATAGTATATGTGGTTGGGTTGTTAGATCTAAGATTACATGATGGAATAAAGACCTCATTTTTCTTAAAAGCCTGCTACAGTGATAATTAAATATACTGTTTAGATAACTTTTCAGTTAGAGTCCCAAGGCTCCATTCTTTAGTGCTTTTAATGCCAAGCATAACTAGAACAAGGAGATGGGATTTTTGTTCTAGCTGTGATGAGGTGAAATGCCTGAAGGATGAAGCCAGTCAGTGTAGTCTGTGCTTTTCAGACTTGGACCTTTTCTAAGCAGCACAGATTTCCTCCTTGCAAACTTCTTGTCATCACAGTGGCAGTGGGTAATAATTGCTTTTAAAAAGGTAACATGTTATTCAGGTTGCTTTAAAAGTTAAATGAGATGTGTTCATTATGTTATGGTTCACAAACTTCAAAACTAAACCCACATTCTCTTCGAAGTAATTCTTTTTATTGTCCCAGGTATAGACTACCTTATGTATCTGTAAATTCCATTTTCATTCAATTTTCTGGTTTTTTTTTTAAACTGAGAAACTCAGAGGGGTTTACAGTTTAAGACCAGAGATGAGAAGGGAATTCAAGAAATTTCAGGGTGGTGTCGATTGCTGTGATAGGGAGTGGTCTCAGCAGCCGGCACCTGCCTGATGATATTTGCAGACTCCCTGACAATGGGAGATTTTTAGGAGGGTTTTGATCTCTCGGACTCTGTACTAAATGTCACTGTGAAGAAGCCTATATTGCCAAATTGTTTGTGATGTATTTACTTGCCAGCACCATCAGGTTTTAGGTCTGGCAGAAGCTTTGGTGAAACTTCAGTTAATTATAAGTACATTGTTTCTAATTTGGTACTATAGAGTCAGTATTAATACTTCATGTGCTACATGATAAAGATCTGTAGTTACCATAATTTGACGGATGGCATGCATGTGTTAGGAGGCAGAGATGCAGCTGGGAGAATACTTTTTGCTTCCCAGAGACTCTACTAATTTTCAGTAGGTAGTGTTTTCAATATTTATGTCTCTGCAGAAATAAATCATACCACTTTATTCAGCAGAACTTCAGTGTGAAGTCAATCTCACAAACAGCAGCAGCAAAACAAATGCATCATCCACAGAGACCTCAAGCAATGGAAAGCAACAGCAAAACTGCACAGCTTTAGACAGAAATCGAGCTCTGAGATCGAATGGGTTTGTGCAATGTGTAAATGTTGCTCTAGATTTTTGTTAGTCTCAGACAAGTCCTTGGGATTTTTCTTTCCTTCCATGATTTCCTTAGAGGCTCCAATGCTGATAAAGGGTATTTTGTTTCACTCACACAGTCACTCAGTGAGCGTGCCATACTTCATTTCAACAGAAAAACAGTATTTTGTTTGGGTGTGTCAGACTTGCATACATGATTAGCTTCAGCTTTTCTAGTAAATACAAAAGATGATGATTGAAGTCTAGAAGCTCTTGTCCCATATGACTTCCTTGTTGCCCAGGGAAAATACTATTGTTTGAAAGAAGAGCAAAAAGTATATGTACGATCAAACAGAGTTCACAGTTCTAAAGTTTATTAAACTGGATTTACAATGTTATAATCTTGAGAAATCGTTTCTGATCCTCGCTGAGCATACATCTGTATTATCTTGCAGAGGTGTGTGATTACAGCTTGCACAGGCAAGCGTTTACGCTTCTCACAGAATAACCCGCAACTGTAAGAACTTCAGGCAGGCTGAACTTGAAGACTGCTGTTAAGCTGTAATGGCCCATAGGGTCAACAGCAACAAATTCAGACCTACTTCTAACATCTACCTGCATTGTGGACTTAAGTGCAGGCATCCTAAAATAGCAATAAGGTTGGATCCTAACTGCTGATACATAAGCAGGCTGGGATCCTTTCCTTGTAGCAGGGCCTTATCTGTGGTGCTGGACCGTCAGAGACAGGTGGTTGCTGGGGTGTTCAGGTCTTACCCAGACCCCCAACTAAATGGGGCATTTATTTCTGTTGTTACTTCAGGATGGACTCAGTTACTTTCCAGACCATTTTGAGGAATAATAGTCATCACTTGGTGCCTTACTGTGAGAGGGAACTGGTTACGTTACTGGCAATGAACTTCATATACAAGAACATCTAACTTGCACATCTCTCCTTTAAAATATGCCTTTGAATTGTCTAAAAAATAGCTAGTGTGTGTCAAGCAAAGAACCGACAGTGAACCAAGAGAGGCAGAGCAGTCCCCATCAGTCACAGCACGGTTTTTTCCAAATCTCATCCTTATGCCGGTTCTCTGCTCTTCTCTAAGCAACTGCTGAAACATCCTATCCAGACTTGTTAGTTCAGTCCAGATTAAATTTCCCAATCAGTGGAAACTTCTCTTTGCTTCCTGCATCCAGACAGCAGAGCAGTGAGGTCTGTGAGTGCTGCCCACGCTGCTGTCTCTGGCAGTAGCCAGAAACTTGACTGCTCACCTGAGCTGTGTTGCTAGCTGCTGGGATTTTCCTGCAATTCTGGTGTTTCTTTCAAGTCAATAGTCCTTAATTCCTAATCTATAACTCGATTTGTATGTCTCCTTATTCCAGCGCTTGTATGGTTATTCCCAGCATACTGATTTACTGGGAGCTAGCATTTCTGCAGTAAGGGAGTTTTGCTTCAGCTTGCCACAGAATTACTTAAAGCCATCTCAGAATTCTTTTTGTCTTATTTAAATATTTTTTTTTTAAATGATAGACCCATTTCCAGCAAGTTGACTCACTGTTTTCTCTAACAGTTAGTTTCTCTAGCATACTTCCTTTTCTTCTTCTCTAATTGACATGTATTTACATGAAAAATTGTATTCATTCTTTTTAACAGCATTTCAAAGATATACACTACAATTATACAAGAAGTAACGTGTAACATTTTTGTCTACAAAATTGAAATTCTAGTCTTTCCAAACAGATAAAACTCTTGAAAACATGAACCACAAAGGTTCAGAAACAGGAATATAAAGCAATAAAAATGTTTAATTAAATAAACAGCACTTACAAAATAATTTCATATTTGAGCAGGGCATCATAATTTTTGAAGTCTGGAGAAGTTTGATCCCAGAGGGTGTTTTGCATACACTCTTTAGGAAATACTGGGACCTGCTCTGCATGAGATGTCCAAGCACACAACTGAGCTGTAGTCACTTCCCTACGGTTTCCAGGTCAGGGGCCTGAGCTCCCCAGGCTTCCTGGGTTTCTGGTGGAGTGAAATAAGGTCCTTCAGAGCATTGTTTGAAGTGGGAACTTAGGTTAGGGTGGGATTAGTGTTTTTGGCTGAAAAGCAGTGGGACAAGATCGTTTAGATGGAGGGCCATGTTTTATCCAGTTCTTCCAACATATTTTTATTGCTATGTAGGGATTGAGGATTCCTCTTGCTATGACTTGGTAGTGTCTCCATTCCTTGAGGTGGTTGGGGCAGCTGAGTACTCAGTGATGATGAGGAGGAGATGTTGAGTACAGTATGACCTGCATAATGTGAACCATAAGAACAGGAGCCTTTTAATGTGCCAAGTGAGCTCTTACATAGGAAAGAAGATGATGGAGGAGCATTGCTGGGCTTCAGGAAGAGCAGACCAGATGTCTCTGGCACCTGTCAGACAGCAGGGTGTTAAAGCACCTTGCTGCTTTTTTCAGTGGTGCTTGGATCTCTCAGGTGGCATATAATCTGTACAAAATGTTGCACAGGGCACATAGATTATCCAAGAGAGAGCTCTCTCTGTTTGCTTTTGAAATGCTACAAGCTGGTTAATCTGAAAAAGTGATATTTAGGATTTTTTTGTGTGCTGTGGTTATAGTCACAATCTTTCTAATTATACGAAGTGCAGAAAAAAAACATAGCTCTGAGTTAGTGAATTATAGTTTAAATCTGCTACGCTCAAAGAATCAAGTCTTGAAGTGCAGAACTTCCATAAGAAGTGAAAAGCAGGACTGAAATTATAGAAGGTCAGAGGCAATGTAATCTCTTGCAGTTTTTTCTACATGTCATTTACTTTCCTTGATACATAGTCCATGCTTTCGAGTGAGTTTTCCCCATGCCAGTTTTTAAAGAGAAGTTTATTTTCTGATCATGAAATTAAGTTTGAAGCATTTCCTGCTTGCTAAGGAGATGAAACTTGTTTTACCTTTCCCCTCCTGGTGAGTGCGCATAGCCAGAGGCCTCGCTAAGTGCCAATAGACTCAGTTATTAATTTCAACAAATTCAGAATTCAGCAGCTTCAGAATGGTGATATGCTGAGGTAAAAGCCTTTACTAAATTACGAGCAATTTAATTGTATTAAGTTCTCTCCTCGTTAGATATGTTGGAGAATTTGCCAGAAGTAAATGCTGTTTTCCTGGTTTCATAGTATAGTTAGTGGTTAGCTTGGTATAAGGGTTTTAACATTTTAATTAAAATATGTATATGTTGTTATACTTCTGTAGTAAAATGATTTAGTATGTATAATTAATCATGCCTGCTCAAAGTTTCTCTTTGCATTCTTAGGTTTACGGTAGGGCTGTGTAAAAAAAATTTATTGTAGTCACCAGCATTAATTTTTATTTTTATCTGTAACGCATTTTCATATTAAAGAAGGGAGTATAAATGCCCCAAGGCTAGTTGCAAGTACTGCTTTTCTCTTTCAAAGTTAAAACCTAGGAACCTTGGAGGATTGGTTTTGTCTGAAGCGAGCAGGGAGAAAAGTTCACTAGCTGTTAAGGACTGGAGTCCTTTCTCATACCAAATAAGCAGTTCTCCATCCTTTCACCCCTACATTGTCTCCCAAAATTGTGGCCTGCTCGCATTATTATGCTATTTCATTTTTGACTGAGAAAACACACTCCTGGAACACCTGAAATGTTGAAGGTGATGCAGGTAAGTCACCTCCTGTGCAGCAACCCGGTTGTTTGCATCAGAACATGTAGTCCAAATTATTACAAATTAATGGATTAAAGTCATCAGGGGCAGAAGCTCACTCAATGGGACAGTTGACAGGAGGAGGGCTTAAGTGAATGTATCCCATGGAGATGCTCAGGAAAGGGCTGGGTCAGGCAGTACAGCAGGAGAAAGCCTCCTATCTACAAAATCTTAACAAGATACATAAGTCTCATAAATTGCTTGGGTCAGGCTTGAAGTGGAAGGGCTGAGAGAGCAGCTCAGCCAAATAGTTGAAGATACATGAGCAGAAGTAATTATGGGATTTGTACAGTTTACTATAAGATAATTCCTATCTGACTTAATGAAGTTGCAGCAACTTAAGTTATATATTAATCTGTCTTCCACAGAAGAACATCATTCGCCTGCCTGAGGAAGGTAGAGTAGACTTACATAATGTGTCATTGTTTTTCTTCCTGTGATATTTTATTTCTCATGGGAAAACTTTCAGTATTAGTGCCCCTATCCCTTTATGTACACTTTTTATTGCTGTTTAGTTCATTTATAGGTGGGAATTAAAGCTCTGCTATAAATACTAATACATTTTTCAAGATTCTCTCAGCAGGGCTTTTTTTAACCAGTTAAAGATGTGAACACACTCCTTTTGCTTCTAAGCCAGCTTGACAGTAACTATGAAGGTAGCTCTTGCAGTTACGCTTAGGGCTTTTAAGTTTGGGAATTGCTGGATTGGCCAGTGTGTCCAGCAGCAGCCCTTGCCTTGGAGAGGCATAACCAGAGTCATCTTTTTTTCCCCCTCTGTCTGGTGGAAGCTGAAAATACAAAGAATATGTGTGTTTTTCAAAGAGAAACACGGAATAGAGGGTCTAATGTTGTTGCTGGTTTTCTCTAGTGTTTTCTGACTGTATCCTTCTTTCCCCGGGAGAGAAATTCAAGGCACTAAATCCATCCACAAGATTTTCTTTCTTTCTCTCTCTCTCTTTGACAGGGTGTTCAAGCATTTGACATAATTCCTGTTCTTGCTCAGTCTTTTTGGAATGTTAGTGACGTGTTGATGTATCATGCCTTTACTTTGCTTAGTGGCTTTGGCTGACTGTTTTCCTGGTGTGAGAAGTGAGAAATATGGATGTAAGCTTTGTATGAACTGTGGTTGGTTCTTGGAAGATCTCTCAACCGTAAGCAAAAATCCTATTGTCTTTCATGAGACTTTTATTAATTTCTTACCCATGTTCATAGCTTAGTTAACTTTACAGCTTTTTTAAATGAATCTTGTCAGAACTGTGATAAGATTAATAGTTTGTTGGGGTGTTTGCCCACTTCCCATCGGCTGGGAGGCTTTGTTTTTTCTTCTTAACATCTTGTCTGCACTACTGAAAAGAATACTACACAGGAAATACTGGAAGGGGCAGAGGTGTCCCTTTATGAAGATTCCTCTGGATAGCAAAAGATTTATAGCAAAAGGGGGTAGTATCCAGGTTGCAAGACTTTAAGCGTGTAATACAGACTTTGATATCAGTGTGAGTGAGAGGATAATATGATTCCAGGATTTCTGGGCTAATGTGATGCCTGTGGGTCCCCATATCCACACTGTTCTAAGCTGTGCTGATAAAAAAGGCTGCTCCCTGACCCGGAGATGAAGTTCTCCTTGAATGATTTATATGTGATGTATTTGAAAAAAATATAGGAACACTTTTGAATCACAGAGCCAGTTTATTTCCTGTCCTTGGTTTGGTTTCTTCTGCATGTTACATCTGCAATTTTGTCTCCTAGGACATTGGTCAATCAGACAGACAACGGAAGTTTTATCGTTCAGGATGTTTCTGTTAGTTCAAACCAGAGCTGAGCTATTACATTCTCTAAAATTAATATTGTGTATTGAAAACCAGACCATTGAGCTAACCATGTATCACTGCTACTCCAAGGAAGGTTACCGAGTTGCTAGTCTGAAACTTACTTTTCATCTTTATTAGATAAAGTTTGCCCTATGGACATATTGCCTCAGTTATAATGAGATGCAGTACAGAAGGGAGAAGAAGTTTGTAGAGGAAAAAAAAAAGTTAATCCTATTTTCTCTCCTTATTTTTCTTGTCTTCTGTTCTGCCTTTCTCACATACTCATCCTAAATTAATGGTACAGTCTGCTTTATGCAAGGTTAAACAACATGTCTTCCAAAAGCAGCCTCCTGTCACGTGTTGTCTGGAAACTGTCTCTTTTAATTGATAATTACATATTTGATTTCCAATAAATGGGAATTGCCATATGGTTTTTGTTCTGTGTCAAGAATCGTAGAGCAGGATTTTAAGGCCTTAAATACCCATTGGCGTGTTGTAAATTCTTGCTGTTGTAGTGATAGGAGGATGAATTGTTTAACATAGCATGAGGGAAGTGCTGTCTATTTAAAAAAAAAAAAAATCAAAAAGCTTTTCTTTATCTGGAAGGTAGACGCCTCTGAATAAAACCCTCATCTGTAATGGGCAATTCCAGGGACCGCCAGCACAAGTGACAGATCCTGCCAATCTGAGGGACTGTCACACTAAGTGTGCAAGTTTTTTCCATGTGGAAAATTAATCTTCTGTGAACTGTCATCCCATGTGATAGATTTTTCTTATTTGAGATTGCTGATTGTTGAAGACCATGGTTATACTGAATGGGTGGTTGACCTGCCTGTATAGTTCTTGGCTTTCACTTAGACTCGATAACCTGATGCAGTAAATCAAACTGTGTTTGGATAAAGTGAGCATTTTTTTTTAACTGATAATGTGCGTAAATAACATTGTGAAATCTTGGTTAAGGCTAAGCCAGTATTTTTGTCAGAGGTTATTGTCTGAAAAAGAGTAATAATTACTCAGGTTGCTTTGAACCACACTGGACATTTGTAAGTCTATTATTAATTAACACAAATTCTTGCAATAATAATTTCCCCCATCTTATGGTGAAGATTTCAAGCGTTATAGTATATATTGATTACTCCTATAAAAGTACTAACAAAACCCATCTGTGGATTTTCATAAAATTTCATAGCAGATTTGTTCAATGGGCTTCAGAGGTTATAGCAGAAAGTAGGAATAGTCCCTGGCTAGGTTGTACCTCGTAAATGTGTATATTAGCATCAGCTGCTATGGTCTGGTTTCTTGAGAAGGACTTGACAATGGTAATTAATTCTATAACTAACCTGTCCCTGAGTTCTAGATGATGTGAGCTGAGATTTTTCTCTTTTTTTTTTAGAAGAATCAAATTTAGTTGTGACTGACCTTTGTTACTTTCTTATAGCAATAGTTACTTGAGGACCAAGTTTTATCTGAAGCCAACGTATTTGGTGTGTTTAAGGAGAAATTTATAAGGAAGCTTTGAAGAGGCTGCACAAAAAAGATGGATCTGAAACCATTTGAGGAATTTGCTGGTGTGTTTTGGTGTAGCTATTTTAAGGCTGTAAATGACAGCATTTGATTCAATCTGTTTTCCTCAGCTGGTAGAACTGAACACCCATATTTAGCACCCTGTGATTGAGCACCCTATGACTGAGTCCCACTTGGATTGCTTTTAGGTTTTTGATTGTTCCTTGGTTTTCATCTCATCTCTTTTCCCATTTAAGAATGAACTGGTAGTGCAATGCTGGTAATATGTTACTTTATTAAAAATAAGCTGGTGTCACAAGTTCATATAGGGCTTACTCTTATAAATAAGAAATGTTTGCTTCCCTGAAGGGATCAAATTATTTACATATCTTCAGTGTGTGTATGTGGTATTAAGTAGGCATGTCACATACCTTCATATAATGGAAGTGATACACCACTGAGAGGTGTAATGCTTTTTCTGGAAAGTTGGTGGAGCTTTAGAAACTTCGTTTCATCCAGCTGACTGCTTCAAACTTGGCCAGGAATCCAGAACTGAGAGGTGCAGTTATTTGCCTGTCCATCCTTTCCCTTTTCACCAGCCCCATAAAGTTTTGGGTTTTTTTACTGTAACTTAATTTTGGTCTTAGGCGAGGGTCTCATTCCAACCAGTAGCGCATTTCAGGTAGTGAAGGTAAAGATATATTTATACTTGATGTATGGAGACTTGATGTACAAGTCATGCATTCTTTATGTTACAAAAGTGACTTGTAAAAATATAAAATAAAATTCTGGTGATGTCCAGAGTGATGCCTTGTCCAATATTTATCTTGCTGCAGAAGCAGATGCGATAGTATTGTGTGGTTCTGTCAAAGCCAGACATAGCTGCTCGCTAACATAGACAAGTATCAGTCTCTTTGGATATTTTCCAATGTGAAATTAGTGTTTCATAGTGTCAGTGACAATAAAAATGCTAATAAAGTACCTTCCGCGTAGACATTTAAAAAAAAAAAAAACTCCCCCCAGAAAACAAAACAAAACAACTTCCTTCTACAAAGACAGATTGCCATGTTTTAATCCTGGAAACACTTTATAAACAAACTGGTTTGTTTACAAAACAGATTTGTTTAAAAGCTGCTGTATTACTAATGTATTTCAGTGTTCTGAACTGTTCATCGTCTTTTGGCACACTGAAAGAAGAGAAAACAGTTTGCCACTACCATTCCTGTTGCTTTTTTGTAGAAGAATGCAACTCTGAGCATTTTCTGTTGTTTTACTTTAAGGACAGTTTGTAACATGTTTAGTGATCCTCTGAAATCTGGGTTCACCACCTCCAGTTAGCTCTTTTCAGAGTTGTTTTCCTTGTATGTAAAGCGGTAGAATTCTGCGAAAGCAACACACCGTCGTCTTTTCCTTGAGTCATTTGCTAGCAAATATGATCATCAGGGTTTTTTTTCAGAAACGCAAAATAAAGTTTCTTCCCATACGCCTGCCTTCCTGATTGCATGTGCCAGGTTGTGTTCATTCATGTCCTTGGGGCTTAACATTGGACCTGGGGAGCTGGCAGACCAGTGAACCTGCTGACCTTCGCTCACCTTGCACTTTTTTTGATAATGTGCCATATCCAAAGCTGGCTGATGCTTAGGCGTGATGTGATGTTGCTGTTTATTATATTACACCGTAATGGCAACTACAGAAATGGTTAAGTTACTGCAGGCACAGGGTGCCAAATCTGGCTCCTGTCTCCAGGAGTAACCACGTATTGCAGTTTAGACAGGATCTGAGCTTTAATTTCTTCTGGGTGGGTTCAAGCAAAGGGATCCATTATTTCTGCAGCAATCCATACCAGTTGTGAAGTGTGGATTAGAGTTATAACATAGCTGGGTCATTAGTCTTAAAGCCTATATAAAATTTGATTTTGTTTTGTGAGTGTACTCGCAGCTCAAAGTCCTTTCTGCCTGTGTTTCCTCAATATTTGACTGGGGGTACAATTCTAGCCTGTGCTTAATTTGCTCCCTGGTGGCATTACCACTGTGATAGATGGCAAGGAGATAGTGTCAGAAGGCTCTGGAAATCATTTGTTTCTAAACTTTTTTACTGAGTGGAACATCTTTAGTGTTTGGATCCAATACTCATTTTTTTTTTCCTTTGGGGAAAAAATAATTTTTAAGTTTACCCCATGTAATTCTCAGTGGCTGCTGCTAAAAGACTTCTCAGCAAATAGCTGTGTGCAATTAAAAGCTGTCTTCTTACTTTTGGACTTAGGCGATGTTGAGGAGATATATTTGCTGTTCCTGTGGGCTGCAAGGGCAGCAAATACTTCTGACCTTTCCTTAAACAGCAGCTGGTGATGCTATGTGTGAGCGTGTGGCTGGGTTTCTCTTCTGACCTGTTCTCGGCAGGCATTGAAATCCTGCTGAGAGCGTATCGCTCGTCCTGACAGCAGCAGCCCATTGCCCTAGTCTGCGTGTGAGGGAGGTCACAGAGATAAGAAAAGATGGTGAGGTCTAAGGGTTCACCCTGTGGAATAGCAACTGAACTAAAAAAAAATATTTTAATATTAACTTGTTAATGAGTTGAAACTCAAAGAAGAGATGAGAGATTTCTGAAGTGCCCCAAACAAGGAGGTGTGTGGGACATAGATGTCGTCACCCCAGGCTCACATTTTGCCTTCATTTTGCATGTGGAAATACAGAAGAGGTATATTTTGATCAAAGTTTGAATAAGTTTCTGTACAGGAAACACGAATAATGTATTTTTTTTTGTTTCATTTACGTGGAAAAGTGAAATTTCTTGTGGCCTTCTGAGTAGAGGGAATACTTAAGCAAGTCTTACGTTCATTTCATGCCTCAAAAATATTACCAATTTATTTAATTAAACGTATACATTATTCCTGGAACAATATAGTTTTTTTTTTTAGAAATGAGAGGAATTGGAATGAAAACAAACGTGAGATTGCAAGAAGCACCTGTGAGGCAGCAGGGTGGCATATTTTCAGGGAAGGATAGATTTTAATAGCAAAATCTACAAAAGGAATAAAGTAGGAAAGTCATTTCTAGCTGTAACTTTTTTTTTTACCATACAGTCACTTTAAGAGAAAGTTGTCTTTCTCATTATGTTAACACAATGTTACATTAACACTTACAATGTTTTGTTAACACAACCTTATGTTGAACAGAGTGCTATGTTAACACAATCAGTTTCAGAGAAAGTTGTCTTTCCTGTTACTTGTAAGATTGGACACTAATACTCTTCTTTCTGATCCTCTGATTCTGTACTTTGCCCTGAGGCAGAATGTAAGATATTCCAACCTTAGCAGCCCTGGTAAAATGGGATCAAGACTAAAACTGCATTCCTGAAGGTGCCACTGAACAGTGCTTTAAAGCATTGTAATGTAGAAGAGTAGCTTTTGGACTGCTGCAGGTTTTGTTTCCATGCGCAGAAGTATTATACAGAACCTGTCAAATTTTGTGTTCCTTTTGCAGCGATTGACTCCGTCTCAGTCTTTTGTGCAGTAATGTTGTAGACCACACAGACCCTGTTAATCTCGTTAGTGTGCTTTACACTTTCCTCCTAAAATCTTCTTTTGTGAAAAAAAAAAACAAACAAACCAAAAACCCTGCTAACTTTGTCAGGACTTCCTGAACACAAGAAAGAGTAAGGGTGCTACAGCCTTCCAATGGATTGGGGAAAACCACAAAGTGTAAATAAAATTGGCAAATTTAAGATGGATGCAATAAAAGGCAAATTTATATTTTACAGTTTCTGTCAACGTTTTATCTTTCCTGCAGCTAGCACTTTTATACAGAGATGCTATGTTCGAAACTAATAGCAAGTACTAAGCTTTGTAGATTTTTAAAATGCTCGTGTTTCTGTAAATCAACCTTTTCTACATTCACATTTTTCTGTCCAGTACATCCAGGAGAAGATAAGATGTGAGAATTAGTTTGGAGTGGAATGGGAAATAGTGTCTGTCTAGTGTGGCTTCCTGAAGATTAATATTTTCTAAATAAGTAATAAAGCTGAAATGGCTGTAACTCACTGTTACGAGTTTGTTTATTGATAGTTTCTGCCATTTGAGCTTAGATTTCACTGTCTTTGAGTTGAAATGGGCACTGCTAATGGTTTGGGGGGTTTTGAGGGTTTGGGGGGGGGTAGGGGCTTTTTTTGATCGCTAAATTTGATTATTACTTGTCTTTCATTTGGAAGAGTTGCTAATTCTGGCGAGTCTTGGTAAAAGTTATAACAACTTGGAGTTAAACTCATGTTTCTGTAGGCTGTTATACTGGTTCTTTGAAAGCTGCATGAGCATTATCCTGACAGGGCAGTTATTTCTTATTACAATGTACTTTGAGACAAGAGTTGAAATCACAGTTTAAGAGAGGTTATTATAATTTACTGCATCATCTAGAAGTTTGCTAAGCAGAATATTTGTTTATAAATAATGATGTTTGGGTTTCTGTAGTGCTGAACCAATGACAAATAACAGTAGTTGGTCTTCTGTGTGCAAAATTTTTTTTCATGCCTTGAATTTTTTCTGAAGCTTATCCTAATTTGTCTCCTTCCCCAGTTACTTACAATAATTAGTTTTAAAGCTTTATGTGAAACTGACTATGGCCATGACCTCCATTCTTGATCAGTTTCCCAACAATGCCCTCTTTTTTTAGTTACTTAAGCAAAAGTGTGTGTGTGAATGTATCTGTATAAACATTAGTTAAATATTGCAGTTGTTGATTATTTTTCTTCCCTGTTGCTATGCAGCTGACAAAGTGAGCAGGCGTTTCAGACAACCCCAGGTTGCAGTGTCCCCAGGCAGTCTTTATGTCAGTCTCATTTACACATTGTAGGGAAAAAAAATAATAAAAATGTAAAGGTAGATAAAAGCTGGAAGAGAGTGGTGGCTGTGTTTAACATCCTAATGACAGACAGGGCTGGGCCCAAGCATTAGACACTTCATATGTATTAGATTGAAATCATATATCTATATTTGGTTGATGGCAAGCAATAAGCATGGAAATTTCTTTTTGTGGAGGTACCTGTTAGCCATTTAAATATAAGGTTTACATGTCACCATACAGGATCTTCAGCTAAATATGTTAAATAATGAAAGGAGAGAGGCAGATACCTTTTGCTAGAAAACTCTGGGAAAAAGATGTATCAATACAGCACATCCCTTATGTTGTATGCTCTGTTGATGTGGGGATGTGGTGACCAAAAGTGCCCAGGGCATCAGGTGCCATCTATTTTATTTTACCTTTTTCCCTCTTGCTTGATGTTTTAGGTTGGTTGATCTACGTAGGAACACGGCAAATAATAAATAATAATTTAATATTAATGAAATAAAGATTTCTAATATGAATCAGCTGAATCAGTTGCCTTGGCAGCTTCAGCACAGCTACTCCATTTCTGAGGGGCGGTGGAGTCACAGCTGGGTTAAGGACAACATTTTGGGTTGTGTTGTGGTGCCCAAAGAAGCCAGAAGTGCTGTTTGTTGCCTTCGCTCAGCAGATGTACTGAGTTACCACAGTCGCTGCTGCTTTAAGTATCAAAGCAAAGCTTCCATTGCTCCTTGGAAGTTACTGAAAGTATTGACTATAACCTTGTGCCCTGGAAAAGAACAGAACTTTGTTGTCTGTGTAAGTAGTGGTGCTGGTACTCAGTGCTGTTGCATTTAGTGTTAAGTCCAGCCTTGTTGCCTCCAGTATCATGGGTTCTTTCTACTTGTTTCAAGTGCTTTTATGCTCTTTCTGATTTCACTGGCACTAGTAATAATGGCACTGAAAGAGGGGGAAGCAATTTGGGAGCAGAATTACAAGTGAGTACAGGAGTGATAAGTTTCTGGTCATATTATGTCTTCAAAGTTAGAGCTGCAGATTGTTAGGGAGAAACAGAGGTCACCTTCGGTTCTTGCAGGGAAGAGCTGTACCAGGTACAAAGTGTCAGGAGAGAAGGAGGAGACTCCAAAAGCAGGTGGTCAGTTAGGGTGGAAAAGGAGAAAGGGCTGCATTGCAGTCTAAGGATTCAGGGCTGATGCTTTCTCCTTTGAGCATCCCTGAGAGTCATGCTGCTGCAGACAGTCCTGGAGTAAGGGTCAGTCTGAGCGTGTGGCTCCTTCTCGGTCAGATGGTAGCTTATCCCTTCTCCAGCATCTGGGAGAGCAATCAGGCTTCTGATGCTGTAACTGGTGTGAAGTGGCAAGGAGGAACAAATCTGCGTTTGGACACGTCAGAGTTTAAACAGCAGCCTGTAAGGTATTTAGATACAAGGGATTATTTAAGAACCTAATGAGATCAGAGCTTTTATGCTGCTTGTTTATATTACACACTCACCCCTGTGAGCCACCCTGAGCCCAGCATCGTGTTTATTAGATCTTGACTTTCCTTCCCATCAGGCAGATCGCTGCTGGCTGGGAAGGTTGGGCAGAAAGTCGTTAGTTCATACTCTGCAGTTGCTCAGTTACCGGTCTCGAGCATTACCAGCCAAGGTTCCTCGGCACTCCATGGCATTTGTCTACATGGATCTCCCCCATTTCTAGGATCTTCCTGCACTGCCAGCATCTTTCCTCCAGCCAGGATGATTGCCACCATCTTTCTGGGCCCCAGACCCCTGGCTTTCCCAACGTAAACAGGCTATATGTAAAGCACACATGATCAGCTTCCCAATTTGTGGTTCCATCTCGTTTTCCTCTATTAATAGGAGGATCCAGGACATGTTGATTTTGTTTAATCCCAGTGCTATCAAAGTTTACCAGCCCTTACTGACACAGATAGCAAGTAAAAGGCTTCTGCTTGAGAGTCCAAAAGTTCAGTTTCACACAGTCATGCACACCCCTTCACAATTATGTGCTGACTGTCAGTATGCACTATTTAAGCCGGTTTAAGGACCTCATGTAGCTACATGTACGAATGTACTGAGAGCTGCTGGTGTCTTATGGCACCATTTTATTTTCCTGTGCTCACTGTTGCACAGCCTAGATGGAGCCCATTCAACAAGTGGGCAGAGTTGTTTAGCTCGGTTGTAATTCTTCTTATACTGGATGGTTTGCCAGCCTGTGTACAATCCTGTAACAAATTGTACCTTTTAGACTAATATGATTTCTTTGCATTAGTGGGTCAATTCCAGGCCTGTTCTATCTGGCTTAATGGAGCATGGGAACACTTCTTGAAGCGCTTGGCTGACAAAAGCGCAAGATAGATTGGTTGTGGCAGAAACCACTGTTGTTACAAGAGAAGCTCAGTCTGTCCCTGGTCTTTTCCTCCCTGCCCTTCTCAGACCCTACTCGGACAGCAGAAAGCTTGGTTTTCGGTGCTGGAGCACTTAAGCTGTGCTGTGGGACTGAGAGCTAAAATCCAGGGGTCTTCTGGCATTTGTCATTCAAGCTGAGCAAGAGTTTCAGACCCGCTGCCTTCCGTTATCAGCTCTGGGTTTGTACATCTGCTGCAGTTTGGAGGGACTGATGGTTGCTGTTTCAATACACTCCACAGGGCCGGGGCTGACTGCAGAAAGAGCAGCAGTGCAGGTAGGGACATAGGAATAGAAAGGATGGAAAAAGAGCAGACTGCTATGACCCATGTTACTGCAAAAGCACTCCAGAATCGTGTGGAGAGACAAGCATTTGGAAAGTTTTAAGTGAGAATTGTGTCCCTTTGGGAAGGGAATTGTTACTGGCAAGAAGGAGCAATTGTGCAAGTTATTTTATATTGCAGTTACTGAGCAAGAATAAAACAGTAGTGAGACTCTCTTTAGACCTGGAGTACCTGTTGATGCTAGGACACACTGTCTAAACTTCATGGTGTGCCCCACAGTCCTGGTCCCTTGTTGGTGTATCCTGCAGAGCCGTTCCGAGCACCCTGTGGCTCCCTGCGTGCTCTTGATTTTCATTCCAAAGAGAAGTAGGTTGGGAAAAGAATTGAATGCAGTTGTGTGCAGGGTGTGCACCTGGGAGCTAGGAAGTGCCCTTGGCCCCCCAGATTTAGTTCTTGAGAACAGTAATATTTTGGAAGGACAGGAGCCTATGAAGCTGAAACAGAGGTCATGTTTGCTGTTGTACTTGCTGAAGAAAGTATGTAAATCTTCTGCGACTGCCAAACAAAACTGTCAGTGGTGATAATTCAGCAATGGTAGAGGATCAGTCTGTCTGTGCTTAGTATAGATTGATGTATACTACAAAGAGTTAAATATGGTTTCTTGGTTCTTATTCCAGCTATCCAGAAATAATTTTATTGAGGGATGTGAGTGATTTTACATGTGATCTCACAGCAAACATATATACGGCTAGGAATGACATACTGACTATGGTAATGACACATAATAAGACTGGTTGGTATGAGTTTTGCTGAAGAGTATAATTTTAGGCACATTATGTAGCAGCCAGGGTAGTTGCAATCTAATGGTTATGTGGAAAATGTCAGAATTCAACAGCCAAACAGTCAAATTCAGAAAGCTCTTTGGCACCACTAAATTATCATTGTTCAGAATGGAGATCATCACCTGCTGCAATGTTCGTTATAAAAGACATTGCCTCACTTTACAGGCACCATTGCTAAAATATACACATGTGCAGAAATACACTATGATCATTATTTTTGCCGTCTGTGCTTGCAAAGGGATGTGTATGCACATCTGTAACAAAAACAGATGGGCAAAAAGTACAACATTGTCTTCTGGTGTTTTTCCACTGTCTTAAGAGGTGGTGGTGATCTCCAGGTCTCATCCAACCTCAATTAATCAGTGATTCTCTGAATATTAAATAAGGACCAAACTATAGAGAACAGAAGATACTTTGAGTCTTTTCCACAAAATGGAGGAAAAATAAAGAGGCTCAGTGACTCCAAAGTCTCCAGCAGGATGGGTTGTAGAGAAACGACTGGCTAAACAGCATCGGGTATAGTAGGGTACCTTGAAAATCCAACTCAGAACCTGAGAGCTCCTCGTATGCACACGCTCTAATAAGAGTCACTTACATATATTTGCCTGTAAAGGGGAGATATTACTGTAACTGGCTCTGTAAGAAGTCACGACCAAATACTACAGAAAGTTGAGTTGCTCTGCTGTAGCATGTTGTGCGGGTCATTTGTCAGGCCAGATGGGGAAGGAGATGCCTCTGCTGCTGGTTTGCACTTGCAATCGTCTCTTCTCTCAGGACATACTTGCATCTGAAGTAACTGGGGTTATTGCACTACGCTGGTATGTAACTCCATCACTGTGGACCCGGGGTATTTCTTAACTCACTTTTCTCTACCCACTCATGTAGTTGCAGCAGCTCTAGAAGGTTTTACCAGCCTGCTCTAAGGCAAGAAAAACGTGCTGTCATGTTACAAACACATGTACTGAGCTTCCTGACTTTAGCAGAAGTCTGCACCGAGTTAACATGTCCATGGCACTTTCATATCCATGACCAAGGAGTGTAATGGCAGGCTGTTTTTCTAGCTATCTGTTCCTCTTTCTTCTGCCATTTACTTTGGATTTACTAGATTTTTTTTTTTTTTTTTGTACTATATAGTAATATCTGAACCAGTATCATCAAAATCCCCTGTGTCCGTCTGTCTCACTGATGTGTCAGAGGAGGGTTATCAACATGAAAAGTTACGGTCAGGATTTGGACTGCGAATGGACTTTGCTTAAGTGCATGCAAGTTCTAGAGATGCTGTTTTGCACCAGTACCACAGGAAACCTGGTGTTTCCTCGCAAGTTGAAGGACCGCAGTCTCTAGCTTGGCCCTTCAGAGGTAGAGCTGGAGAACAACTCCCAGCTAAGCAGACCTTAAAAGGCAGGATCAAGTAGTCTTTTTATATAAGAGCTTTTACTTACTGTTGTACAGCTTTTATTATAATATTTGATAAAAAGTTCTATGCAGTACATTTTCAGTAAAATAAAATGTGAGGACTTAAAAGTTTCTGTTAAATTGTGTTTGCTGTGACTAGACTCTCCACAGAATATTGGTATTCACCTGTCTCAAACTGCAGTTTTGTATATTGTAATAATATGATCTTGAAATATGCCTTAATTTTGGAGAGAATGTAATAACATTGTGAGAATTACTTAGTGAAAAATATGGTCTGTCATTAGAGATGGATAGTTTATAGAATTAATCCTACTTCCATAGTAATCACTGATCTATTTAAATAGGTGATATGGCTCCATGTTCAATTATATTGAAACTGTGACCCTGAAACACTATAGGTCAGCTGGGAACATTACAGCCTATTTGCATTTCTTTCAGTATGGCCCAGTCAGTTGCTTTAATATGCAGTATTAATACTATTAAATAAAACAGGATTAATAGGTTAAAGACTAATTTCATCTATTTGGTGGTGATGATTTCTCTGTACTAAAAGAAGTTTAGATGTGGAAAAACAACTGTTACTGATTAAATAGTATCTATGCAAACAATTGCCTATGCTGTGAAAACCTGGAATACTTTGTCTTTGCTCAGTGTTGTTCAGTAATTGCTAAACTGAAGGTTAAATGAGAGTTCAGTTTTAAAAGTAGGAAGAGGAACATCAAGAATGCTGTTTTGTTTGGTTATGTTTCACAGCTGTAGTTCTAGGTTAGTATATAACTTTTCAAAGTGTGATTCTGAAAGTTGCGTTTATTAATATTTTACTGCTGCTGTACTGTAGAGCGTATGTGAAGTCAGTGGTAGTGCCTATTCATGTGTATCTAAACTATGGTTAGCACTCAGTACTAAAGGCAGGTTGTTCATCAGACTGGGTGCAAATGTGCATTGCTGGCTGAAGCTCCACGCACCCTCTCCTCAACAGCAATCCTAGAAGTCAGCTGGATGCAAATAAATATTCTTCATCAACTGGCCTGACACCCACATTTCATAACCTTGCACAGAGTGTCTTCATTTCTAAATATTTGTGCTAAATTGTATTTCTGTCTAATCTCGTATTTGCTTGATGATAGTTGTGTGCTTACGTGTCTATTCAATGAGGAATCCAAAATGCAAAAGCTATCTACTTCTGAAGCCCTCTCATTGTGGGCAAACTGTAAGGCCTCTGAATGGCATCTCATTGCTCATTCTTGTTACGATGGCATGTAATTCTGGAGAGTAACAGGAAACTGGCAGCTTGCTGCCTTTAGAAACTTCCTGGAGTGGCTGCCTGGAATCCCAGTGCTGCCAGCAGGGTCTGAAAACACAGGTTGGAAATGATTAGTGCCTGCAACACGGAATAGGGAGGAAAGATTCTTACCGCAAAAGTCTAGTCAAAAAATAGACAAGACTTAATGGGCTGAAAAGGGTTAGGAAAAGCTGATGGAATATCATGGTTGGGGAGGCAGTATAGATTCATTAGTCTTAGTAAACCAGCAGCTTTGTCAGCCATCGGCACTTTTGCTAACACCAGAAATCCCCTGCTGACCAGATGGGCCTACTGCAGAGATCCAAGCGTACTGTGCTTCAAAATGGAAAATGAGCTTGAGAGCAAGGGGAACAGGGGAGGTGCTGATGATTTTTTTTTTTCCCCCAAAGGACATGTTAAGATTTCAGGCTCTTTCTAGATGCAGATAGCAGATTACTAACAAATCCTACTTTGGGAAAAACAGTGCCAAATTTCTGTGCACCCCTGAGAGGTGTAATCCAGGTCGGTTTAATGGTGGAAGCAATTTATCGCTGGCTTTTGAAATGGTAAAGCTAACTGCCCCCATCGTGCTTACATTCCCCTGTGTAAGCAGAATCAGCATGGGCGAGGTGTAATGATATATGTGTTTTGCACACCTGTGAAAAGCCCACGTTCTTGAACAACTGGGACCAGAGGAATTGCATCAGTATTGCAGCAGAGAAGTGACAATGGTCCCTCAACCTCTCTGTCAAGGTTGGGTTGGTGTGCAAGGCAATGCGTGTCAGAGAGGCGGTTCATTGTGGTAGTTCACTGTGTTTGCCTTCTCTCTAACTGCCTTATTCCAGCTGTGAGAAGATTTGAATATACCCAGGGAGGAGCTACTATGCTTTGTGGCTTATTCCACTCATCACATACACCACCTCATAACCTCAGAAGTTACTCAAACTGCTGGGCTATTGTCGGAAACCCAAAGGATGTTGAATCTTTGTTCAACGTCAGTCTCTGACTCCAGTAGACACAGAGAAATGCTAATCCTGGTCTTTTAGCAATGGTGAAGGTGATGTGGAAATTCCAAGAAGCTTCTTTGCTGTGTCTGCTGGAGGAACAAAAGTAACCCTACCACAAACCCTGAGATACAGATTAATTTTCATGAACTGAGAAGGAACATGAAGGTTACTTAAGTTAGTCCTTGATTCAGGACTTCCTTCAGTCCTCTGCTGAGGTCACAGAAAAAGATAGAATGCCACAGCAAGGATAAGAATGAAATCTCTACTCTCCCTTTTCCAATCCTAAGGCAAATGAATGTGCTGCTGCAGGGAAAGAGGTGGCAGAGGAAGTACTTTAGGATATAGTGCCTGGTGTCCAATGGCTCTTTCTTAAAGCCAGATGCAAAAAAAAAGTGTGACAGCATTACATTAACTTGCGGTTCCCCTGCCTTCTGCTCACTGCAAGCTTTTTTTTTCAGAGTCCCTTAATAGAGAAATCATAATACCTTCAGTCAGCAATGTCTCTCTGCTGGGAATGTGGTGAGGCTTTCAGTTGCCAGAATGAACAAGCAAGTTTTTGTATCTGACCAAGGCCACCAGCAGAAGACCTTGAGGCCAGGAGATGGGGAAAGAGTTGTGAAGATATGCTTTAAGAAACTCAGTCATGTAAATCACTGTATATTTGACATAATTGTTCCCAAAGGCTGTGAAAACCCTGAATTATTTCACATCAAGTTTACTCATGTAGGTTATCAGTAGTGCCATGTTCAATTTGCTGGAAATTAAGTGCTGTGAGAAAAGATGTCATTTTCACATTCATGTAATCCTGGTTTGTATCATGGATATATAAATACACATATATAAATTGCAGTGCAGGCATTGACAAGTACACACTATAGTCTTAGATACTTCTTGATACAGCGAAAGCATCTTGTGTGAACTCACTAACGTGTTTTATAATGAAAATGTCCCACATGTACATGCTTTTAGTTCTAATTACCTGTATTTTCAACACGTTATTTGAAAATACATAAAAGAAAGTAGAAAGTGGAACCTTGTTTTGCCATCCTTAGTAATCTGAAGACTTTTGTAAAGCTTATTGTGACTGCCTGTGAGTGTGAACAAAGAGAAAAAAGATGAAGTTGTAAAGACTGCATGCACACATCCTCTTGATCTTGCATTACATCATGGAATTGGAATTATCCTTAGATTTTGTGGGATTTTAAGACCAATCAACAGATAACATTATAAAATTAAGGACACTTTTACTTAGTGTTTCATTTGTGTGCTTTTGGGTCTCCAGAACTTCCTCTTTCAGTTTCAGTATATCTATCGCAATATGATATTTGAAGGGATTCTTGTTTCCAGATCTGTGCCGTGTGGTCTCTCCTTAGCTTGGTTGAAATGATGCAGTAGATCATAATTGCTGCAATTCCTTTTCTTTTGTCATAAACCAGCTTGAAGTGCAGCAGAGATCCCTGAGCGCCTATGGGATTGCATAAACAGAACCGTGTAGAGTGCAGAGAGCTTGGGGCGCAGTGGGCAGCTCCTCCCCTTGCCCTGAAATCCTCAACCAGTGTGAGGCTGAGAATCCCTAGGGGTGAAGGGGGCTCAGTGTCAGCCCTGCCGCTAGTTCACCTCAGATCCCTCCTGGTACTGCCATTTTGGGCTGAGCTGTCTTGCAATTGAAAGAGTTAGAGCATTGCTATAAAGCAGTAAGGCTGAAAATGAATGAAAAAATATTATCTAAGACATCATCTTCTGAAAGTAATTACCTCCCGAATCTATTAGGAGTCAGCTGTGAAATACTCATTTTAACATTAAGATTTTTGTGCATGTGCATTTGTCCTCCCTGAAATAACACCTAATAATAGTAGCTGCCCAAACCTGAAACTGTTGAAGGAGGAATGCTCGAATGTATTAAGTTGTTGGAAACCCACTGCTTCATAGCTATGAAGTCATAACAGTTAAATATATTTAACTATATATATTTAAGATATAGCACCTGGATGAAAAGAAGGTTATCAGAAGTAGTCAACATGGATTCCCTAAGGGGAAGTCGTGTCTGACTAATCTGATAGCATTCTATGATGAGGTTACTAGATGGGTGGATGAGGGGAGGGCAGTGGATGTTGTCCACCTTGACTTTGGCAAGGCTTTCGACACTGTCTCCCACATCATTCTCACTGGCAAGCTTAGGAAGTGTGGGTTAGATGAATGGACAGTGGGGTGGATTGAGAACTGGCTAACAGATAGAGCTCAGAGGGTTGTGGTTAGTGGTGCAGAGTCTAGCTGGAGGTCAGTAACAAGTGGTGTCCCTCAAGGGTCAGTACTGGGTCCAGTCCTGTTCAATATATTCATCGATGATCTGGACGAAGGGATAGAGTGTACCGTCAGCAAGTTTGCTGATGACACTAAACTGGGAGGAGTGGCTGATACGCCAGAAGGCTGTGCTGCCTTACAGCGTGACCTGGATAGGCTGGAGAGTTGGGCAGAGAGGAACTTAATGAAATTCAACAAGGGTAAATGTAGGGTACTGCATCTGGGGAGGAATAACCCCATGCATCAGTACAGGTTGGGGGCCGACCTCCTGGAGAGCAGCTCTGTGGAAAGGGACCTGGGAGTCCTGGTGGACAACAGGATGACCATGAGCCAGCAATGTGCCCTGGCGGCCAAGAGGGCCAATGGCATCCTGGGGTGCATCAAAAGGAGTGTGGCCAGCAGGTCGAGGGAGGTCATCCTCCCCCTCTACTCTGCCCTGGTGAGGCCGCATCTGGAATACTGCGTCCAGTTCTGGGCTCCCCAGTTCAAGAAGGACAGGGATCTGCTGGAGAGGGTCCAGCAAAGGGCTACAAAGATGATTAGTGGATTGGAACATCTTTCATATGAGGAAAGGCTGAGGGATTTGGGTCTCTTTAGTCTGGAGAAAAGAAGATTGAGGGGGGATCTTATTAATGCTTTCAAATACTTGAAGGGAGGGATGCCAGGGGGATGGGAGCAGTCTTTTTTCAGTGGTGCCCATTGATAGGACAAGGGGTAATGGGCACAAGCTTGAATATAGGAAGTTCCATCTTAACATAAGGAGGAACTTCTTTACTTTGAGGGTAGTGGAGCACTGGAACAGGCTGCCCAGAGAGGCTGTGGAGTCTCCCACTCTGGAGACATTCAAAACCCGCCTGGACGCTGTCCTGTGCAACCTGTTGTAGGTGACCCTGCTCTGGTGGGGGGGCTGGACTAGATGATCTCCAGAGGTCCCTTCCAACCCTGACTATTCTGTAATTCTGTGATTCTGTGATTTAAAGTTTCTGCTGGCTGTAAAACATTTGCTGCCTAAGGAGGCTTGCCCTTCGTGTCTTTGCAAAGATTCTCACTGACCTCCGTCCACTTCAAGTTCAGCGGATCGATGCATTTTTATGGTAGGGATGGCCGTGGTCGTGTGGCAGATAATTAAACATTATTGATGGGAAGGTTGCTTAAGGTTCATGTGTACCATAATTCCACACTATCTTGCCCATGCAGACATTTGCCCTGCAAGATATCGCAAATTTTACGGTGTTCCTTTCTAGGAGTCAACCACTGTGAGTGAGTTATGTGTTCATTTCTGAAGGGGAGAATGACCAACATTAACGTGACTTTGGATAGCCGTTTTATTTTCAGAAGGATGCATCCTTATCTTTTGAAGTTTCTTCTGTACAAGTCTTTGAAGCAGACGTAAAACCATTCAAATTGTGTTTTATAATCTACCTTTGTGAAAACAAATGTTTGTAAACATCTCTTTTTAAGGCCGTAAGAAGTAGCTACTGTACATGTTATAGCCACTATATATATTACAGCCACTCTACTTATAGATCCTACTGTCTTCCCCTTTTATCTTCTCATTTTTACCCCAGCTCTTACACATTATTTTGGTTCGTATTGGTAAAGATTCTTGCATGCACAGGGGAGGTTGGGTGTGGAACAAGTATGCGCAAAAGGAAATTTAGTGATCCTGGAACTAAGTAGGTGCTGATATTACTTACTTTCACTCGTAGGCTACTGATGAGAATTAAATTGAGGTCATCTGTGGGCACAAAGATTTATTTGATATTGTTGGTGTTGAGAGTATATACAGTTAATGTCTGGCCTCAGTCTATTTCCAAGCAGCAGAGCAGATAGCATTATCTTTGCAGGTTCAGCAGTGAGAGCTGCTCTCCTGCTCCAGCACCTGAGGGGGGGAAAAACAGTTTCAAAGGATGCCTACGAATTGTGCAAACAGGGTGGTGAGAGACTGCTTGGGTCTGTCATTCATAAAATTATCATGATGTATTTTAAACTTGTTTGTTTTCTCCTTTAGCTCGCAGTTCCTGAAGTCTTTCCCTCTGATAGCTGTAAATTTAGCCCTAAGTGGTTAGCTTTCTCATTTCCAGCCTCCGTGGAATCATTCCTGCTTTATAGCTATTTGTTATTGTGTGAAATAAACAGAAAAGGTGAGCTTGAGTAGCACCTCCTCTTCTGTGCTGTTTAGTCTGGGAATATTTATAGCCAGTAGCCGTATCCATTGTTGGACTTGTGATGCTCTTATAATAAAGCTGCGCTTTTCCTCATCTCTTCAATAATCTCCTGTATACCTCTTTGAATACAAGTGCAGTGTTTCTGAGTACGTGTAGCCAGTACAATGATGATATTTCTCTTTATATCTTTTCCTTATACCTCCTAGGATTATGTCTGCCTTTCTCTGTGTCACAGTAGGTGCTAGTTCACGGTCATCTTGATATTGACGGATTTACCCAAATAGTTTCCCCACATAAAACATGCTTGATGCAGTTATCCAGTATTATTCATCAAAATACACAGTGATATTGGTAATAAGCTGAATTCTTACCCTTGTGACCTCTTTCACATCCTTTTTGCTAGTCGTGGATACCTTTGTTGGTGTATTATTCTCATGTATTTTAAAAGATTAGGTGCAAAGCCTTGCAGCTGTGGAGCGCCATTGCAAAATAGCACTTCACAGGTTTCTGGGTTTCATAATGTATTTGCCAATTGTAGGTCATTTCCCTGGATAAATTATCATTTTTTAAGTTTAAAATATGCTCTTTTTTCATCATATATGAATTATTTAAGTGTAAATCACATTATTACTATTATTAACAGTGCAGTGTTAACCCTAAAGGATAGGTGAGGATTCTTCCCACACAAACAATGTTAAGTCCATGGAGGAATGATTTGGAGTGCCATAAGAGTATACGCCCAAAGGTTATATTATGCAAATCCTGTTACTTAATAGTTGGTGTGCTTACCTCCCACGTGTTGCTTGGAAAACGTAACCATAAATTCAGTCAGAAGCAAATAGGGTGTTTTGAACTATTGGGTCTTTAAAATAAGCCTTTATTTTGGATAGTAGAAAGCTGTTACATATCATCAAGCCAAGATAACAGGGCTTCCATCTTAAAAACAAATACAGGAAAATTTCCTCCAATCACAAAAGTTTTTTTGGTTGCACCTTTCCAACACAAGTCTTCTTGCATATGCAGAAACCAGTTGATCTACTGAAAATTGTGTCTCTTCTTGCATGATAAGTGGGACAGAAAAGGTAAGTTGAAGCCCATTTAAATGTGTTGTGATCACAATATGTATTGCGATCACACTGATTCAGCCGCGAGCGAACAACTCTGTTCTGCACCAGCAGAGCAGCAGCAGGCCTGGGCGTGCTGGTGGCTCAGCTGCAGAACCCTCAACTGGAGCCTGAGAACCAGGAGGACAGTGGCACTTGTCTAAGGCTTCCCTCAGAACAACAGCAAGGCCAGTGATAGTAGGTGTTACCTGTTAGTCCAGAGACAGTAAAGCATAATAGAGAGTAGCCATCAGAAATGTAAAGTTGTCACATTTGCCCCAATGTGATTTATGTTTTTCTTTTCATCTGTCTTGCTAGTATTCTCCCACACAAGCTGCCTCTGCGTTCGTGCAAGTCGGTGACATTAAATCTGATGCCGTGTGATTGTGCGGAGGAAGAAGAGTATGAAATTGCATCTCTAAGTTTACAGCAGCACTATTGTTTGTGTTATACCTATGTCAAGTGTTTTAAAACTGAACTCTAATTTGAATCGTAAGGCTCACACTGCTGTAGAATAGTTTGGGTTTGGGGTTTTTTTGACAGAAAGTCACAGTATTTATGTATCAGAATGTTATACCTCCATAAGGAACACATTTTGCCAGCTGGTGTAATTTGCATGGCAGTTTTTCCCATCTCAAGGTTCATGCTGTTTATGGAGGAATGTGCTTGAAAGTTGTAATTTGATAGGGGCTTGTTTTTCTTTCACTGTTAAGATATGATTTTGATTTGGGGAGGTTTGCTCTCCGTCTCCACCTTACGAACCAGTATGATATTCAGATACTGCGTGGAACCTGTGTTTTGTTTGGCTTGTCATTTGAAGAAACATGGAAAATGTTCAGTGCTGTATAAACAAATAATTTCAGTTCTGCTAGGCCTTATGCCAAGGGGAGAAGGTGAGCGTTAGGAGTGCTGAGTTTAAAAAACCAACCTGAATTATATAAATTTTTTGGTAGATTCTAAAGTAGCTTTGTGAAAATACTGAGGAAATTGCAATAATGCAGGAGGCCTTTCTTGAAGAGGGAACTTGGAGAATTTGGAGAACCAAGATAAATACAGAAGCCCGTGGTGTACGGGGCATGGAGGAACAGAGTTGCTTTTGTGCTGCTGAAACAGTAATTTTGTTGTCACTACTTCAAAGGGACAGGGAAGCACGGCTGGGTTAGCAGGGGCGGGCAAGCACTGGGGAAAGAGACGTGGCAAAGGATCACAGCGGTGACACTGTGGTTGCTGCCGTCCTCCATACATCGGACTTTATTTGCATTTTTAGAGTAGCTTGCCTGAAAAATGGAAGCATTATATTGGCAGATACAGGTGCAGTATGCTCATGTAATAAAGCGTAGTCCATTTCACCTGAACAAGCCAAGATTGTTGTTCCCCTCTAGAAGTTGCTCGTTTTATTCTGCCATGAGCTGGCACGGTCTAATGAGAGATGTACGTGTGTCGTGTAGAAAGCTTGTAAGGGTGAGTTGTGAGAGCACAAAAGAGGAATTTGTTTTCCTTTCCTTAGTTTTCAAACAGGTGGAACAGAATCACTAACATGAAGGTTAGCTGAGAACGTGACACACATTTTCATGTCCGCTGAGGAAAATTAATGTGAGCATGTTTGAGTTTGATTTACATGTTCATGGTAAAAGGAATACAGTAGTAAAGAGACGGAACGGTTTAATAATGTTTCTTTTTGTCTAGGAAAGACATTCGTAGAAGTCATATTTTTCAGTTACGAAGGCCACCCATTTTCCCTTTGTGACAGCTGTGCTATTTCCTGTGGACAATTTGGATTTGGTCCCCCCACATTCGGCCTTGTGACAACATTGGTACTTTCACTTGACTGGATTTTTGTCATGATTGTTGTAGTTGTGAAGGTTTTTCTACATGTTTTCTACGTAACATTACTGTTACGTAAAGAAAACAAACATATAGTTTTAGTCATTTTTTTTTGTCTTTAGCTTTGCGTTAAAAAAAAACTGTATTTTTAGATTTCTTTAATGTAATGTTCTTTGTGCAGCCTCGCTAAGGTAAGTTCATCTTGATAAGAAACACAGATTAACATAGGAGCTTTCATGATATGACAATGAAATTACTTGTTTGTTTTAGGCTTGTAATTATTCTCAGTTATGGGTTTATAGTTGTAACTGATTGGTAAGCTTTAATAATCATAGTATGCAATCATACCTTGCAGCATTTTATGTGTGAATCCGTCTCTGTTTCCAGCTTGGTATATCAGTACTCTTAATGTGGTTGTATTTTTCATGCTGTAATTAAAACTATTAATTAACATGGTTTCAAATTGCCAGTTCTGGCAGCCTGCAGATAAATGTAACATGGATCAAATCATTGTCTTCTGAGAATGCTGAAATTTAGAGTGAAGTTTGTTCAGCCAGTCACAGCTCAGGTGGTTTGCTGGATTTTGAAGGCCAGTATGTGTCTGTCTTCAATATCAGTTGTAGGCATTTCATAAAATTACTTTTGTATGGCATGTGGGCAATGAGTATTCTATTTCACTGAAAAATAAAATGAGTATTTTTCCCCTCTGAAATAGGGAGGAGAAGCAGCCTGAATCACTTCCTGTCTATAATGTATCCATTTGTTACAACAACAAAGAGGCAATGTGAAAATCCCTGAGGTATCCCTGCTGTATGCTTGGTTTCCAATTTCACGACATGATGACTTAAAGGAGAAAAAAAATCATATCATGTTATTTTGTTATATTTGAGATGTGAAAGGAATTTAAGTTCTTTTATGTTGAGATCGGTTTGACTCAGTAAATGCGTATCTAGATTTTCTGTTTCAAATGGAAACGGGAATAATATATAGCCTTAGCCTAAAAGTTTTTATGTACTAATCACGAACGTGCCAATTTAAAGCATTAGGTTTCCTTGCTTATGGGGAAGTAGGCAAGGCAGGTGGAGCATTCATCGCTGCAGATGAGGCAGCAAAATATCAGCCTTTATTAGTCCAACATTTAATCTTTGTTATGTTGATTATGCATCTTTGCTGTAGAATATGACATAAGCTGGTCTTTAGGTGTATTAATTAAATCTGTTCTAATGCTGTATGCAGAAGTTTCCATAGGATTCACCAACTGTTTTGCCTGAGCACACTGAGGCCCTTCAACAAGGTCAGTGATGTCCATAGGGAACAGGATGAGGGAACATGGGCAGTTTTGGCATTTGAGGGAGGGAAGCAATGAAGTTCCCCAAGGATCTCTACTAGGATCAGGCTTGATTCACTTGGAAAGTGTCTCACAAGTACTCGTGGTCTGGCACAGAGGGGAGCTTGGATCTTTTGGAAGCTTCATGGGAGAAGAGGTGGGAGAGCAGCAGAGGCGAAGGGCTTGTGTAAGGCATCCAGGTGCTGCATGCTGAGAGGTTGCAGGGACCTAAGGTTGGAACTGAAATCCTGGCAAGCATTTCTGAATGGTCAACAGGATGGAGAAAAATGCCCCTTATTGAAGTGAACAAGTATGTTTAACTGTGGTCTCTAGAATGAAAACACCAAAATCATCCAGACTTTAAAGTAATTTTGTTTTTTTTTTTTTTAATTAAAACATCTGTATGACATTCAAATGTCCGTGGAAATTAATGCTACTACAAAACCTCAGTAGCTTTAAAATAATTATTCCTTGCCAATAGCAAAGGCTTAGAGTCACACTGTGATTTGGTAAAAGAGAGACCTCACAGAAAAATTGTCCTTCTTTTTGACTATTCTACTCACTGTTAAGGCACAGCCACATTTTTTACATTATAGTCAATGTCNGAAACATGGTAACACTAGTGACTCAATTCTTGATTTTTGAAAATCTCATATGTAGTTGAGTCATAGGTTCTGGCTGTTAGGCGTTTCTTCATTTGCTGCTTATGGCTAAGGCAGACAAGTATGGATACATGTGTAGCTGGCAAAAGGTGCATATTTTGATGTTATCCTACTCTACTGCTGCTTATCCTGCAAAGGATAATGAGTTCTGAAAGACTGTTCAAAGGCTTAATGAGTGATTTAACAATGGGAAAATTAACATTTATATTACCAATATCTAGTTACTTTTTCTTGAAAGACTCTCTGATTTGGCTGATGAAATATTTTTCCCTGCATTTGATTTCATTCTTATTTTGTTAGGTATGAGGAGAGGAAAAAGGTCTACCCAAGGGTCATAGTACTGCATTTTTCATTTAGATAGGGGTGGTGTCAGAGGATCTGTTTTTCCAAGGATAAATATGAAAAAATACTGTATTCAAACTAGATGTTATTTAACTTTTAAGTAGTGTGAGCATCATGTTTGCTGACAATAAAGAATTTATTGTAAGAAAATTAGTTAGCACAGTTGGATCATAAAACAGTTTCCCCGATGTGGCATAAGAAGAAATTACACTTCTCATAGATAGCAGAAAAGTCACACTGCACACAAATGAGAGGGGGATGCATGAAAAGAGTGGAATCAGTATGAAAATGCGGTTTGCTGAACATCTGATTGCTACATACAAAAAAAAAAAAAAATTAGAGCATTGGTTCTGAACATGTTCTGAATCCAGCTACAGGCAAACCAGCCAGGAAGGGAAAAACTGCAACCTTCGTATTCATTGTCTGAGGTAACTCTGCCTGACTTTGTCACATATATTCATACTTTTTTCAGCATAATTTTTCAGAAATAATTCTGCTCTCCCATCTTCAACTACATTTCCAAGATGGAGGCATAAGCAATTTGATGACTTGACTGGAGCAGTGGTTGTATTTTTGAATGAGCGCAGATGATAACGCTGAGACAAAAATCTAGCTTGCACAAAGCCTCAAACATCGGCTGCCTGTTTGGAATAGAGGTGTAATTACCATTGGAAGGGATTGTTTTCTACATGATTGCTTTCTTTGATTAGTTTTCCTTTACTCAAACAAGCATTCAGTTTTTATTATGTTTCAAATTTATATTCACTCTTGAATTTAAAAAAAAAATATCAAATTTTCTCATATAGTTTTCTCGTTAAAATTCCTCTTGTTCATCCTTTTATCCACTGGGACTTGCCATTTCCTTTCCCAGATGTTTTCCTGCTTCTATTATTTAATTATAAAATACATAGAATTTTATGTCGAAAATAACAGGCATATTAACAATGCAAGTAGTTACTTTTCTGGAATGAAATCCTGTAATGAACGGGCAGAAAGAAAGGAGAGAAAAATCTAATGACTTTCTTGTAGACCTGCTTTATCCTTTGCCATGGGTTGAGGCACATTTCCCTTCTTATAGGTGAACTGCAAGACTGACCTCTACAAATTCATTTGTATTCTGAGCATGTTGCTGGTGTCAGCAAATGGTCAAAACTGTACATCAGACAACATGAATGTGATGCCCACCACAATTAATGGAAAAGTTGTTTCTCTTCCTGGTTATCCAGTAGCAGGGCAAAAATCTTACATTTTTAGCTTTCTGCTAACAGGGCAGATCAGAAAATTTAACACTAGGATTGCACAGGCACCAAAATTGTAACAATTGGAAGAAAGTAACTTTTTTTAAAACCCCATAACATCTATAAGATTTATACAGGTATTAAGAATCCTCAAGAAAATGTTTTATAAATTGGTACAGTTGTCGTGCAGTAGACTTATGATCTGGCTGGGTGCATCCATCTGTTTCTCTGGCGTAGGAACAAGTAGCCACTGCACCTCTTTTGCCTAGCGGTTTATATTGCTTCTCTGCTTGGCATGCAAACATTGCAAATTAAATAGTAGTACAAAAATGCCTTGAAACAAAATCATTCCCTTTGTAAAACTATCTTTGTAGAATACAAGAAAAGAAACAGAAAAAGCATCATAACTATCTGAAAAAAAAATAAGAATCCCTATCTTGTAAAGTCAATGGATAATTTCCCCAATTTCTCTCTTCTTCACCAGGCTGAAACACTATGTGAGCAGATCTAAGCCCTTTCTGATTACATGGATCCCCTTCTGATTCAGTGTTTCAGGTTCAGTATTCTTTTCCTGGCCTGATCAGAGGTAAGGAATCACACACTGTGCCAAAGGGGACCTCTGTGAGGACCAAGGACTGAGACCTGAGTTGGGCTGTGCTTGAACAGGATCCTTGGCTGCTTGGTCGGAGATTCGTAAGCTCCACATGCTCCAGCACAGCTGTCCATCTGTCTTTTGGCTGTCAAGATCTTCAGGCACGTTCAGATAGTGGCTCCTGGTTTATATTGTGTCCTCTGGCAGTAGTCTGCTGTCTCTCTGATTTTAAAAATCTTTGCAGACGTGATAAGGTGCTCTTTCCCCCTTTACGAGTACTATCAGTGGTTTATGTTTCATCTAAGAGTATGCTGGGTTAGAAGGGCTGCTGGCAAGATACTGCTCTTTGGTCTTTTTAACCCCCGATAACAAAAGCAAAACAAAATTGGAAGGTGGATATCTGTGGAGATGATTTTGCGCAGTAGCAAAGCAGGCACTGAGCATAAGCTGATCTTTGCTGGTCTTCCTGTATGCTGCCTAGGAATTTCTGTTGGTGTAATTTCTGCCTCCAGTGTAAAGTTGCGTGCATGTAAGAATTGTTGTGTTTGTTCCTTGAAGATTACTAGACTTGTGGGTTTTATGGCTGGATGGGACTGTTGTGAGACTGCCTTTGCTTTTGTTTAACCCTGGCTGTGGCATTGCACCAAATGAACCCTGTAATTTTTGGTCAACAGAAATATGTAACCTAGTGAACCTTTGCACGATGAAGATATTCTTACAAAGAAGAGAAGGCTCCGGGGAGACCTTATAGCATCTTTCCAGTACATGAAGGGCACCTACAAGAAAGCTGGAGAGGGACATTTTACGAGGGCATGTAGTGATAGGACAAGGGGGAATGGCTTCAAACTGGAAGAGGGGAGATTTAGATTAGATATCAGGAAGAAATTTTTCGCTCTGAGGGTGGTGAGCCCCTGGCGCAGATTGCCCAGAGCAGCTGCGGCTGCCCTGTCCCTGGAGGTGTTCAAGGCCAGGCTGGACGGGGCTTGGAGCAGCCTGGTCTGGTGGGAGGTTTCCCTGCCCAGGAGGGTTGGAACTGGATGATCTTTAAGGTCCCTTCCAACTCTAACCATTCTTTGATTCTATGTTACGTTATATAATGCTGTTTTGGCTCTTTCTCTCCAATACTCATATTTTAACATTCAAGTAGTCTTTTATGTTGCCTCCTCAGCTTTGCACTTGTAGAAATGGTGCGTTCAGAAGGAAGCGCTTGGCACAGAATATTATGTTTCCTTTAAGAAGNTACATCAGACAACATGAATGTGATGCCCACCACAATTAATGGAAAAGTTGTTTCTCTTCCTGGTTATCCAGTAGCAGGGCAAAAATCTTACATTTTTAGCTTTCTGCTAACAGGGCAGATCAGAAAATTTAACACTAGGATTGCACAGGCACCAAAATTGTAACAATTGGAAGAAAGTAACTTTTTTTAAAACCCCATAACATCTATAAGATTTATACAGGTATTAAGAATCCTCAAGAAAATGTTTTATAAATTGGTACAGTTGTCGTGCAGTAGACTTATGATCTGGCTGGGTGCATCCATCTGTTTCTCTGGCGTAGGAACAAGTAGCCACTGCACCTCTTTTGCCTAGCGGTTTATATTGCTTCTCTGCTTGGCATGCAAACATTGCAAATTAAATAGTAGTACAAAAATGCCTTGAAACAAAATCATTCCCTTTGTAAAACTATCTTTGTAGAATACAAGAAAAGAAACAGAAAAAGCATCATAACTATCTGAAAAAAAAATAAGAATCCCTATCTTGTAAAGTCAATGGATAATTTCCCCAATTTCTCTCTTCTTCACCAGGCTGAAACACTATGTGAGCAGATCTAAGCCCTTTCTGATTACATGGATCCCCTTCTGATTCAGTGTTTCAGGTTCAGTATTCTTTTCCTGGCCTGATCAGAGGTAAGGAATCACACACTGTGCCAAAGGGGACCTCTGTGAGGACCAAGGACTGAGACCTGAGTTGGGCTGTGCTTGAACAGGATCCTTGGCTGCTTGGTCGGAGATTCGTAAGCTCCACATGCTCCAGCACAGCTGTCCATCTGTCTTTTGGCTGTCAAGATCTTCAGGCACGTTCAGATAGTGGCTCCTGGTTTATATTGTGTCCTCTGGCAGTAGTCTGCTGTCTCTCTGATTTTAAAAATCTTTGCAGACGTGATAAGGTGCTCTTTCCCCCTTTACGAGTACTATCAGTGGTTTATGTTTCATCTAAGAGTATGCTGGGTTAGAAGGGCTGCTGGCAAGATACTGCTCTTTGGTCTTTTTAACCCCCGATAACAAAAGCAAAACAAAATTGGAAGGTGGATATCTGTGGAGATGATTTTGCGCAGTAGCAAAGCAGGCACTGAGCATAAGCTGATCTTTGCTGGTCTTCCTGTATGCTGCCTAGGAATTTCTGTTGGTGTAATTTCTGCCTCCAGTGTAAAGTTGCGTGCATGTAAGAATTGTTGTGTTTGTTCCTTGAAGATTACTAGACTTGTGGGTTTTATGGCTGGATGGGACTGTTGTGAGACTGCCTTTGCTTTTGTTTAACCCTGGCTGTGGCATTGCACCAAATGAACCCTGTAATTTTTGGTCAACAGAAATATGTAACCTAGTGAACCTTTGCACGATGAAGATATTCTTACAAAGAAGAGAAGGCTCCGGGGAGACCTTATAGCATCTTTCCAGTACATGAAGGGCACCTACAAGAAAGCTGGAGAGGGACATTTTACGAGGGCATGTAGTGATAGGACAAGGGGGAATGGCTTCAAACTGGAAGAGGGGAGATTTAGATTAGATATCAGGAAGAAATTTTTCGCTCTGAGGGTGGTGAGCCCCTGGCGCAGATTGCCCAGAGCAGCTGCGGCTGCCCTGTCCCTGGAGGTGTTCAAGGCCAGGCTGGACGGGGCTTGGAGCAGCCTGGTCTGGTGGGAGGGTTCCCTGCCCAGGAGGGTTGGAACTGGATGATCTTTAAGGTCCCTTCCAACTCTAACCATTCTTTGATTCTATGTTACGTTATATAATGCTGTTTTGGCTCTTTCTCTCCAATACTCATATTTTAACATTCAAGTAGTCTTTTATGTTGCCTCCTCAGCTTTGCACTTGTAGAAATGGTGCGTTCAGAAGGAAGCGCTTGGCACAGAATATTATGTTTCCTTTAAGAAGAAACTACTCATAATCCTTATTAGTGCATAAGGCTGTTGGCTTGTGAGTTGGCGTTGCTGGGAGGGTATGAAGAAATCACCTTCCATGTATGAATGCATGGGTTTTTTTTCCACTGGAAGTGCTGCTGGTAAAAGCAAAGAATTAGTGGTGACTGCTCAAGGTCTTCTGCATTGCAGCATATTCTTGTAGTCAGAAAACATGAATAGGGTATAACCTCCTGTATTTGTATGCATATTTGAATCCAAGAGCAAGTGAATTGAAGTGGGAGGAGAAGAGTTTTGTTTACTTTTACTTTTAGTGATTTATTTAATATAACCCTAATAAATTATACAATATTGTGACCTTTAGGTCTTTATTTGTCCTTGTGTTTAAAACAAATTGAAATTCTTTATAGCAGCATGTGATGGTTCTTGGCTGCAAAAACAACTCCCACAAACCCATATCCCACTGGAGGGTCCAGGACCTGCGGTTCCTGCTTTCTTTGGACTTGCCACCTCTGTGAAGATAAATAACCAAAATTTGCCAGCAACACTCTGGATAAGCAATGCCCTGACTTCTCCTTTGTGCCCTTGGGGTTTGAAGGTGTCACTAGCCTGAGGATGGGCCACATAGCTCAGCATAAACCCTCTGGGTTTGCCCCTGCTTCTGTTCTTTAAAGAACCCTAGTTTGTATGATCTGTGTTCAAACAGGCTAATGTCCTTTCACTAGCGGGATATTAAGTCTTTCAGGAAAAAGTAGCTGCTGGTGAAGATTTGTCTGAGCCATGAGAGAATACACCCAATCACAGCAAGGGATTAAATGGTCTGTTGATACCATGGGGTAATCCTTGTGGGTAGGGCTTAATGGAGGATGCCAAAATCGATTGATCCTGAAGTCAGAATGGTGGCGTTTTTAATTTCCAGGGCTGTGATCTAGTCCCTCCTGACTTTGTTCTTTCTCCTAAAATACAATAGAAAAAGGCCACATTCAGCAGGGTGACACTAGGCAGTTCATATCATGAACCCAAAAATGTCATCAAACTTTGGTTTATTAGCGAATTAAGAATCAGATATGGTGACGTTAAATACCATTCAGTGATTGCTTAGCCCTCAAGGGGCTGAGGGGCATTAGAAGAAAAAATGTAATGCTAGCTGTGCTATACTTTTGTTAGTTTTGTGAAATTTAAGAGATTAAGCAGGGAGAAGTCTTTGTCACAGTATGAGGTTCTCCCAAAGGGTAGGATAACAGATAATCCCTTCGTACTAAAGCTATATATTTCAGCTACAACAGCAATCAAAGTAAAGCCGTGAGAGCCTGTAAAAACCTGCCTGAAGGGCAAGCTCTCTCTGGGTGCTACAGAAGGCAGTTTCAAAGTTGATATAACAAGATCAATTGACTCTTTTTCTAAACACTCCATGTTGGATGTTGGGTCTCTTCTGATGCTGTCAGTAACTCTGTCCCGAGTGGAGCTCTCTGAGATGTTGCCTTCTTTAGTATCTGTGTTTGAAACAAAATGAATAAAGAAAAAACCTCTTTGGATGAGGTCGGTGTATTTGAGGAATGTAAGATTTTTTTTTTAATAATTTTATTTTTTACTGGTAGTGTTAAGCTGGCTAGGTGACAGCTCAGATTGATATTTTGCGGGCACGAGCATCTGCTGACCTGCTGGAAATGGAGACAGGGAAAATACAAGTGGATTACACTTACAAGTTGTAAAATAGGTTGTTAGTCTGAACTGCCTTTTGGCCATTGTCAGGCAATCAGAGCAAAACCGTCTGTCTGTTGGGTGTTCAATTTTTAGTCTTCCACCTGGGGTTACCAGGGAGAGCCATTGTTTCTATCTGCAGCTGAATGAAGACTGCCACATCACTAAAAACTGACAGATTGAGATGTCTTTTACATGCAGATGGGTGAGGATCTCTCATTTGACCCCTTTTGCAAGGTCAGGGAAGAAGCCTGCAGGTGAGGGACTGCTGCAGCCGTGGTAACTTTTGAAGTTTGCAGAACCGTTTAAGCAGTTTTACACTCACAGCATACAGGAGGGACATTTCAGAAGCTCTGGGGGCCTCTTTCTTGTGTGTGTGTTAAAGACTACCTTAAAGCTGTTTGAATCTGGTTTTCTGGAAGGCCTCCTTGAGATGAAGGCACGCTTCCTCTGTCTTGACAGGCTTCATTCAGCAGTCTATGGAAGGTAGTGTGGCACGTTGCGTGCATCGGAGAATGTGTGGGTGGCTGTGTTCCTGTGATAGGTCTAAATACTTCAGCATAACTGTGCAATTTTGGAAAGCAAAGACACTGCTTTAATTTTCCTTTCACTGTGCCTTATTTTTTCTCTTGCTGTTCAGTTGTGAGGTCTCCTTCTGACACCCTTTCACCTTGCTTGATCTGTGACTTTTATTTTTCTTGTAACTTGCAGCCATGACATGAAGAAATGCAGAACCCTTATTAGGCTTTTACAGAAACAGATTTTTGAAGATTAAAACACTTGCAAGCTACTTTTTAACATTTGCTTTTACATATGATTTTTCACAGCAAAAATGACTAACTTACCGAATAAGGGACAGGACAGGTACAACACTAAGCAACTTCTGCTGCCCATCCCAAATTTAAATAGCTGGTAGTGACGATGGCAAGTTCTAAAATGTTTCTGAGCAATTGCCATGATGGAGATGAGTGATCTATCGATGAGTGGCCATATTTGAGTGTAATGTCAGGGTATTCTTTGGAAACCACCTACTTTATGGTGCACTCCTCCCTAGTGTCTGCTGAACTCTTCATATGTCATGTCTTTTCTTCTTACTCCCTTGCTCCCTCATTTGATTCCTTTGTTTTTCTTTTTCTCTCTCGACCTTTAAAATCATGATAACTTTCTGTAGTCTTCTGGTTTTTGGACTTACGTGCCTTTCAAATCCATTCTGAGAAAGGTTTAGAAGTACCTTTCACCCTCTGGACTGGGCTTTGTGACTTGTGAGTGGCATTGCCTCGTGCACAGCGCAGTATGGAGAGCTCTGGGTTTTTCCCCTCTTGCTTTCCAGAGAAGAAAGGACGTGATCCTTAATGTCGTGAGCTCTAACCAGTGCGTGTATCCACCAGGAGGAGGAGTAATGAAAGGTCGCAGCCTTGCGTGGGAGGGAGTGGGGAACAGGCTAACAGCTGTGACCTGATCAGCAGTTTCACCCTGGTATGTGCACACATTGAAGAGAGCCCTGTACGCGCACAGTTGTGATACCAGGAGTACTCGGACTTAGCTAAATTTCAAGATTTACGTGTATCACTTGAATGCAGCAAGTTGTGTTCCTTTATGTCAAACAAAACATTTATAACAGCAGAATATAAAGGAAAAGTTAGGAGAGTAACAGAAAGAAAAATCTCTTAATGCCTTAGCTACTCTCTTTTTAACCTTTAGTTGCTACGTAACCACGGGGAAAGTACTGAGACATATAGTACCTACCAACTGTGGACAAAAATACAAACATGGTTCTATATATAGACTAGATATAGGCTAGAAGATATTAGTGCTGTCTTGACCTAGCATAACCTGCTAAATAAGAAAGCACTGTAGCAATAAAGTTCCCTGGATGAGGAAAGACGCACTTTTCTGCCAACGTGCTTGTAACAGTATTTAGTCAGTAAGTTAAAACATCACAGCAGCACGTTCATTTATGGGAAGTGAATTTCTTGAAGGAGCAGTTAGCTGTTTGCTTTGATTCTAGGGGTTTGTAATAGCTGGAGTGGTTCTATGCTTAAACCCCCAGATGATGTCTGGGAGCAAGATGGGAGGTCGCAGCTGAGCTGCACAAAAATATATGTCTCCCCTGAGCCACGCCTCGTGCACTAGGTAGAGCTTTTATTTGAAGAACATATTTTTCTCATGCGTTTGTGTTTGCCTGAGTCACATAGGGAGTTTCTTTCCACACGGCGGAGTGTCACCAGGGAGCCCCCCTTTCAGCTTCAAGTCTGCTGTCTTTGCTTTTCTGCAGCATTAGGCATTCCTCCTCCTCTTGTGCTTCAAAGGCAATGGGAACCAGCCCAGAACGCAGCTGTGTTCCTCCCTCTCAATTAGCAACCACAAAGCACCCTCATGACATCTACACTGTTCTTCAGTGGAGGCATTTTATCCCTACGATGTGGGAAGCATGGAAGTGGCTGGGGCATGCTCACCTTTGAAAATCACCAGCAAGTACATTATGGGTTGTTTCTAAGGCCACAGATGGAGGTGCTGGGAGAAAACCTAGCCTGAATTGGGCAGCAGCAAGGGTCAGGGTGGAGCAGCCAGCTCCAGGCCACTCTGCACAAACCTTTTCTGGTGTTCAAAAGAGACATACATGAAGCATGGAGTTTCATTGCTCCAGGAGAACCCCAGTGAACTGTGGTGCAGATTCATATAATCACATCAGTTGGGCTTCATTCCTGCCCTCTCTCATGTGACAGCTTATTGCTTAGACAGAAGCAAAACTTTACTAAATTCCTTATTCTGCAGAAAACACAAAAAAAACAGAACCAGTAGGTTTAGGAGGAAGAGAAGTCCTGGGAAAAAATGTCTACTTGGTAATGCCTCAAGTATAAAACATGCTGTAATTGGTGATTTAAAGAGGCTGCATAGCATAGAGACCTCTATGTAAAGCCAGTCCCAACCACCTTTTTGTTGAGTGATCTTCAGCCTTTTGTTTTCCAGAATTTGTGAGTGAATTCTATTAAGGCATCACTGCAGTAAAGCCTTACTGTGGGCTGCAAAAATAAGGAATTAATAAAGGGACAAATTCTGCTGAGGTACTTATGTTAAGGCACAAAACTTCATCTTTGCAAATACCTTTTGGGGAGGGAAAATCTAAAAACACCATTAGAACAAAGATATCACCCTATCAACTATTAAACAAATGTGAGATGGTGCTGAGAAGTCGTATCAGCTCAGCCATCTCAAAATCTTTCAGCTAGGCTTTATAGCTGAACAGTTGCTCTTTCTAACTTTTTTTTTCTGCAAAAACTGCAACAGTTTTGCACCATCTCTGCCAATCTGTGGGAGGGCTGTGATATGAGATATCCATCCATTTCACATAAAATGGTTGGAGTCAGAAGAGGTGAACCAACCTTTGGGACTTGGAGTGTGAATATTTTCACACTCTATTCAGTCAAATATCTATCTTCAGATATTTTTAAATTTATATTTTTTACCAGGTAAGAGTAAAATGCATGACACTCATTTTCCAAAAGGTGAAGTACTAAATAATATATTCTACAAATATTTCATTAAATGCTTCCTCTCATTGTGAGAAGCATTGGAAATATAATCAGAGTTTCTTTGCTAATTTAAGGAGATAATGCAAGGGTCCAAGGAGGAATAGATAAAGTTAGAAAAATAATTAGAGAGATCATTTGTATTCAAATCACGAGACTAATGAAATTCACCCTAAAGCATCTGTGGAACTGGCCAAACCAGTCCCGGAACCATTATCCCTGACCTTTACCTGAGAGTGGTGGGTGACAGGAGATGTCTCAGAGGATTGACAAGGGAGACTTAGTTGCATAAATAACTGGTTTAGTAGGTGGGGACAGAGCAAGGATCGCAGTTTGTTTCAAGTTGTGTTGCTCTTTTAAAAGTTTTCCATGTGCTGCTTTCATAGGCAAATATTAGAAATTGGATCTAGGGGATGTCACCAGTAACACGGTCATGGCTGAATGTGAAACTGTTGTCTTACGCTTGTGCTGTCACACAGGGAAGTGTTTTCAAGTCTGTCGTGAGCTTGTGACAAATATTAAACACGAGACTGTCGTGTTTAATTTTTTTCTTCATTGACTTGTGCGCTATCATAAAGACTAGAATTGGAAAGTCAGGTACAGTAGCTTCAGAAAGATTTTAAAGCATTTCAACAAGACACAATTATAATTTTAAATGATGTTGACACATGAAGAAATGATCTGTAATAATTAAGATTTAATTTAGTCATGACAAGTGCTAGGCAATACCAAACACAGAATAAATGGCTGCGCGTAACTGATAGGACTAAAAAAGGCCTGAAGGGGGGAAATTGGATTTAGTGGCATTGAGTGAGGAGACACTGAATGGATTTGGACTCTTCCGTCTGAGAGACACAGCCAGGATGTGGACCTCATGGAGGGACATAAGCTCCAAAGTGGGGAAAAGTGGCTACAGGCAATTGATGAATTCTTTCTCATAATACAAGAAGTAGGATTATAATATATTAAATGAAATTATTCACTAGCAGATTTAAAACAAGCAAATGGAGTGCTTTCCTGTGTAGTGTTAAGTGTATGGTACTCGCTGCCATGGAGCGTGGCAGATGGCAAAAGCTTAGGCGAGTTCAAGATGCAATTTGACAACTTCATGGAGGAAGAATTCTCCCATCACCTCACCAGGCAAAAGTACAACCTCTGGCTCAGTAACTCCTCGTGGTTTGTGGGCTACTCTTGGGGACATCACTTCAGAAACAAGGTCGCTTCATTACTAAATTTCTATGACTCTGGCTATTTTTGAGACAGTTACGATCCTTGTGCTAATCTGTAGATAATGGTTGAAATAAGTGACAGTTTTTCTCTATAGTTGAGGTAAGGAAGAATATATGCAAAGTCTTTTTAGGCTAGTTGCCATGAAAACAATTTCATGACTGCTTTTATCGTGCAATAAATTACCCATAAAAGAGGATAGCAGATTAATTTAATTAATTTGATTTAATCCCAATAGTGTATTGTTTTATTAAGCAATGCTGTGGCATAATTAAGAGTTGTAACTGATTAAACACTTTATAACCACAGAGCTATTAATTAATGCTAAATTACAACAAAATTAACAAAGTAACATAAACAAGCCACATAAATGTTTTAAAACGACAGTGATAATGCATCAACTAAAAAGCTGCTTATGTAAACCATTTCTTAAAGAATTTGACCGCTGAAAATAGTATTTATATAATGAGATAATTGCAAAAATGGAAACAGAGCAAGAAGAGCGTTCCTTATGATTTTTCAATTCAAAAGACTCCTTTGATGAGAAACATGGGGTTTTTTAAGATGGATATTTTTAAATGAGTGTTGAAGCAAAGTCCTTGAACCCAAACTTATACTATGCAGGGAAAAATCTAAAAAGTAAAACTTAACATCAGCTTCAAGACCTCCTCTGGATTTGACACTTGTTTGTCTTATTTGAATATGAATCTGAACAACTCATGCATTGCTAAGCTTTAATTTGTGTATGATGTATTAATGCTACAGCTCAGATTCTGTTCTCATTTGCAGGAATGCCAGGAAATGCATGAGACTATTTGCATGCTTAAATGATTTGCTGGATTGGATGGTTCACAAATTCTGGAAATCCCGCAGGTATTCATTTATCATTGTGCATTAAGCAGAGAAATACAAAATATGTGATATCAAAGTGCAGGACTACAGGAGCCGGTATGAAATCTGGAAACATTTTTGAACTTTATCAGACCTAGGATCAAATCTGATTAAGACCAAATATATTACAGTGATTTAAAACAAGTTTTAGCAGTGTCTGAGAACGCCTAGCAGAAAGACTGACAAGGTTTATAAAGCTACTCAGGCCTTGGCGTTTTTTTCTGTATGTACAATGTACAGATTCCTCAAAATACATGTGGGTTTTAAAGTCATTTTGGAACCTACTGAAAATCAAAATTGACTGCTTTGATTATCTCGCAAACAGAAGCTCTAGAAATACACTTTTTTTTTCCTAAATAAGTTATTCAAATTTAGTTTAAAGCCTAAAATGATTATGTTTGTAAGTTGCTGTTGAATGATACTTTAAGGGCCAAATTAGTACACCGTAGACCTTGTGTTAAGTGCAAACTGAAGCCCAAATGTCTAAGTCAGCAGGCTGCTAAAAAAAGTTTGTTATAACTATTGAAATACCTTAGACTTCTAGTTTCAATATCTCAAGCAAAATTCGGTCTATTTTATCCTGTTTAATGCATCGGTGTGACTAATCTTTGAATCAACAGTTTCTGTCCTGCTTTTTATTGTGTGCACTATGTAGACCCACAGGAAGTATATAGGAAAATGCAAATGCATTTGCTACAGTGTACGTACTCCTGTGGAGAGATTTGCAGAAACTCATACACATAACATAACTGCATGTGTGTGATCCTTGACTTGAAGAGCCTTGTAGAGAGACCCGTTTCCTTTCAGGTACCAAAGCTGTTGCAGATAAGGGTATTGTTTTGAACAGTAAAGGGTATGAGTTTGTGACTTTGTCTTTAGTTATGTTTGTCAGTGGACAGAGGGCTGATGAAGAAAAAGAAGTTTGGAATATATGTGTTCAGAAGCGTAAACCTATACGTTGCTGAAGGTTTCCTTAAATAGTTCCATAGAAATGGGAGAAATATTAACCAAGCCAAATACAGACTAAAACGCGCTAACATAAATATTCCACAGACTGGGGGTTGAAAGGCTGTTGGGGGCTTTTATTCCAGAATATGCTGCTCAAACATTCCTGAACCTTATTAAGATGGAGAGTAGGAGGGAGATTTCAGGAGGACAGGTATGAGTACGAACAAACATGGAAGAGCAACCACTTGTTTAAGAAGCTCAGTGTAATTATGTCATACAGGTGCGTCATCCCTATTTAAGAACTCTTTCTAGGTGGGGGGAAAGCAGAGAGTGTGAGTGAGGGATTGTGTTTGGGACCGTAACTGGGAACGTCCATCTGCTGGTTCTGCCCAGATTCGTGATGTGGAGCATGTGTCTGAAACCACAACATTATTTTTATGATCTAGGAGCAGCTGCAGCTCTGTGTTTGCTCAGACAAAATCCTCTATACTTTCCTGTCTCATGCAGATTTTGCATTTGGTGTCTCTTGCTGTCAGTTTGTAACTGCAAAATACACGGATCTGTTTGAACTCTGAATCTGGTGCAGACCTAACTTCCCTTGAGGGCTAAGATTTTCAAATGCCCATTGGGGCATACGCAGTCTTTTCTGAGTGGAAAGGCTGTTACCCAGTTTCTCCTTGGCTGTGTTTGCTGAGAAGGTCAACCTGCTGTTCTTCACCACTCTCACTGCACCCCCACCTCTGCAAACCCCATGACTGGGTAGCTTCTAGGAGTTTTTCTGAAACTATTTTTTTTTTGCCAAATGAACCACAACCTGTCACTTAAACTTGTTTCACTGTGATTGAAACAGATTGGAGAGCGAGCCCGGTGGCCTGTGCTCCCAGCAGGGCTGGGGGAGTGGGTGCCTCCGCCAGAACAGCAGTGAGGAGCAGCTGGACGTAGGCTGGGAGACGTGTGGGCCCAGGCAGCTTTTCACTTGGCATAGCTGGAGCTGGGCGAGGACATATTTGCAGTCTCTCTCTCTTTCTGGATTTCTCTCCAACTTCCCTCCTTGATGAATAAGAGCATTTCATAGGAAGGAACCAGCACCCTGTTTTCTGCTTTTATAAAAATGGCAGTATTAAGTGAGCTGAAGCCTTTTCAGCCTCAATAAGCCAAAGAAAGATAAAAGGTGTTTTCTGCATTTCTCCTCTCCTCATGTCAAACCACTGGGACAATCATGCGTGTTGCAGGATCCATCTGTTTCGTGCTTTAAGACATCCTCTGAAAGGAATAAGATATTTGGGGGGTCCTAAGGAAGCTGGAGGAGCAAGGCAGTGTTCCTGCATTAGCTGAATGCCACATCCTGTAATAGCAAAGAAAATTTCGTGAAAGCACTTGGTTTCCCTTTTGAGCGAGGTGAGGGCAAAAGACAGCACTGAGGGAATGTTAGACCTTCTCTGCTGCTGGTCTGCAGTGGTACTGGCACTTTGTGCACCCGCTGTAGCAGGGCTGCAACCAACTTCTTGAACACCGCACTGAAGATGTAGCGCACCAGGAGGAGGTGGTAGGCTGCTGGCTAGGCTGCTAGCGATGCTTTTTGGCTGGAGCCTTGGTACAGTTTGCCTAGCAACCATAGGGAAGGAGTTCTGAGTTGCTTGGGAGATACATTTACCTCTGGTCATGTCTGGAGAATCCATACTCCAAGCTTCAGCTATGGAAAGTGAAGGATTTTTTTGAATACTTTAAAAAAGCAAGAGTTTACTTACATCCTCACAGTGGGTAGTTACCTTATGTCTCAGCCTATAAAGAGAGAAGTGGTCAGTGTACATGATGAATACTGTCTTGGAATCCAGCTGTGCAACTGGGGTAGGAGAAAAGAGAGTCAAAGAAAGGTCCTGTGAACATGCCAGGATAAACTAGGATGGGAGGGCTCTGAAGTAGATTTTCCTGTAAGAACTAGCGATGATCAGCTGAGGGAAACCAAAGGAGAGACAAACTATTGATAAACAGTGCGTGTATACGTGTATATATTTCAATTGTCTGTCCTTTAGATGTCTAAGAAGCATTCTGAATGTCGTGAAATTCTGCACACTTTTCTAATGTTTTCTGTGAACATTTTATCGTCTTCTCTTTTATTGTGTTTCTAAAACAATTCAAATCGTCCCATTGCAGGGCTGTCAAAGACCACAGGCTGCGGCAGTGAATCAGTGTAATCTGTTGCTTGGGTTATGGACCACCCCACCCCCACACACACACACTTCAAGTTTTCAAAAATCTGAAAAGTTCAATGCCCAGGTTTACTCCATTTTCCATTAGTGTCTGGTTTAATAGAAAGCCACTCTGGACTCCGAGATGCCATGCTGACTAGCTTGTCACAGAACCAGCTTCATAACATTGACTGGTTTTAAGAAAGAGTCTGTGGAGTCGACTTGTCTTTTGGAGTGGGAGAGAGTTGGGAAAGAGGAGATGTCTTACAACCCCTGAAACTTGTAGTAATTTGCCACTTCTGGAGAATATTTGTGTGAGTAGAGCTGAATTGCCAAGTTTAAACTTGTTCTTTTCAAAGTAATACTAACTCTGGCCTGTCTAACAGTGTGGAAGGTCTGGTCAGACTGTGGTTAGGGAGCATCTCTCGCACACTCACCTCCCAATAGATGTAGTGTCAGAACTGGGTTTCTGCAGAGCTGAGGTCTGGTCTTCCTCACAGCACTACCTACATGCACGTGGGGCTTCAAAAGGTGCTGAGTTAAAAACATTGTTTAGTAGCTGATGCCTAATGTGACTAGACAGCCCAACATTCTAGCTGTAAAGACAACTGGGGATTTCACAGATGGGCTGTGCAGGAAGAGGAGAGAGGACGTCTCAATGACTTCTCCAATTAGGGTCTACTTCTGGTATTCCCCCGCTTCACCACAGGCTGGTATAAGGGATGAATCGTGCCTCGGGCTGAATTTTCTGCTTACACTGAGGACCTCTTTACAAGTTACGGGACAACTGTGTGGGCTTCATCTGAGATAACGTACCCACATTTTTCAAAACCAGGCTTCTTGTTTCCATTGAATCTAAATGGAACAGTTGTTGGATATCTCTATCTCTTCATCCGGTGTGATTTGTAATGTTATCCCAAGCAATTTCTACTGCAAGTGCTAGATATGATGGAATATGGCTGTTGGTTGTCAGGATTATTTTATTTATACAATTTTTTAAAGTGTATTGTATTACACAGTGAGTCAGCTGGTCAAAGCAAGCAATGCCTGAAGAATTGAGGCATGAGGGAGTATACAATGGTACAAAGGCAGATGAGCAATATGGAACAAACACAGAGTTGTTCTATTCATTTATTCTATAGATGGAATAAACATGCAATCCCTGTTGATCTATAATCCAGCCCTTTTCTGAGCCACTGTGAAATGTTGAGTGACCTGCATTTAGGAAAAAAAATCACTAAGGCTTTTTCAAAAACTATTTTGGAGGTTTTATTTCATTACAAGCAGTGAATTCTTTAAATGCACTTTGGATGCAGTTGAGTTATATAGCGACTTTGTGTGGCACAGAGTACAGAAAAAATGTCAGAACTGAGATTGTAATTTTGGAATTTGATCGCTGCTCCTGTGTTCAATCAACCAGGTTCCACCAGCTGTGTGAAACCAGTATTTACATGCATTATAAACAGAGGCAGACATAAACATATAAGAAATGTACACAGAAAGCAAGAAATAATGCTAAACCAAGTCATTTACTTTGAATCAAGTTTACTTTCTGTTGCCAAGAAAAATATGACAGCATTGATTTTCCAGAAAAGGATTGCAGTAAATAAAGTTTTCATTGCTCCAATTTGACAACAAAACTTACAATAAAAATGCCAGAGTAATACTCTTTACATATTAGTAGTTGGTGGGGACTTTCGGAAGATGATGGCTTTCAGAGAGGTTTTAGGAACACCACTTGGAAGTTTTGTGTACTAGGAAGTAAGCATATTGATTTACAAACCTGGAGCATTTAAGTTTTACTAGTTGTAAAGGATATAGTTGCACTTGTAATTTTTCTGATGAAAACTTTTGCTTAACTTACTCTTCAGGCAACTTAGTGATTTTGGTTCATGAATTTTCCTTGTAAGCAGCCAAAAAAAAGTAGTGATTAGTCTCTGCAGAAGGCAAATTGCGTGAATATTTAAATAGCTGTTCGCTGTTCTTTAATTTCTTGAGTTACAGAGTATATCTTTGATGCACAGAAATTCAAGATCAGACATTGAGAGAAGTGTAGAGATGGAGTTTGCTAGCGTATCATGGACAAAAATGTATGTACTGTAAGAATCATTATACGTCACATGTGCTTAATTAAAATAAAGGTGGTAATTTTCAAAGATGCCTGATTTAGGATTCTTGCTTCATGCGAAATGTGGATTTGCATTCCTTAGCTTTAATAATATTGCTCTTCATGCTGATTTATAACATAATTTTTTAAAGTCCTTATGAGTCACTTTAGTGGAAGAAGAAGAGGCCCAGTGAAAGCAGAGGTTTGGAGAACGTGCTGGAGAGAAAAAAGTAAATTCCATATAAAAATAAAGAAAATAAGGCAGGACCGAAGAAGTTAATGAAAACATTCTGGTTTATAAGTTCCTAACTAACAATACTCTGAGTGCTTCTCTGATCTTGTTCTAGTTAAAATTTTCAGTGATAAATATTCACGTGGACTGAGAGGGTGGTGTGAAAGCAGCTGTGTGGAGCGTGTCCCGCAGCAGAGAAGGGCTGGGGAGAGGTGGTGGGACCTCAGAGGGAGCTGCAGGCAGATGTGACATGGTAGGTGGGTTTGTGAGGTCATGTGCATCGGAGGAAGCTGATTGGTGGGCAGCAGGTGGCATTGTGAGGTGGTTGTGCCTGTCAGGGATGGCACAGAGGAGCAGAGCTCGCGGAGGGCAGAGGCCAGCGCGCGTGAGTGCTGGTGGCAGCATGTTGAGGACATGAAGGGTGTCCCAGAGCCTGGACAACAGAGATGGTGCAGGTAAGGGCTGTCCTTAAAAAAAACAGGTTCTTTGAAATAATACCAAAAATGCTTCAGATTTAATGATAAGAGTTGTTTTTCAGGCAGTCATCAATTGTAGAAATTAAGCTAGTCTTGAATTACAGCCTTGAAAGTGTATTTAGTCAGCACAATATTTTGAAATTATACCAACGTGCCATTTGTGCTTCCTCTCTAATTTAAAAGAAATCTGCTGGTTACAAGGAAACATGGCAGCAGAGTTTCAGAACGCCTTTCACCAAATCTTCCACCACTGCAAGGACAGCAAAGAAATAAAAGGCCAAATGTCCAGTTTTTAATAGATATTAGGGGTGTAATGGTTGCTTACTTACATGTCATCACTGCTTATTGAAGGATCCCCCCAGTTCTTGCCTGAAAGGATCAATTTTTGTATTACGTGATACTTGCAAACAAGGGCTAAGAGAGGGCACTGAATTGTATAAAAGCATGTTCTTACCTTACCCCTACCATGTTAATGTGTTTTTCTTAATAAATCCCATCACTTCCTCTTGGGAATAGAAATAGTTAATAGTTTGAAGGAGTAACATGGTTTTGAAATGAATCCTGTGTTCATTCCTATTATTGTGTTTTGGGTCAATATGGAGTGTTTTGATGCATGTCAATGAAGTTCCTGTTAGAGGAAACTAAACCAGAAGGCACTGAAGTTCCAGTGGAAGCAAAATTCTCTGCTCCCCTTCATGGGGGTGTGAGGGTCCGAATGAGTGACTAATCCTTCAGGCAACTTTGAACCACGAGTACAGTGGGGATATAAAGTCCAAAGTAAAACCCCAGATTATAGATTGTGTAGATGAAATGGCAACAGCACTGCTTGCTTTCATCTGCTCTTCTTGCAGCAAATCACAGGTTGATATAATAGCCAAAGTCCGTAGTGGTGTTACCTTCTGGTGCTGTAGAAAACTCAGAGATGAAGTGTCTGTCTTGTTTCAATGTTAAAAACCAAAACAATCACAACCTCTTTTGTTTTTGGAAAATAATATACAGAACTAAAAGCCCTTGATGATTAGAGGAAAAGTGTTCTACAGTGTGTGAACGACACACAGTGTGATGCATCTTCATTATAAAAATGCAAAATACAATCATTTATCATAAAATCTGCAGACAATAGGCATTAATCTCTTTGTAAAGTAGTAAACCCTGTTCCCATGGCAATGCAATTCGTTTTGTTTCTCTCCCTCTACTACATGCATGGCAGACTGGGCATTTCATGGACAAACTAATTGCAGCCTTTACACTGTGGATTTTTGGGGGTGAAATATATATTTTGGTTGAATGTTGAATCAGTGGTAACCATGGTGTTGGTAGAATGTGCCTGTATTCCATCCCAACCAGTGCACATCTCGATGAGCAGCTATCCTCCCATCCCCAATTTTATACCAACTCATTTTAAAGAATAGAATAGGAGTTCTTTCAGGAGTAAGTTTCAGTAATATGTTTGTATGATGGAACCATTTTTTTTTTTTCTTCAGAAATATAAACAAATGTGTTTTGTGATGACCTGCATGGTTTTTATTCCTTATTTTTGCCTGGTNTTTTTTTTTTTTTTTTTTTTTTTTTGTGTGTGTGTGTATATATATAGTAGAGAGAAATGATTTGGTCAAGCAGACCTGTTCTGGGGAAAAGTTATGTATTCCCACACACATATGGTGTCTTGTTAATGAAGCTTAGTAATTTTTACTTAAACACTTACTTTGAAGGCTAATAAAATACCATGTTGTTTCCCCTTATGTGATATTTTGTTTGACATCAGCCCAACAACCATGTATTTCCACAAATTTCCATCAGCCTTAAAAGCCGTGAGTTATTTTATAAATCTGATTACCCAACCTACTGTGTATCTGTTCCACCTCAGAACAAACCAGCAGTTTCAGTTATTGCAAAGCAAGCCTAAATATACCCGCTTTCTGCTTTAAGAGCACGGCAAGCTGGCTAACTCCAATATAACAAATAGCTTCTGTGCTCTCAATTAACAGCCGTGAGAAGTTTTGTTCTTTTATTGGTTGAGTCATAGCTCCTTGCATACTCTGGACAATTGGTATCCTATTATGTAGATAACTTACGAATACTAAAGTAAAAGAGAAAGCAGCAACCTGCAAAATGTCTTTGCTTCATCTGAAATTGTCTGAAGATAATGCTGACAGATGCTCTCTTAGTAAAGACCTGGATTATGCTGAAAAACAGGTGAAATGAGCCCAGCTACTGTGCGATTCATTTTTAAATTCAACCAATAACAACTTACAATCTCCGCCCCAAAATAAAAGATCCTGTTCAAAGGCAGTTTCAAACTCGGTTTCATCCCTGAGATTTTTGACGTATGGAGTCAGCAGAGCTCTGCCCAAGCTGCAGCAGGCAGTTGTGCCTCAGTCATTGTAAGCCTTCCCATTCTGGAACTGTTTGAAATGGATTTGGGTTAGGTCTACTTTGCCCGTCTAGTCTGAAAATCACACCGTATCCCCCTTTTTAACTTCAGATTATATTTTCAGGCTGTATTTAACTTTGGAGTCTGGAAACATTCAGGGCTGTAGTCTTGGTTTAGGTTTAATTCTACTGACTTATGGATAACTTGCAGTCACACTTCCTCAGTGACTCAGTAAACTATCTGAATAACTCTTCCTTGATGTGGGTACCACTGTGCCGACAGCTAGTATGCTTACGCCCTTCCAGAAGGTTGGCACTAGATGTTACTGAGGATGAGGCAAGAGGGGTACCTACAGAGGGGAAAAATGAGAGCATAGCCAGTGACCACCCAGTTTCCCAGTGGGTTCCTAATGCCCCCCGCTATCTTGAGTCTCACACCAGTAGGACCCCTGGGGTCTCTGCCCTGTGCCTCCCAGAAGGCACTCCTTGGTAGAGGTCCTTGGAGCTGTGAGAAAGGGGAAACCTCCAACCCTGACAATCTGTGCCTGGAGGCCCAAATGCTTCTTGAACCCCTCAATTGTTATGAGCATTCCAAGTTTCCCCATGGCACCATCTCACCTGGGTAAATGCAGAAGAAATGGCCCCCAAAATACTCTTACACCCTCCAGATGTGTTCTCCATCCAAGGGAGGTATTTGCATGCACGTAGCAAAGGGCTGTAAAGCACCAGTTGGAGATTTTACTGTTAAATGTGTTAGCTTGGGGAAGGGCAAAGAATATATTTGAGACAGAACAAATTACAGATATGTAATTGCCTGATAGATATGTTTTAGGGTAGATATTTTATAAGAATTAAAGTTTTTATGAATTTTTCCTTGGTTTCTGAGTTGACAGCCTTCATGAAAATATGTAAACTACTTTAATGAAAACCTCAGGCACTGTTTTCTTGTTATTTTTCTTATTCGAAGCTGCCTTTATCGGGTATAAAATAGCACTTATCAAAAGCTGTGTATTCTATTCTTCTCTTTTTAGAAGGCTAAAACTTCTATTTTAATACAGGATAAACGTGTGATATTAGTTGTTCTTATTAATCAGTAATTAAAGTATGAACGATATTATTAATCTTCTATTTTCTGCTTTCCAGGTCATCAACATATGATCAGTATGGCTGAGAAGTGCAATTAAGGTACTGTAGTTTCCTGTTTAATATGAGCATTCTTTTGGTGAAAGTGATTTCTGAAATACTCTCTCCAATAATCCAATTATTAACCTGTATTCCTTGAAGCTCAGTTCACCTCTGGATGGGTTGTTTTTCCATTTACCACTTTGTCCACTCCACTTCCTGAGAACTATGTATTTTTTTCCTAATATTCCTTATCTTTTATTTTTCAATTTTTAAGTTTAGTAACAATGTTTTAAGATCTGTATAGAGTTATGTGCTGGGAATAATGCTTACATGATACGCTTGTGACTGAATGTCACATCCTTGAAATATTAACCCAGAAGATGTTGTGGGTAAATAGTAGAAAATCTATCCATAGGAGGCTTTTGGAGTGATGGCTGCTGCACACACCGTGGCACTAAGAATTTAATCGTTAATTTGAATCACGAGAGAGCAGTCGACTCAGCAGCTCTGCTGTACCACAGGGAAAAGATGGTTGGTTTTGTTGGAAATATACATATCATGACCAGAGTTATCTTTCTTCGAATCATGTTTTCAGTTGTAAATTTCTGCTGGGGCTTTAAACAAAGAGTTGCAAGATAGGAGAAGGTGGAAATATTTCAGGTTCCTTTTCCAGTTGCTCTGAACTCTGATGGCAGTGTAAGCTTAAGCAAAAACATATTTTCTTCAATACAATTAAAGTGTGGACAACATAGCACAGTAGTGCTGACGAATTAAAACCCTAATGAACAGTATTAAACACTTGTTTTCAAATGACATGAACTAGTTCTTGCCAAAGTATGTATCATGGCAGTATTTCCGTTCCACTTCTAAATGTTCCCCTATTGGTTTAATATTGCTCTTGAAGCAGGAAGCTGTAAAATCATCCTGGAATACTGCACGACCAGTCTCCTTTCTGTTGGGAGTTTTTGTTGATGAGTCTGCAGGATTTAGTTGAGGATGAGCAAAGGACAGGAAAGCTCTTGTTTTTGTTAGTTACCTCCTTTGTCAAAACTGAAGACGCTACTTTTCTGATTTTATCTCTGGTCACCAGAAGTCTGTGAGCAAAAACTCTTAATGTTTATTTCAGTATGGGGATAATGCACTCTGGCTGGTGAATACTAACACATATGCCAAAAGAGCAAAAAAGAAATCCTGAAAAGTACATGCAAATTAGGTTATTTAAACACTATGTAATGTCTTAGGACAGGATTTGAGCTAAGAGTAATCAAGAACTACATCATAAGTGGAAAGTGGGATAAAATGCAAAGTTCTGATCAGAAGGTGATTCTGTCAGACGAACTTAATGTTTCTTTTTGCTGAGGTGGTGAACATCTCAGACTACAGTGATGCGGTGAGCTTAAGCTATCTAGATTTATAGGAAGCATTCATTCAGTACAGTTCCCAAAGGAAATTATTATTTAAAGTGGAGATTGTGTAGATTAATACAGGAATTATAAGAAGCTGGCTTAGGCAGATAAGGAGCTGGGAAAAGAGGGGACAGTGACAGGTTGTACTGAGAGGTGAGTTACCAGGTTGCAGGGGAGTTGTTAGAAGTATTCTAGAGGGACAGGTCTCTGTAATACTTCCTTCAGTAACCTTGGCACAAAGTCTTTGATACAGTTTTTTAAACTCCTGTGATGCTGTGAAGGACATAAGTATTATATGGAAGAGTTTTGTTGACTTTGCGGATTAGCATAACAAAGACAGGACAAAATTTAATAATAATAAGCACAATGCCTTTCTGTTTGGGACTAAGAGCAGGTGGGTTGCTATAAACAAGGGTTTCAGCATATGGAAGTTCAGCTTTCTTTAAAAAAATGTGTTTGGTTGTAGCACATAGCTAAAAGCTTTCATAATGACATAATTTTCATGAACACCTGCTTACCATAGTTTAAAGCCTGGGTATTCAAATTCTGTAAATTCTGATAAAATAAAATCTTAGATTTTAAATATCAAGTTCTCAACCTTATCCCATACAGTTCGAAGTGGCTGCAGGTGTGAACCCTAACCTTGCATTAGGAGAGAGAAGTTGCCAGACTACTTACTGCAGCAGCTGAGGAACTGATCTTCGTATAACCAGCCCATCTGCCACCTGCTCTCCAAAAATCCCCAAACAAACCAAAACCCTGGAGACAAGCCAGTGCAGATCTCGGGCACTAAGTGAGCAGTCACGTTAGTTTGAGGTAAGAAGCCTCATCTAGGATGGGTGTAGCTGTAGCAGAACCTCAGCCACAGATACAAAGCTGGAGGCAGAGCAATAACCATCATGAAGCGAGGGGAGGCCCGGGAGATAGATAGCTAGTGGATAAAACTGTACGGGTTTGGCTCTGGGAAGGAGGAGCGCGGCAAGACCCTTATTACGGGTCAGATCGACCTGGTACAAAGGGAAACTAATTCAATCAGTCCTCACCCCGCCTCACAGAAGAGTTACAGTCAGAGTCAACACATGGTGTGGGGGTCCAGGTTACTAAAGCGTGTGTCAAAATATATCGAGCATCTGTCTTACATGGCACTGGCAGATGTGTGCTGACTAGGACGAGAGCTCAGTGTCCTCAACATCAGCTTCTTGCAGGAATTCGGGAAGGCTGGAAGGTTCACTGACACACTATCTTTCAGGGTCATCTCAGCAATCCTTCCTCTAGCTGAATAACCCTAAAACTACTGAGAAAGAGGAAGAGAGGGGGCATTTTAGGACAATCTCACCTCCAGAGTAGCAGCCCCAGAGTCATGCCAAAGTGACATGATGGTGGTAAAAAGGAGCAAATGAACCCCAAAATGGGCCCCTTCCCAGTGAAATATGGGTATGCTATACTCTGGGTAACCCTCTGAGGATTAGTCATTAAAGGCAAAAGGATGAGAAAGCGGTACTTCATTACTGTACTCTTAAGAATATACACTCCCATCAGATAAAAGGAATGCTCTACAGATCAACAAAAAATTGGTCAAAAGATACAAAACAGAAGGTGGGAATAACTGATCATTTTTCTGAGTGAGAGGATGACAGCAGTAGGGTCTCAAAAGAATCTGCGTAAACCTGTGATACTCAGCTGATAAATGAACTGGAAAAGATGAGAGAGTGTGCTGATGAGGCTTTTATTCAGAGCACTGAAGATGAGTGCTGACTGTGGAAAAACTGCAGGAGGATATTGCAAAACAAAGTGCCTGGGCAAGGCAGTGGCAGGTGAAATTCACTGGAGGTGGATGCAAAGTGAGGAAGACAGAAATCCCACATGTGAAGTGCTGAATGCGGAGCTGACCGTTGCCACTCAGTGCCCCAAATGTTGGCCATAGCTGGAGCTGTAAAACTATAAAAAGATGCTTCTCTGAGAATGTTAAACTTCAGTTTTGGAAATGTTAACTTTAGTGTCAGTAATGGTTATAAAAGCTAGTAGTATAACGGGAAAGGTACCAAAAATATCCTGAAAATGTCACATCGCTACTGTGTAAGCCTATGTTTCTCTTGCATCTTAAATAGCATACGGTTCTGTTTCTTCATCTCAAAAAGGAGCTAGGAAATGGAGGATGGAAAGTGTGACACTGATTTCTTCCAAGGAATGATTAAATAGCGTAGCATTCCCTGGCATCAGAAGGAGACAGAGGTCTGAACAACTCCCTGAGGGCTGCCAAGAGCGAGCGGGGACCCGCTGGTGGTTCTCGTTTCCAGGGTCAGAGGCAGGGAGTGAATTTCGAGGGTGGTGAGTGCACAGCCCATACAAGGGAGGGGTCTCCTTAGCGGGTGGTGGTTATTGAGGAGTCTGAGTATGGCAGGAGGTGAGTGCTAGCCTTTCACGAAGGTGCGGACAGCAACAGGACAGAGTTATGGAAGGAAAGCGTAACAGGGCCTGAAAAATACACAGATTTTACTTTTTGTTCAGGAAGCGAGTGATCTGCAAGTGTTTGGGGGTCACGTGGGAAATTCTCCCACAGGATGGCTCTGCTCTTCCCTTGGGAGCTGCTACTGTCAGGGAGGGACTGCTGGGCTTGATGGACCCTCCTGTGAAGGGCTGGTCATAGGTTGTTATGGAGATTAAAATGAGGGGACAAAGGAGCCACTGTTGAAGGAGCTACTGAAAAAAAAACCCCAGCTGCTGAAAGGGATTTCAGGCTGTGCCTAGCAAGTAGGAACAGGGAAAGTATTTGCCCAGTTGTACAGGGCTCATTTAAACTATCGTATGTGGTTTGGTTACTTGTCATCAGAAGAAGATCTATTTAAACTTTGAGAGTTGTAGAGAAGGATGAGTAATTGCATGGTGTGCCTCCGTACCTCCCTGCTACAGGACTGATTGGGATTTACTTGCTTTTGTAGCAAAATAAAGAGATGTTTACTTTTTAAAAATACATTGAGGGTTCAGATATGAGGGAGGGAATAGAACATAATAATACGGATAGAAAATCAAGTGGACTTAAGTGTATCTTGAGTATGTTTAGACTGGAAATTAGAAAAAGACATGTTAACCAGAGAGACGAGTGGAATTCTAGAAGGGCTTTCCAAACACAGCTGGGACGCAAAAACACTGGGTTTTTTTCAAGATGAAGTTTATGGGAGGGATGATACTACTGAGTGGAAGTGCACCTGCAGTTCTCAGTAATGGCTTGCAATACTGGGAGCTGGGCACCCAAGGCATATGGGTGTCCCCAAGCTTGGAAGGAAACAGACGTGAACTGTCAGTTGTATTTACTGTTGTACAGTCATACTGTATTCGATTATTCCTCTGCCTTGGGGCTTCACAAGTCACCTCAGGAGTCCAGGAGGACCTTTTTGCCTCGATGCTTACTTGATTTATGTGATGTTTCCCTTCCTCCGTCAGAGTTGGACTGTCTTGTAGGGTCTAATGGATGTTTTCATGTAACATTTGCAGCCACCTCAGAGTGCTGCAACGTCAGTCGTACCGTCCCCTTACCTTCTCCACTTTTCCTGTCATATACTATAATTTTTGAGACTTTTCAGCTCATCTCCTAAAGATCATAATTTGATCAAGGTTTGTGGTTTAGAAGAACATTGCTTTATGGCATGCAGTAAATGGAGAGGGCCAACCATGACATCCTGCAGGACACTTTGCTCTTAACATTTATATGATTGCTTGCAGTTAGTGGGGATCGGTGACCCAGGTGGTCCTTTCAAAGCCTATGTTCTGGTGCACACACTGAATTCATTAGCTGGATTCAATGCTTATGCACTTAGCATTTATCTGAAAGTAGTTGAAGAGCTGTGTTCCCTCAGAGGATAAATCTCTTGCATCTGCACTTCCACTCCTGCCAACTTAGGAAGCACACAGCTGCTTTTGGAGCACACGGGCACACGTGAGATGGCAGTGCAGAAGCTGAGCTGTACTGCCAGCAGTAAATCTGGTGCTACCTTAACAAGGACAACAGAAACAATAATACATACAGTTCTGTGCATAATCCATCAGCTATGCGTAGATTCCAGTGTCTCTTCAGAGCTAATTAAATTAAAAACACGTGGAGTGTTAAGACCAGCTTGGAACATACCTGCACTTGCTGTAATTTCCTATGGCAAACCGTAATAATAGTGAAGATACAATATACTAACAGTAAAGTTATAGTAAAGATACTCAGCATTGGGCAACAAATGTTCAGGCTTGTACTTGTAGAAACCCATGCTGCCATATTTGTACTGATACAGCTCGCAGTGGAAGCTAGAGATAAATTAGTATTGCTTATTCATAGTCTGCTGATACCTTCATGTTGCTCTGTGGACATCCCTAGATGGACGAATCCTTCTAACGGAAAGATGGATCATGACACTTTGATGCAGCAGGCTGGATTTATGTTCACAACACAATAATGTTTGATATGTTAGGATCTAAAATATTTGAAGCCATATGCAGCATAGATGCTAGAAGTCTCAAAGTATATTCTGTCATTTTAAAGCATCTTAATTATATAAATAATCTTGTGGAGATCTCTTACTCTACTAAAAATGTTATATGAAAGAATAAAAAAAGGAGGTGAAAAGGAGGTTATGAATATGAGACCCCCAGGCGTCTGAACTAACACACTTTCATACACTTGTTTTTTATAACAGATTTAGAACAGTGGAAAATATTTCCCTATCCTGAGGTCTGTCGTTACAAATAGAGTGTTAACGTTTTTGCCAGGACTGAAAACGTCATGAGGACTTGAAACTAATTTTTTATTTTTTACAATGAAAGGAAGCTCTAATATTACAAGATGATTCTGGGGATCGTAACAACAAACAGAAAACTGTGCACATATAAGAAGATGAAAAATTGTGTCACTGTTAGCTTACATATAATAGGACCCTAAAGGACAGATGTTCTGGGAGAACAGATATCCGTAAGAACATGATTGAAGGGGGAGATTTTGAAATGTAGCCAGAACCTACAGATGGAAGCTTTAAATAAATAAAAATCAACTTATAGGCAGCAAATATAAATAATACAGGGAATGCATAATATAGTCCTGATTGTTCAAACCAGCAAATAAGCATGCTTCTGCATTTTGAACATTTTGCAACTGATGGAGCCACTTTGCAATTGAGGTTAGCTGAAAGGGAGTCGGAGCCAGCCAGCCTCCTGGGCATTTGCAAAAGTCATGTCAGAACTCCAGTAAAGAGGAAAGACTTTGATTTGCAGAATTCATTTTTTGAGCAGTGCTTTTCTTCTCTCTGGTATTGTAACAAGAATTAATTTGGAGATGCTCCATCCCAGGTGAATCCTTTAGCCTATTTTGAAGATAAATAAAGGAGAAAGGAGAGGGAGGGGATGTAGAAGGACATTGCATGTATGAGTGTGTATGTGAAGTGATAAAAGGTGGGTAGGAGTAAAAAGACCCACCCCAGAAACAGCTTCAGCTACAGAATAGCACTAACTTTAGGCTTTTTACAGAATCGTCCTGAAGATATGTGTTTTCTGTTCTGTTATCAGTGTAATGCCCAGGTTGCTGGGCACGTACACCACCAGCCTGGCAGGCCACTATTTTCAGCCAAGGACATTGTTTCTTAACAACAGATGTTTCATTGGAAGAGTAACACGAACAAAGACAGAGTCTCCTTTTGAGAGTGGCCCCTACAATGTACACCTGAGTCACAGGTAATATCATTGGCAGCACAGAACCGGGCGAGTGCTTTGCTATGAAAAGTCACACATCAAAATAGTTTGGGGGATTCTTCATTTTAAGAAACAAACAGCTAAATTCAGGAGAATATTAATGTCAAAGCAACAACTGATGCAGTTTTCCCTTAGAAAGAAAACACACACTAGCAGCTAGAGTTGATTTAATTGTCATGATTGTGAAGTAGAAAACTGTAAACCCATTAGCTGAAGCCTACTATGTCAAAATGGCCTGCTGTTCTGCTATATGAAGAGAAAGAATCTAGCACTGGGCACTGAGGACCAAAATCTTGTGTGAGGACAGAAAAAGTTGTGGTTTTCCCAGCAAATACGACTACCCTCTTTTGAAAATGAATGCAACTTTCCAGTTTTTGTCTACCATTTTCCCACAAAAAAAAGATATTATTTTCAAATGGTTTTCATAGTGAAATTATAAAATATTTCGGTAGCAGAAAAATGGTCTAACTATCTCTGATCATATTACCTTCAGAGCTGCCATCTTAATTTTAGACCGGGGCATGCCTGTGGTGCCACCATTAGCTGTAAATCTAGTCCTGCAGCCCCTTCCATATGAAATGCTCAAAGCACTCCTGCACTAGCAATATTTCCTGTTAGCAGAACCTGGCGTCCCCAAATTTCATCAGCTTAACCCCTAACCCAGGAGCACCTTGTGGATTCACTAATAAACGTAGTCTGCTTTTGTGAACCTGGTTCTTGTCTTTCAGCTGCCCTGCTCTACAGCAGCCCAGCGACCATGGCCATATCCTGCCTTGCTCTGAGTACTTACTTGTAGCCTGACCATGTTCTTGATATGTAGCCAGGTGATGCTAACCTTAACGGTGCTTCCAACTCTGATCCCAACTTAACTTGGTGACTTCTTTCACCTCTCCTCCTATATGTAGTCAGGTAGGCTACCTTCATAAGAGGTTCTTTCCCCGATTATAATCTTTCCCTTTTTTATAAACACTATATCCATGGGAAGGCATAAAAGTCACTTGCGTAATACCGTTAAAAGTCACTTGCGTAATACCGTTACGGGATTTCTGTGCTGTTTTCCACTTCCTTAATACCTTGCTTGCTTTTTTGCATCACAGCTGTGCAGTTATACATTACCAAGAAAATATCTGCATGTTATTCCACGGATAATGTACTGAAATTAGAGAAACTGACTTCGAAATCCATACTATTAAATAAATGTTTACTGATAAACATTCTGATAGGGTTTTGATACAAGAGTGATGTTTGCTGGCAAAAGTATGTTATAAACCAAAGAATTCCCATTAATTAACAGAGAAGGGAGCAGACTTTGTATTTCCATATACTAAAAATGAGTGTGAAATGAAGAAATTATTTTAAGCAACATGCAGCTCATTTGTGAAACCTCATATATAGTGAATTTGGCTTTGTAAAAAAAAAGTTTCCATACTACTGTAAAAAAAAATAATTACCATGCATAATTGAATTAATTTGATTTATAAAAAAAATGTGCCTTTTTGTTTTCTAGTTTCTGGCAATTTGGCTTGTGTGGGAATCAGTTTTGCCCCCATGCCCTATGCTACTAGGTGCTCTCAAGTACATTCAGGCTCTTTGGAGATAAGGAAGACTTAGCAAACTACAGAATAGGCATTCCAGGTAACTGTCTGGGGTTGGGGTTTTTTGGTTTTGTTTTTAACACAATGCCCATCACCACAAGACTGTAGTATTCTTTATGATAAACCTTGCTGTACTGAAGCTTCATTCTGTGAGTGGAGCAGGATGTTGAGAGCTCCCTTTGTGCTGCCCATCTATTACATTAGTAGCCAGACCCGTATGTTCAAGAAGGCTTAAGGGCAAGGCTGTCCTTTGTTACAACAATAATGGCTTTATTATTAAAAAGTAAAGAATATTTTTATTAATTTTACAGCAATAGCTGCATTGCTGCCATTTCTTTGCTGAAAGTGGTAGTTCTTGCGCATTAAAAATGTTGTGTTCCTGCAGCGCTGTCATCTTGCTGTTGATGAATGCACTTGCATCTGTCTCTCCAACTAATGGGGAAGCTTGACTTCTCCGCCACAAATTTACCTTATTTTCACAGTGATCTTCTAAATTTCTCTGCTAAAACAACGCCATAAGGAACAAAATGTTGGTTACACTGTTGATCAAATAGCATCCCAGTGGGAGCCAGCCAGCCAGCAGCACCAGCAGTTAAACTTTATTAGACATCTCTTCTTAAACAGTTTATATTCTTACACATGATATTATGAGTTTGCTAATAGGCCACATATCTTATTTATGCATTTCACACACATTCATGTTCACCAATAGTTATGCTACAAACACATGCTTTCGCACATAAATAGGATCATTATTTGGCACTAATCCAGTTTACAGATATTCTGTTAAGCAACGGCAGGTCTAATTTGAATAGTCAAACTGGAAGCCTTATGCTTGCATTAGCCTTTCATCGATATCATTCAGGTTCTGTTCGGAATCTGAACTAATATAAGACTCCTCCGATAATCCGGATCTTTGCTCCTTCTTGTGCTATGTAGTTTTACAGATGGGTAGCCCCAACCTCCATTTTATGGTTGCCTTTGCCATAATGTCACTTAATTATAAAACGTCTCTTGGGGAAGTAGTTATTGGGGTCTACAAAAAGCGAAGTGAGACAGAGAAGTATTAAGGAAATATGTTTTTAAGGGCATTTAAAATTGGTGGAAAATAGGTGCCAGTAAGAGAAATTCCTACATGGAAGTTAGAGTCCTCCTTAGTGGATTTTGTGGTTTTGACTTCCCCAGGAAGAGCTGGCAGCCAAATCTTCGCTTGCTGCCTGAATAAATGGGCATTCCTCCTCTGAGGATGATGCTATTACATTACTGAGTTTATTCTCTGTATATATTTCTGTCTGCACTTTAATAAAATTAATTCTTATGAATGTTTTTGTTTAATTCAAGGCCAGGTGGGATGATGCTTGGGTAACCTGGTCTAGTGGGAGGTGTCCCTGCCCATGGCAGGGCATTTGGGACAAGATGATCTTTAAGGTCCCTTCCAGCTCTAACCATCCTATGATTCTGTGAATTTAGTCTGAGGCCCTGACTTTTCTTGGTTGAAATCTTCAATGATTATTTCTGTGGATAGTGAGAAAGTCCTACCTTAAGAGTAAAATATTTCCATGAGAAGAATAAATAACACAAACACCTTTCAGTCCCAAGGAGAGCGTCTGCTTAAGAACTTCACAGCTTCTTGCCTCAGTGCAGATTGACATTTGCAAGGTTGATAGGCTGGTTATTTGGATGTAAATCAACATGAAAGGAAAAAGAGTCTCTATAGTTATGATAGCAAAGTCCTCTTTTTCTCTGTTTAATATAATGTAATGGATAATATATCAAATAAATTCACCATCAATGTGTAATGTAAATGATGGCTGCTGTTATGTATCAGTGTGGAGGTGTGGAAAGGGAGAGAAAGTTAAAATATTGAAAAATCTGCTACGTTTAATAAAGAGGAAAAAAATGCCTATTGGGGAGTTTGCCAACTATCCTTAAAGCATCTTTGCAACCAACTATGTGTTGATAGTCAGTATTTTAGGGACTAGAAGCAGGCCTTTGCATATGAGTCATCGTGAATTTTAACCAAGATGCGCTAGCATCTGATACAGAAAATTGAGAATAAAGAGGGGCTCTTTATTAGCATAGCTCTTTGAAGACCCTACATCATTTCATGCGCTTTTCTGATAGCCAGAAGGGTCAGCACTTTGCTCTGACCATCCATAGCCACAAGCAAACTGCTTGCACTCTTTGTTCTTAGTTTAGCCTAAGCTTCTTTCCAGTCTTCCACAAGTCTTCCAGATAGCCAGCATTGCTGGTGCACACCTATCATGGCTTCAATTTAATGGTAATTTTAACCTAGGATCAGGGCCGCTGAGGATTCAGAGAACTTTGCAAGGAGCTTTTGCACATGGGCACGGCAGAAACCCAAGAGGAAAGTGGCAGTGTCTTGTATGACATTGAGATGAGGAGAGGAACACGAGATCCCAACCTTCCTGACAGTGCTGGTTCTCTGGAATTTGAACAGATCCATCATTTGTATTGAGAAATTTAACAGTGCTGGCATAGGCTTTGCTACTGAAAATATCAACATGTAAGAGTAATGCTTAAAACTTCATAGACATTGAAAGAGCCTTCAGCACTAAGACTTACAGTGCCATCAGGAGAATGACAAGTCTGGCTCACCAGGTTGATGAGTTATGGCAACGTGACCCTACTGAGCAACCTTGTACTGTATTAGTCTCCGTCTTGCCATTAGTAGATCTTCTTTTTGGAGATAGGGGTAAGTTGTTACACCCACCATTGCTGTTCTGGGCAGATAAAAGTATTTATTTAGAGGCTTCCCAGCTTATTCTGTGTTTCTGACACTCAGGGACCAGTGACTAATTCAGAGTGAGTGTTTCATTAAACGTTACTGTTTATAAAATCATAAAACTCACTGCTTCTGAATTCTTTATGGTCACTGCAACACCTGATTTTGCAGCCACACTTTGCCTTCATTGATCTGTTCAACCAATCAACTTTTAATCCTTACGTGGGTAGGGCTCAGGAAACACATTCCCGGTAGTCTGTTGTTAACACGTTCTTAAGCACATACAGCCCTGTCTGTACTGAAAGTTGTTCCAAATTAAGCTGAAGCTTAGACAAGAGCATACCATTTTTCTTGCATCCCAGAAGTCTTTAAACATGGTATTTCTGAAATGGTATGTATTGAAAGATAGGAGTGCTAGCCTTTCATCTTTCTTGGCAATGCAGCGTGTTGCTTGAACAAGGCAGCAGGTTTGACGTTATGGTTGATAACCTTTTCCCCACGCTCTGCTCATGGGTTGCGTGTGTGACAACATTGCCTTTCGTGACTTTGCTGCCTCTCCATCTGCAGGAGCTACCAGTGGTGGCCTGGCCTGCAACACAAACTTTTCAGGGATGAAACCTTCGGACTCAGCTCCCTCTTCAAACTCTTTTGGACCATCATCTTGTAGTGCTTTCATGTTATTTGCTGCAGCATGACAGTGTTTGTTCTGGGCTTTGCCCCTTCACTGAGTGACGCCAGGCTCTGGCAAGGCCACCTTGTGTCTTGTTCCATAAGGACAGTTATTGAGGAGATCATACCCTAAATTCGTTCCAAAGGTAGCCCTGAACTTTTAGAGGACTGATCCATTACTTACAAGCCCTTGTCTTGAAACTACTATTAATCACAGAAAAGAAGCGATGTAGTACTTAATACATTTACTAGATACACATTAGGTCCTCCTGGGACATTTCCACACTTTTATTTGTCCAGTCTGTCCCCAACTCAACCTTGGAACTTTTTATTACATTTCTAGGAAAAAGAGCCTTACAGAGTACATGTATATTTATCTGCTTTAAAGTTATTGGCAAACCTCCGTCCTAAATATTAAGGCAAAGCCAACACCATCTCCTTCAGTCTCTGAGACCTGCAAGTCAGCAGAGTGAAACAGCCTGCTGCCTTTTATTAGATGTTATACACTTGACAGCCAAGTCAAATGCCAGGTTTGGGAGAGCAGTAATTCAGTTCTTGATTGAGTAATACACAGAATGTGTCATTCCTGTCCTCCAGAGAAACGTGTGACCTCTCCACTGAGGTCCATCTTAAAATAACAGGTACCTCCTTAGAGGTCACTAGTTTTTCAGGGTGATGTTGGCAGTGTCTGAACCACCCCCTCCACCACTGTTTCATGTTCCAGAGTCTTCAGAAATATGCTGTAGGAACTGGGGAATAAATGAGAGTCCATATCTATGCTGTCTGCAGAAAGCCAGTAGATGTTTAGTTGCTGTGAAGGCATCTCATCAAGAAAGTAAAGAGAAAACTGATTTTAAAGCAGTAATTTTATTACTATGTTTTGTGGGAAAGCTAGCCTTGAAGCATGCTAATGTATTTAATTACTTCACTGTGGTTTTAAGGGTTGCTTCCATAAACACTTTTCCTCCAGCTTGAGTTAGGTTGTCTTTAGTATTTGCAGTAATTAATTGCCTTAAAGCATGAAGAGACTCCCTTCGTACTCCACCCTGATGTATGGCGACAGTGGATGCCTGCCTTCTCCTCACTCTAAGCTTTTTGAACTCGAGCTAAAAGCTTCAGCTTTCTAATGTGCCACACACTTCAGTGAAACCTCTTTCATCCTTTGTGCAGAAACCAGTGCTATGGAGTGAGAGAGTATCTTACTGTCCTGTACTGTGTGGAGAATTGACCAACACACAGCCTTTAAAAGCAAGCGCAGAGCTCAATTATATTGAGATTACGGGAAGATAACTATGAAGATCTGCTTCAGCCACTAAACTTTGGTGGGCTGAAATAAAATCTATCTTAATTGTGCTTTTGCTGTGCAAACTATCTCAAATCCCCTGAAGTTGCTGCTTCCTTATTTTCTATTTACAAGTTGTTTTAACCATACCAGTGTATTACTTTGCAAGCAGAAACTAGTCTACCTGGGACTACATTGCCTTTGAATTTTAAGCTTGGCACAGCCTTTAATGATCAGGTTGTGGCATTGGGCTTCCTAATTAGAGCACTTTCAAAGGTGCATCTTTATTATGGCCCAAACAGGCTTCAGAGATGACTCAGAGGGTACAACAATCATAGAGCTGCAAATGTGTGAGAGACATTATGTTCAGGAATTTGCTTGTTCTCCTGGTGATAATTTTCATGTATACTTTTTTTATTGCTCTAAGTGAAATTTGAAAAGAACATATTTTTTTAAGATCAGCACATTTTTGCTTAAATGTACAATTCATGTTGTAATGGGTGATACTGTCTTTAAAATATTAGCTTACTTCTAGTGGGAAAGTTCTTAAACTGAATTTCACTATGATGTAGATAAAGAGTTTGGGGTCCAAACATGTGCCAAGAGTTAGCCAATTTATTTCATGAAGCTAAAATTTCCACTCTCCGTTTTTGGTAGTTTGGTAGTTACTCTCAGGATCAACACAAGATTTCTCAAAGGGCACTAAAGTCTACTGACAGTGAGTCTATTGCAGTAAGGAAAAAAGCTTATCTTCTGCCTTTGAATACGTAAATAAGCACAACTAAATGGCAAAAGGTAACAATGAAACTGTTTTAAGGATCAAGTAACAGATTGACCAAGAGAAAAGACATAATGTGCTGAAATAGGATTAGTTAGTTGCCATATTTGTAAATTTATAAGCAAAAGGAAACTATAATAATTCAGCTTCCATCCATACGGAGATTCCTCAAAACCTTTCACTTTGCCCATTCATAGTGTCGTAGAAGGGGAGGTTTGCTGACAGCCTTGCAGCAAGGGGCATCCCCATCAGCCTCCAGCCAAGCGCCCGGGAGACCTGGTTGAGCAGAAGCAGGGCTATAAATGCCTCCAACTGGGAGCAGCTCAGGGGAAGGGACTTCATTCTGCTCATCCCTCAGCCGGCTGGACTGCTCTGCTCTGGCTGCAAGGAGGCAGAGGTTGCTGAATATTCAGGAGAAAAATGAGGAATAGATGTTAAGGGTGAGTGACTTAAGAGGAAATTCATTTGTGAAGGACATGAGAGAGAAGGGTGTGTACCGACCAAGTGGTGAGAGATACAGGTCCTTGCGATGAGAGAAGTCAGGTGCTGCTCTGTAATGTTTGCGAGTCAGAACATTTCCTCTCTTTACATTAGACTACAGCTGTCTTATGAGGTTATAGAGACCCATCAGGTGTCAAGTACTAGTCGTGTAAAATTGATCTAAAAGACCTGGGGGTGTCTAAGGATCATATAATGTCCACTGACTGTAAACCCATGGAGTAACCCCACTCTACAGGCTCAGCTTCAGAAGTCAAAAACTGCTCAAGCTATGAAAGGGATCAGTCTAGTTGTCTGAGTTGTGTGTTCATTATTTTAGAGCATCTCCTAAGCCATCTGCACCTAATCATTGTAAGAATATATTCACAGTCTAAATGGTGATTGTCAATGGGAAGCATTGACATGAAAGAACTTAAGCCACCTGCTGAAAAAGTGTAACTGCTTGCTGTTGTAAGCAGCCTGTTAAAACTGCATTGCATGTCTTCCTGTAGGCTTGGAACCAGGATTCAGCTAGGTGATTAGTTCTAAAGAGAAATAAGTTTTCGCAAAAAAATTATGCAAGAAGAAAAATCTCCAATCTCTCATCTTCATTTTTTCTCCTGAAGAAACACATAATAGCGACCATTCCAACAGAAAGACGAATTGAATATGCATGTGCTTATTTTAACATCTCATTCAACGTGTCACTCTGTCCTTTTTCCTTGCAGATTTTTCAGGAGCTTTTGAAATGTTAGACTAAACCAAAACATGAACAGAGAACGCTTTAAAAAATACAATAGGTAAAGACGTCATTGCCATCGAAGGTGACAAAGAGCAATTGGAAAATTATATTTTTCCATGCTTCTGCTAGCCCTGTTGGAAGGCTCTGCTGTGATATATAGCACTGGTTTTAGGATAAACCGTAGTTTTATCCAAACAGATCTAACTGATCTGCACCAATTATAATTTTTCCATACGCACTTGGGATAAAGGAAGGCAGGATCACTACTCAGTTAAAGAGGATAAAACCTCATAGGCACGAAAGCAGTCTTGCCCATCAGCCTCTCTGGGATGTAGATTGCTGCTTCCTAACTTTTTTTGGAGCCCGCAATGCTGCTGACCCATCTTAACCCATCTGCTGGCTTCTTGCCTCTTTGCCATCTTCCCGATTGTCCCTTTCTTCCCTGCCATCAGCTTCAGCAGGACCTCTGAGAAGACCTACTTTAGGTGATGACTGTTGAAAGGGCGAGATATTGAAAAGGAAAGTAAATTAGCTCTCTTTTAGAGTTTAAAATAAATTAATTTGCTGTTGTACACTTACATTTTCTCAGTTTCAAGACGTATTGAGTAGAACCATCATGGCAGAATTGAGTTAATTGTAATTCCAACATGAGTGCAATTTATATTTCTTGCTCCCCTTTTCACACACAGGTATGAATTTTGGTCAGTGCCATTGTTTTCTTTAGAAAGCTGCAACATGAGGGTTGGGCTTTCTTGCCCTTAGCCAGGTTGTTTCAAGCAAATCTCCTGCTTTTTTTGGAAGGTCTGAGAGCCAGCTGCGTGGTTAGGCTGTGTCTCCCGTGCCTAGGAGGGTCAGTAGGAGCTGCCTGCTCTTGTTAGAGGCAGGGGAAACAGCAACTGAACTCTGTGTTCCAATTTAAAAAATGAAGCAAACCCAGAATCTAACCGGGGGCTAAAATCAAGGTACCTGTAAATAATCCCAGTTTGGACAAAACAAGAAGGTTGTTCTGTTTACTTATTTTGATAGAAATGTTGCAAATGTAGTCTGAAGTGGTATCGCAGTTTTACAGCCCGCTGTGGGCAGGCTGGGGTTTCCTGGTAATTCTCCTAGGTAAGGCCACCAGGGTTGGCTTGTCTCTCTTTTGCAGCCACTGTTGAATTCAGGTTGCCAATCTGTTTTCTTCTGCTATTCCCAATGACTTCCCTTTGCAAACAATTCCTCTTATAACACACTTTATTGAATGTGATGATTGTTACTAGATCTTTGTTATTCTTGCAGTCTTTGCTCACAGGTTGTATTTTACAGTTTTTTAATATTCCTGTTCTTGAATATTCTCCCCTCTGCCTACATATGCAAGTGCAGGGTCCAGGGTTGTCTCACTGGGAATCACTGGTCCAGAAGAGAGCCAGAATTTCTTCCTGTTCCTCACAGGCAGTATTCCAGCCAGGTTTCAGGATTACACTGCAGCATTTAGTTGTGATCCTCTGCAGTCTCCCCAGTCTTTCTGTTCAGTGCTGAGCAAGTCCATCCCCATGCTGTACCGGCACATTGGACTGCTTCTTACATACAGTACTCTGCACTTGTCCTTCTTCACTTGCCATCTGGTGCACAGGGTCTCTCACATGGTTTCTGGTTCAGGAAAATACGCAATATACTACGAAAAAATCTGAATGTGACCAAGTTAAATTCTTGTATTTTTGAATTTTGAAACGTCTTCATTTAGGTGCCAGATTTGTTCTTTTTCTTTCTGTTGATATTTATGATAATGTTTTCTCTTAATTATCCTCTGTTTCCTAATTGAAGAAAAATAGGGTAAGAATGAGAGGAAAAAAGAAATTCTCATTAAGCCATTCACAGTTCAGGCAGCTTCTTCAAGACATTGGGCTGGTCCAGGTGCTGGTTTGGAGAGAGATGGGAAATATCATTTCTGTGTGAAACCAGTGGAAAAATCAGCTGGGGTGAGTCCAGAGTCAGGCAGCAATCAGATTACCTTGCTTTTCTTCTGAGGTTAATATGAGGTCATCTTTCAAAGAACAGAGTAGGGCTGATTATAACAGTGCCCATGCACTGTTTTGTAGCATTTGTGATGAGCAGGTGCTTTTTTAAAGCTATGTATGCTAATTACAGAAATGGTCTTGGGGAAAAAAAGGTGAAAAAAAAGGATGTTCAGTAAAAATCCCACCCTTAAAGCAAGCAAAAAATGAGGAACACCTAAAGATTATGTTGGAAGAGAAAGGAGGGGAAAAGGATGGTGAAAAAAAGCTGAATATGAATTGAAATTGCTATTGTGATGGGGGAAAAAAATAAAGGCAAACATAGTCCTGGTGTATGTATGGAACATAACTTACAACAAGGACAAAGCAATTGTGCTTTCTGCAAAGGCAGTAGCAGCCTGGCTGGGGTCTGTGTCCTCATCGGGGCAGCGCGTTTCGGGAAAGCTGTGAGCCACTTGGGGAGAGTCAGAAGAAAACAGTAAAATACACCCTGTAGTGACAAACGGGTACTATTTAGTAGGAAGACAAAAGAAGGGAAATTTGAAAACAGTCTTCTACTACATGAAAGTCTACTTCATAGGGAAGATAGTTTATTCTGTTTAACCATAATAGAGGGCATAAAATTAATGGGTATAGATTGCAATAAGGAAGGCTCGGATTAGACATTTGGGGCATTAACAGTCCAAGTAGTAAATAAGTTGCCTGACACCAGTGTAGAATATCCCAAATGGTGATATATTAAATTTAAATGTCTCTCCAAAAACTAAACAGGCACGGATCAGGAATGAAAGAAAGCTCTGATCATGGAAACGGACCTGTTGAAGTTCCAGGTAACCTGGCGATTGCTCTGAGATCATTAAAATAGAAGCCTTAGCTCTGCTTTTGTCTTAACATACCCAAACCAGCAGTGAGCACAGAGAGGAAAAGAGTATCTGTGTGACTGAGAAGAAAAAAAGCCAGTGCTGCCCAAAAGAACAATTGAAGCAGAAGGTGGGCAGACAAAGGGACACCAATAGGCCAGGGTTTGGATAAACTTAGATTTTCTTAATGCTTTATCCCTGCAGAGGACATCACCAGGTTACTCAGTATGCACAGGTACCCATACAATTTTGAGTACAAATATGCAGGGGATTTTGCTCTTAACTGTAAATCATAGTGTATGAAGACAGAAGTTCATTTTGCTCCAATTAAAGTTTTAGGATGATAGTGCTAAACTATCATATTTTCCATTTTTTTATTTCTATTTTTAATGAGCGTAATGGCTATGCTTACCAGAAGCTTCTCAGTGTACTTGCTAATGAGAGAAAGAAAATAGATTTGGGGTTGTTTTTAGAAAACTTTGGATTAAGTGTTTCTATTTTCAAGTGACTTATCTCCCTCTCTGTATGCTAACGGTAGATTCACAAAAGCCTTTCTAATTTGCCAGTGGCCTAGGTAGCGAAATTGTTTTCTGCTGCTATACAATTTTATTGCCGTAGTATATATTTATTTCTTTTAATCAAATTTTCTGCGTAACCAGATGTGCAAGAAATTTGAGGTGAAAGACCATGAAATGGAGCAAATACCTCTGAGTTTTGCCAGCTGCTACTTTTGCTCTGTAAGAGGAGCTCTGTAGCAGGGCAGATGAATAAGCCTGGGAAGGGCTGGGAGAAGGAAGGCACTTGTGACTTGGGCATCAAAATGTCTTTCTGCAGTTCTCTGGGGAAATGACTTGGAGTAAAAAGTATGTTGCAAACAGCAATAGCAGCTGCCAAAAATACTGACCCGTGCAGAAGAAGATAAAGATCAGGATTATTCCTTGGGATGCTGAGCACCAGCATGGTGTGAAAAGTGCTAACTTTGGAGAGGAAAAGGTATGGCTACGCATGTTGCAGTGGGAGGACTCGTGTGCTGTAGTGTGTGCCTGTCGGCTTTCTCGCTGGCATCACGGAGCTACTCGCTTCTGTACTGAACTTAATTTTTTCAATGATTTTGTTTGCCCGTTTTCTGTTCTTCAGCGTTATCATCCTGATCTCGCACAGTTTTAAATAATTATTTTTATTAACAGGTAGAAACCGTAAATCAGCGTATATTCACTCTTGCTAGGAAGGACTTTCCCTTCTCTTCTTCCCAAATAGTGCATTCACAAGGTAATGTATATAGTATGAGTGCCTGGAAGGGGCAAGGCGGATGAAGCCAAGCCTGTGAGCTCACAGTGCCATTAAGTGCAAGCACCTATACTGATAAAGTTTTGTAACAACCCATAACTGCATTTAGGTTTGTAGTTTTGGACGAAATTGTGTCTTTGAGATGTAGCCTTTTATCGTTAATTCTTTGGTTAAAATGAAAACCTCTGTGGCGTGAATGCTGGAATGAATTTTGGCACAGCGTTTGGATTACTCCCAGAGGAGCAAACCATAAGCAAATAATTTCTTAAAGAATCCAGCTCCTCTTAGTTTGTATTCAATTACGTGGTTATTTTCCAGGGGGAGAGACAGAAAAGTTAGTTATGTCTGCTGCTTGTCTGGTTGCGTTCCTTGATCTTCTTGCAGAGGGCGCTTTAATTCTACCTAGGCGGTTGGTTTGTTTTGTTGAAGCCTGTATCCCTGGGGTAGGAAGTTACTGGCTCACACCTGAGCAAAAGATTTTTTGTTTGCAAGCATGCAATCAAGATTATACCCCAGCAGAGGCATTCTTCATTGTGCCTCTAATATGCCCTCTTTCCTCTTCCAGTTTACAGTAACAGTGGGTCTTCACTGTGGAGCCGGGCAGGGTGCTACTCCTGCACCTCTTCATGATTTCCAGATTTAGATGTGCTCTTTCCTCTCTGTAACAGTGCTGCTTCTAAGAATGCAACCTGTATGTGATTTAGATTACATCTGAGACATGCAATGAGATAGTCTGATTGGGATTCGCTAGTCAGGACTGCACTGGCCTTCCTGCTCAAACAGGGGATTCAGCCTCTCACTCTGTTCTTATTCTTTGTGGTTGGGAGGGAAGAATTTCTCAAGCTGTTTGAAAGATAGACTTCGATTTAATCTTTTTGAAGAGCACTTAACCTGCAACTGAGAAATCAGCATAAAGGCTGCATAATAAAATAGGAGCAATCTTCTGCTGAATGTACGTACAATCCAGCTACTGTGAAGAGTGCAATATAAACCATTCTAGCTTTAAAGAATAAAAATACCCCTTCTGAAAGATCCTGAACTAGCAGGGCTTTCATCCTCAAAAAAACAGGGAGTGCACACTCCTTAATGGTGTGTACCGTGTCGTTCTGTGGGTGGATGCAGCTGTAGGCATCTTTACTGACTGATGAAGGCATAACAATATTTATCATCAGCCCAGGGCCGTTTTTATCCAAAGCTGCTACTCCAAGGCCTTGCCACACATTTGCTGCTTCTTCTTGCCCCTTTTTGAGCTCACTTTTTTTTGAATCGTCATGTATTCTTACTGTTCTTTCTTGTTTGCACCTATCTTTTGTTTTCACTTTTGACTTCTCCTCGCTTTCTTACCTTGCCTATTTCCTTCTACAGAAGGGAGAAGTCCACAGGTAGAGTGCTGTCACCAAAAGTGGATTTCTCCTTGGAGCAAAGAGGTTCCTCCACGCTCCATCAGTACAACATGCTACTGTCCCCACCTTATTGTGACATAGAATTATTTAGTTGCATTCTGTTAAAAGAGCATGAATAACATTTTCCCAATTTTTCATTCCTACAGGATATCGCTCTGACACTGCGGCAAACTGCTGGAGTATGAAGAAGGCTCAGAAGTTCATGTAAGTGTGTATCTTCACAAAAGCGAATCACAGAATCTGGCCTTTTAAATATGGGGGAATTGATACAACAGGAGACACTGATGGAAAAGGGATGAAAAGATTGCAGGGACAGGAAAAAGATAAAAATTGACAAACAAGGTTAAAAAAAAGCAGCAGGTAAGAGTAAGTTGTCAGTGTCTGACTTCTTGGGAGCAGTGATGATTTATAATGGCAGTGAATCACCCGGGAGTCTAGAAAGAACAATAATGCATTGCTGACTTGCTGGTTTTGGTTCCTCTGTTTTTTTGGAGGGAGTTTGCATTCAGCAAGTGTCAGGGCAGAGCAGGGACTGGTGGCTTACTGGAGCGGCCAAGGGCCTTTGAGTGTATTAGTGCCCTCAGAGCCGTAGCATCATGTCTTAACGCACAAAATTTCAAGCATTTTGTTGTGCTCTCAGTTTCTGGCATTTTTAGATGCATTTGCAGATCTATTCTGCATTCCAGAAATAAACATGGCATTAACTTAAGGTGTGGACAGCTCTGCCTGTGGTAATTGCATAGCCAATTGCAGAATTGCACAAGGTTACGAAGTCATAAGAAGTTACTAAAGCATAGCTGAAATTATATTATCGTATGGGCTGGTGCTGTATTGATTGATGCTCCTGTGTGCAAGATAAGAGAAAGTATACTGTGTGTACTGCAATGCTTTTGTCTGCTGTGCCTAATTTAAGTTTTATCCTAAATTTTACATATACCATCAGTAATGAGTTAATTGTATATGCCACGGTCAAATGTATAATGAAGTTATTAGCAGTATGCCTGATTCTGTGTCCCATATAGGCATGAAAAGCAAAGAGGAATTATCTAACAGGCTACTTTCTGCTGTAGGTCCTGGCTGTTTTGATATTAGCTTGAACGTTAATGGTATACTGTTATGTATTGGGTAAGCATTCAGCTTTATTTAACTGCATTTTCCCTTTTTCTTGGCTTGATGTGACTTTCCATAGGGAGAATAAAGAAATCTTGCTTGCCTGTAAGCACCATGGAAGTCAGATGGCCTGCTACATACTTTAGCTTAGGTGCAAGAAAGTGATTTCTGTCTAAAAAAAGAGAGCCAGAGAGCGTGGGATTTGGTCTTGGAAAAATCCCATTGCAGTAATCCATTAATCCATAGAATTACCTGGAAGGTTTTCAATACAAGGAAGTAATTAGATGAGACCCCAATTTTTAAATTTGTATTTAACATTTATGGCTACTTCCGGTACTTTATTTTCTTTTATTCACTGCCCTCTAGAGGTCTTGCAAATGAAATTAGACTAGGAAAATAAGGTTGCAGCAATGACTCTCTGGCTGGTGCCGCTATGTGCTGGCTTGTACAATGTTTTAAAATAACTGCATAGACGCTCCTAGAGCTAAATGCTGTTTTCCACACTCACTAGGAAGGGAAAAAATATTTAAGGTGGGCGAAGTTCAGGTTTTAATGTAGCGACCTGCAGCGCCAGCTTTTATGAGTACAAACGCAACTATATGACGTTCCTCTGTAAGAGCCTACCAGCTTTATTACAGCCGATAAGACTTATGGCATAAAGTTATCAGTGCATCAAATGTTTTTCCAGTTATCCTTTTTTGATATGTTCTCATTAAAAACATTTTCAGGGAGTGATCATCTTTATAGATAAACTGCAGAAATGCTTCTGAACCTAAAAGTCTGGCTCTTAGTAACAGAACAGGTGAGGCCCAGTGTCCTTACGGCTCTGTGTGTTTGCTGGTTGGGCTCTGGGCGCTCTCGCAAGGCATTTCCCTCTCTGGAGAGCTGGAACAACTGTCTCTTTAGTAGACTTCCCTTATATTTAATGAACACGGAAGTGTAACCCTAGCATGTCCTATTGCAGGGCTGTTCGGGTATTGCTCTCGTCTGTCTGGCTGCCTGCTTTCATGAAGTGATTTGCATCTTAATAGCTTTAATACTACTATCTTTAATACTACTAAAGATTTTGAGGGGGAAGGACAAAAAGGCAGTGGCACGGTATGATTAGGTGAACCTCACTTCTTGGAGAAACCCAAGAAATAGAAAAATAAAAATGTTGTCTTTAAAATTTGGCAAGACTTCCGTTCAAGCTTTGCTGCATACACTGGTGCTCGGCATCAATCTGAGAAGTTATTATAAATTCATATTTAGCTCTTTCACCCTTTATTCACAGGCAGTTGTCGTGTGTATCACTCGGCAGAGATGCCTGCAGTCCCATTGCTTAGCCAGGTACGGAAATGGTAGCACTTCCTGGCTCCGTGTTTTATTGAGGAAAACACCGTTCTGTACTTCTCTGAGTGTGCCTCTGCGACATGTTTTTTAAGACGTAGTGTTTCATCTTTGAAGTGAAGCAAATTAAAGCTGGTTGGAGCAACGTCAGTGTCCTCCGCTGGCTGAGGAGGGCCAGACCCAGGGAAGACCAGGCTTTGGCAGGGCCCTGTGCTGGCACGGGGGCTGCTGCAGTGCAAACGACCAGTGAGGAGCCTGCGGGGGGATTTTTTGCATGGACTAAAGTGCATTGTAGGGTGAAACAGTTAGTGCTGGGGACCTAAATCCACCCAACATATACAAGAGACTTTGTGCAGACTGGCTGTCGCCTGGTGCCCTGGAGTGGCTGGCCCTCAGCAGCTGGAACAGCCATGTCATTCCTGGATTTCATAGTTTTATCCTCCAGGAATCCAGATTTTGTGTTCCCAGACCTCTCTGCAATGCACACTAGCATGCTCTAAATTGGGGACGATGAGGACAGTCACTTCAGAAGTATATGTCAGACCTGAACTGTAGCACTCTTACAGAGACGCCCTTGATGTATCAGTATCTCTATCCTCAACAGAAGAATAATATTAATCATGGATCTCTGATGCAGTAATTATGTAGCCTCTGTAGATTTATATGTGATACTTATCTCCATGATTTTTCTCTCCTGTGTACATCCATAAATTTATTTTCCCTGTTCAAGATACAGTTATAGATAGTGTTACAGACTCTGCAATTCGAGCTTCAGTTGAATTGTATCTCAGCACTGGGCCGTTCCTCCCCAAAGTGAATTTGTTCCTAAATTATACTCCCTAAAGGAGAGAAATCTTGTCAGCTGTCACAGTTGAATAGTGGCACGAGTAAAGCCACAGAGATGACTAGAGCTGGCTCTGTTCACCAATGCTTGGTGCCTAAGTGGGCACCCAGAATTAGTTAGCAGTTTTTGAAATTTAGCTGTGGATGATGGATATGGAAAATTAATTGACATAGATTTGCAGCTTTGCATCCTTCTGCTTAATTTTCCTGTTGATTGGGGATTTGGTGTATCACAGAAGAACTTGTCTTTCTTGGTATCAAAGTCTTGAAGTGCAAATAAGCCATTGCAAATTGTCACTTACAGCAAAATGTTTTATTATTGATGAGATTTGTGACACTTAAACAGGAAGGAGCACTGAAGCATTTGCTGCCTTACAGAAGCTTATGGTCACAGAAATTACTGTAAGGAAAGTGTAAAATGCCTCTGGAGAATTACTCCCAATAACTATAGATAATAATAGTATGAAAAGATAAAAAAGGTCAGATGGGTACATTTAGGATGCAGGCAGATACAGGAGGGAGGTCTGTGCTCATGAGTTATAGACCCCTTGGGAGAACAGGAAAAGAATTTCCCTTTCTTTCTTCAGTGTCTTCCCATATTCCAGGTCTTTTCCTTAGCAGCTGCTGTTGGAAGATGCTCAACTGGCATACTGTTCTCTCAGCTTCCTGGTTGCTCCTCTGCCTGACCCCGTGCACTGACAGTACCAGGGATGATCAGCTCCCAAATTCTGGTACTTCTTTATGTTGCCTCTTTGAAGCCCCATTTGCATGCCTGGGCTTCCCATTGTCAGTTAGGAACGCACTGCCTTCATCCAGATGATGATCATCCCAGTATTTGGTGAGAAGTGTCCTTTCTTTTTTGTTGCTGCACAAACGTAGTCAAGTTTTCTGAGGGTAAATGTTGAGAGGTGGATAATTTTGTTGTATGTTAGCATCAACCTGAAAGGGTCCTCCAGTAACACGTGAACTTTAAGCCAGAGCAGGACCAAACAGCTAGTATCTGTTGAGTCTATTTGATTGTTGGATCAGAACATATTTTTGCAGTTAGCATAGGAAGGTCTAATTTTACTCTCATTTTCCTCAGGTAATTGTCTCAGTTGAGGTACCTTTCCCACAAATATATTGCTCTTAACATTAATTATACCTGCAGATGGCTTTTCTATACAACTCCCTCTCCGCGTGCCTATGTGTAATGACAGGGTAGTATAAATCCTAGTGTTTTCATTAAAAAATACTAAAGGTAGATTAAAAGCAGTTGCCCTTTGCTGATCACTCAGCTCATGAAGAACTTGCCCACACAACTGCAAAGTAGCAACTGGCTGTCTGTGGCCCATTTTCTGTAAGCAGGTCCATTACAAAGCCATCGCTGGAGTTGCAGCAAGCTGATACCTTGTCAGTATTGTCACAACACTGCCTAATTGTGTGTCACGTATCTACACGTAGCCTTGCATACATACTGACCACGTGCCTGCCTGTAATAGAGAAAAGGACATTGCTGTCTGCCTTGACAGAATATAATAGATGCCTTGGAATGATGCATAGTATCTGTGTCTTCAATTATCAGTTTCTTGACATACACTCATACAGGATTTACAAAAGAAAGCTTCATAATTTCATATATATATATCTATCTATGCGTTGAAATAAAATGCACCAAGAAAACACAGTTCTCCTAAGTTCCTCATCTCTTGGAAGTTTAATTCCTTACTGAGTCTTTGTTTAATGTGAAAACAGAGTTTTAAATAGCTCCAGTAGTGCCTAACCCACTCAGCCACTGATGCTTTTTTTGTAAGGCTCTAAATTAATACGTAAACCTGTTGTAGGTGACCCTGCTCTGGCGGGGGGGTTGGACTAGATGATCTCCAGAGGTCCCTTCCAACCCGGACTATTCTGTGATTCTGTGATTCTGTAAATACGCAGTTTGCCACGTCTCAGCTGAGGTTATTCAGGATGCGTAGCGGAGGATCTGTAGGCCAGGGGAGGGGTGGTGTCCCTATCATAGCCAGAAATAACAGCCCAGCAGGTGTGACCAGAGGCTGGTAATCGTTCAGCTAGGTGGGTACAGAGCGACTGCAGGTATCGGGGTGTTTGCTTGGGCTCTCATTTATTCTCAGCAGTTGTATAGTCAGAAATAAAAAAGGTGCCAGTACTGGAGCTGAAATATAATGGGATTATATCTGAATAACCTCTTTCTCTTTCATTACAGTTTTAAAGGTCTGCTTTTTTCTCAGTTCTCTTTGATTGGTATTTAAAAATGCTACTGGATTGTTTACCTTGATGGAGACGGAGATAATCCTTAGACTACTTGAATGACTCAAGTATTTGGAGCAATTTCTCAGAGCTGAGTATTGGCTGAATTGATTTGTCTAGAGTCAGAGAGTTTTATTTTTTACCTAAATGGGAGCAGAATTCCAGCAAGGTTGATTTTCTTACAAGTCAGCTTTTCTGCTCCCTGATTTAGTCCCTCCTTTATGTGTGGCTCCAATGAATGCCGCACTCACTGATTTATCTCCCCAGTTGCTGCTGCTGTGTTCAATGCCTTGGCTGTGATTGCCAATGAAATTGTCACTTAGTATTTGCAACACTGGTAGCTTTTATGATCGTTAGCAATTTAGTGAAGATGACCAAACTGGAATGGGGTATTTCCTGCGATTTGGGAATCTTGAAATGGTCTGTGCTCTGGGAGAACAGGCTAGGATGCATGCTTTCCTTGCTGTCGGTACCCCCAGCAGCAGCTCAAGGTGCTTAAGTTGCATTTTGGCAGTTTTGATAAAGTCAAGCATTTGAATAGCAGAGTGCATCAGGGTAATGCTTTTAAACTGGAAGAGGGGAGATTTAGACGAGATACTAGGAAGAACTACTTTACTTTGAGGGTGGTGAGACACTGGAACAGGCTGCCCCGAGAAGCTTTGGCTGCCCCGTCCCTGGAGGTGTTCAAGGACAGGTTGGATGGGGCTTGGAGCAACCTGGGCTGATGGGAGGTGTCCCTGCCCAGGGCAGGTGGGTTGGAACTAGATGATCTTTAAGGTCCCTTCCAACTCTAACCATTCTGTGATTCCTGCCTGCTTTCATGTGATGCTGTGCAAATGTTTGGGGTCTTGGTTGGGTTGTTTTTTTTCCCCATTTTTAATGCTGTAGGAAATCAGCAGGAATCTCCGTGCTCTCGGGGTTCATGCAGGCATGGCGGAGCAGCCTTGCCTAAGCTCCCAGAGACAGAACAGCAGGTGGTCGAGGTGTTTCGAGGGGAAGTTCTGCAGAGCCCAGGAGGCTGTCTGCCAGCAGCACCATGGCTGCGCAGTTGTCTCCAGAGCCTCCAGGAGCTGTTGGACACTGTTGCACATAGATGAGAGCCCAGCCGGATTCCATGCATGGACAGTGCGTTTTTTGCTGTCGGTAACTGAAGATCAGAGCTGCTTTCTCCAGAGAGGCGTGATACTTACTTAGCAGCAAAGCAGCAAGATGGGAAGCTCTAGCGCCTGCTGAGCTCGGAAACAAATCCTGCTGGGTTTTGGCCAGTTTAGGGACTGCATGGTTCTGGAGACTCAGGCCGTGTGGTATCCATCACTTGTTCCTGTGTGCTCTCAACAGCAGCAGCTCTGAAGGGGCTGTACAGTGCAGCCAGCTTCACCGGATATGAGGGACAGCTGGGTGAAACCTTCAAGGTCATCTTAGATTATAAGACAGGGTTAGTAATATTTCCATGGGATGAAAATGTCACAGATATTTCTGGACATGTAATTTACTTGGACAATTCATTTAGCAGTCTTTTTTTCAGGTGCTGCTAACAGCAAAAGTTCAGGCCAGCCTCAAATGTAAAAGTGTGCAGAAATCACAGGCTGTGTGGAGCTGTAGATGCTTAGTGTTATAGTTTGGGGCTGGATATTTTCATAATTCTTCAAAGTTATTACTGACAGTAAATGGCTGTTAGGTGAAGCAGGTAGCTTAGAAGGGATACAGCCGTCTGCTGCTGCGTTTCTGCCTATTGTCTCAGAAGTGTTAGGGTCTCCTGCGCGAAGAAAATTACCTGTGGTACACAGTAGTAACACCAGGCTGTCCACAGGTGGCAACATAACTTTGGAAGTACAATGTTGCAGAAGCTGGTCCATTCAGGTGTTCCCTATTAATTGCTATTTGTAAAAAAAGTTTAGAAACAGCATGGAGTATTCAGAAGTTTAAGGAAGTGTGTAGTTTCAAGGTATAAATCAGACATACAATCATTTACTTACATGACACGAAAAATACATGCAATGCTGAACAACCATTACTTAAAAGCATTTGGTATTAAATTGAAATGGAAAGATGATGTGTCTTCACTGATGCTCAGTGGCACATGCCTGGTGGTGGTGGTATACAAATATGGTTTAAGTGTTGGTACAGCAAAGAGGACTGGGAGAAGTGGAAGGTGTTCCTCAAATAACTGCTTTATTGCGAGTTAGGTACTGAAGATTCTCACAGCTGAGGACAGGGAAGATACAAGGGCAGATTGTTGGGATCAGAAGAACAGTAAAATGGAATTAAGCCTACGTTTGAGTGGAAATCAGAGGAGTGCCTTTATATAATGAGGAACGGTGATGTGCTCTGGCTGCACTGTTTTGCAGGAACAGATGGGTCGGGGGGTGTGCAAAGCCCAGCACGATGCACTAATGCAGAGCCACCGGGGTTTCTCCTTCGCTATTTGCACATGATGCACAGAGCAGTGCTCATACAACCGTTTCAGCAGCCTCATACCCAGATAAATTGGAGACCGTGACTGCATGGTGATCGAGTGCTCTCCGCTCTGCTGGCAGTTACAGGAACAAGAATGGCTAACAGAGCAGCTGGAGAATGAGTTCATCCAAGGTCTTTATCAGCTGTTCCTGCCTGTGGCTCCTCCGCGAGCGAGGTCCTCCTGCTCGTCTCCCCACCCAGACCCCCAGTGCACTGCCAGGAGGGCCTGAGGGCTGTTGTCGCCCCAGAATTTTTCCACAGAAGCCTCTGGGGCAGCCTGTTCTACTCTCCTGCTAGAGCTTATGAGTATCAAGAATACTCTTCTTCTATCCACATTACAGTGCCTTTGAATTTCCTTCAAGCCTGGAAGGATGAGTGCAGAATTGTTTTCATGTTACTGGGAAGCTGGGGGAGATAAGGTGTTCAGAGATTTAGACTAGCAAGAGGCTTTTACTGCATATCAGTTTGTCTAAACATGCCTCCAGAGATGAGAAGCGCTCAAATGCGCAAAAGCAATGTTTTCTGCAGACTGTCTCAAATCAAGGGATAGGGATGGGAGAGACAAGTACGGAGATACGATACATGTTTGCTAGGTCCCTTGCTTTGTGCTTTGGCAGTTGAGATACAAAATACTCCTTTACTGGCTTTTTTTTTTTAATTTCTTTAGGTTTTTCCTTTTCTTTTTTTTTTTTTTCTCTGAATTTTAGAATCTCAAGGTTAAACAGAGAAATAGCAAAACTTTTTTAAGGAGAAGCTTTAAAAAAGAACGGGCTGGATTCGGAGCCTTGTGGAGGTTATAGTCCTTCCCATTTTATTTTGTTACGCTGTTTAGAGTTCCTTCTCAGTATGTACGTATATATATATATATGAACAGGAGACACACTACAAGTGTATGACCCAAGGAAGAATGGTATTAGGTACAAAAATGCATACGCTGAACCAGCTTGCTTTTCTGTATACCTTTTGCCACCTCTTGTTTTACAGATCTACTTTGGTGGCCTGGCACACAGTGTTATGACTATCTCAACTTACATTTCTCCAGCAAAGTAAAAAAGAATTTAAACTTGAATATTCATACCTGGGGGAGAATCTGAGAAGTCATAAGCATTCAGATTTTGTTGATTAAGTGGTGACGTTATTTCAGCCCAACCCATCCTCCTGTTTTGGTTGGTTTGCTGGAGCATTTTGTTTGGGCTGTTGACATCTCTGTCCCATCGCTTTCCCTGCCTCCTTGGTTATACAGCTACGTATTGTGTTAATAAACCAAGAAACCTGTCTTTCAACCCCAAGATGATCCCAGCTGAGTAATGGGCAGAGTAATGATTTTAAATAAATGAAAATAGTTAAACTAAATAGCATATTTTGTGCATGAGCATTAATGACTTGGCCAAAAAAAAAAAAAAAAGACAAGAAAGAGGATGAAAAAGAGCTTGTAGTTCTACTAACCAATGACAAATATATTCAGCATAGTCCTTGGAGTGAAACTTCTGACTCCCTCAATTTGATAAAGAGCTCAAAAAACTGTGACTGTAATTCTGTACTGCACAATTCATTGACATTAGAATTTAATATGTATTCAGTCTATTCAGTTTTGCACCTGTGAACCACAAACTATGTTGTTTGTGACGGATATGAAAGAACCTCTGTATTTCTTCATGGCAGAACATTTCTTTCAGTAATTATTATGAGGCAGTCAGCAAGGACGCATAGTTCTTAGAGGGCAAGTTTCAATATTTTTTTTATTTTTAGTTTCTTTTTGCATTGTTTTAGTTACTTAAAAAAGCTGAATGCAGCATAAACAGTTATGAGAGATGAAACAAAATAATTTTTTGCCTGTGGTATATTTTTTCCAAATGTTCTTCTCATACCACATGCTTGTCTCTGTACAATAAAATATAGTTCAGGAACTGTTTCGTTTAAAATAGTTTGTTCTTGAAGTAGACTATCTATTTCGCGAGTTGGCAAAAACCTGCTGCTTATCATGTTGCATCTTGAATTACAGAGCCATTGTTTTTCAGGCCAGGAAGCTTTAAGAATTGCCAGCAGGATGAATTATTTGAGGTGATTATTAATGGATGGGGCAGTAGGAGTAGCTAGGCAGTGCTTTGGGCTGGTTTGGGTCGCCAGCTCTACCAGCATTGGCCCACAGTGGGGACTCTGCGCATCATGGCATTTCTCTGGACCTCGTTTTTTGCAGTTCCTGCAGTGTCAGAAATTTCATTGTTCTTGGTTGAAAAACACTATTTAAAAACAAAGCATCGCTAATCATAATTGCAGCATTCAGAGCAAGGCAAATGGCTGTTTGTTATGTTTTGACAGCTCACTGTGAACCTGATGTTTTAAGCTCTTAATGGTGTCTAGGTGAAGTCTGTGCTCTGCTTATCATATATATTCCCATTACAAATCGTACCTGTATTGTAAGCCTTAGCAGTAAGGCCAGTATATAAATGAGCACAAAAATGATTTATTTTTTCTCTGTAGCTAAAGCTATGGGACGGTGTAATTTTGCTCTTTACACACCTGCCCTGCAGATAAATATTAAACTTTGTCCCGAGGTTTGTTGGTGCAAGAAGAAGATTGGAATATATTGGCTTCTCTTCTCTCCTGTCCCAATTGCATCCTTTGCACTGACTGTCTTCTCATGCCGCAATGTTTTCTGAATTCGTTGTGTGTCAATCTATCTAGCATTTCCAAGATGCAATGAAAATGGAAAGCTTCAAACAGAAAGCTGAGTTTTAATTAATAAAGTGTTTCAGACCCACTCTTCCCCAGTAAAATCCATGAAGTCCTTCTAAGGACAACTACTTTATGTAGGTAAAGGAAGGAAGGAAAATGGCAAAAAACCCTTCTTGAACTACATGTAGCCAACTTCATAATTTCAGTAAATCAAGAAAATTGTTTCTTGATGTTGACGTTTAGTGTGCTTAGTAATTCTTTACTAGAAATTACAAAGAACAATTTCCTGTAGGCTAGTGTTAAGTTCTCTAATTTATTATCGGTAACGAGTATTTTATTTTCATTTTTTGCATTGAACACCTGAGAATGTATTGGAATAAGGATTAAATTCCAGCAGCGTTCTGTGCTGGCTCTCTTGAAGTTCCCCCTTCATTCTGGCTGTATCTGTGCAGACTCTCACTATGCATTCTGGGGAAAATCAAGTGACAGGTGGGGTGTCTGCCATGGCTAAAAGACAAACCAAAGCACCTCACACAGGAGAAAGGTAGGGTGGTGCCTTTTTATAAATAACGAGTTGCTTTTTCTAGTGTGGGGTAATTAATGTGTGCACATATAGGGGGAGGAACAAATGAAGGGATCGGGGTGCCACGTGGTTATGAAGGAGGAACGGGAGCAGCCCTGGCAGCTTGGGGAGGTGGGTGGAGGCAGGCAGAGCGGCCTGGGGTTTGATAAAAGCCTAAATAACAAAACCTGCCGGGATTGTTGTTGTTGGAGGCGTTGGCCTTTACTAGGTTTGATCCATTAACCTGTGCTGTCTTTCCAAAAGCAAATTTCATCCCAGGCGTATACTGAAGGTCTAATATAGAAGTGATAACTGTGATGTATTTAACATGCATATCTTCCTGGTCCAATACTGATTATGAAAGCAATATTTATCTGGAGTTTTTCCCTTATATTTCTCACTATTCAAAACCAGAAAATTATTTCCTGATGATAGCTCAGTCTTTTTCAAAACATGATTCTCACTATGGCTTAAAATACTAACCAACGTGTTGTCCCCCAGCCGTCCCAGAGGTCCCTAGAGTAAGAGCCTGGCTATTTGAGTCAAAGCAATGGAAATTAGGCAGGCAGGAGAACCTTTAATGAACTGGGTTAAACTTTATATCTTTTAACATACTATTTCTTCTTTTTAGATATAAATGTGGGGATTCCCTTCCTAATCTTTGTTTACAGTTTTGAAATTGTATCTTGGCACCAGGGACCTTTCCCACTCCAGAGAGACCGTGCAGCAGATGTTCTGCTCAGGCGAAGGTTAGAGTTAGGGGGTTGTTTCTTGGAGGCTCCTTCCCATTGCAGCTGGGTGAAAGCCAGGATTTTACTCTCAGGTTTTCACTCATGAGCTTTATTTTACAAAGTGAGCAGACCTTTAGCTGCCTTTTTTTCTCTTGTCTCTATTGAACTCACTTGCTATATTTGTGTGAAATACGTGAGTTGGCATAAGCTGTGGTCATTCACTGCAAAATGGAGGCAACACATCAGAAGAGCTCGTTATTTGGTGCTTTATTTTATATTGTACCACGTCATTGCTCCATTTTACATACATCTGGTTCTTACTGACAGAAGTTTGGGCCTACGCTAAGTAAGGTCCGTATTATGGAGCTCCGTATTGATGAAAGAAATGGTGAGAAAGTCGTATCTGCCAAACTCTTTCTCTAAGAAAAATCCTAAGTGCATTCTTTGATATTTTAATTTTACATATAAACCAAGGCATACCCACTTTCATGCTCAATCCAGCTCAAATGTTCCTCACTGCTAATAAACTCTTTTCTTTTGGTAGTTTGCTGATGATGATATTATTTAATTATAGCCCCATAAAGTTGGGGTTTTTCGTTATGTAACAAGACCTCAAAGAGGCATGATACAGAGTATTCCTTCCTCAGAGAATAAATACCAAATTTCTCTTTGAAGCTGGAATCAAAGTGAGAGAGTCTGCAACTGATTCGAGAAATAGGAAAGTCAGGTATCCTGCGTGAAGGTAAAATCAGAGTTTTGGTGTTGACACATAATTAAAAAAAAAATTAATACTTGTGTTTCCCTTTCTTGTGATTTTCATCTGATATAAGGCAGTTTTATTCCCTCCAGTAAGCCAGGGTCTTCAGCTAACGATTTGTTCATTTACATCGCAAAGGAAACTCAAGTAGATTGAGTAAAGATAGGATCCACTCTTAACACATCATCTTTAACACACAAAGGAGAAAAATGTAAATAATATTTGTGCTCTGGATGTGGAATGATGTTTGATGACAAAATCTTACCCTGTTGTTGTGTAAAGAGGGCCTGAGTTTTATTTTGTAAGTAGCAGTTCTAATTTATTCTGTGCTGAATTTCCGCTATTTGTCAAACAAAAAAAGGAAAGAAGGTTTGCATCATGCTGGTGATAGGCCTATTAGAGCTGTACACACTTTTGTTTTACCCATGCTGTTAGTAGTGTGCTGGTAGGTAGAGAGGCAAATAGTTCTTGCACAGCTTATACCTTGGTGGAAAGTGGAAAGATGCGTGTACTAGGGGACTATTCTAGATAGCTTATGACCATTGATTTGGCTTTTCAAATGTATTTATTCTCTCTCTGAAGCTGTGGAGGAAGCTTTTTCCTTCGGAGTGGATGTCTTGATAACAATATAACAAATACTGAGCACTGAAATAATAGCGAGTGTTATGTATGTTCTGTGGCTGTTTAGGATGGATAGTTTCTATTTTGAAGAAAATAGTAGCAATTTTTAAAACACTTTTTTCATCTTATTTATATGATATTTTATTTATTTGCCCAGTACCTATAGTTTTCCACTAGATTTATAGAGGGATACAGAGGTAGTTGTTCGTTTTATTCTACAGTCTTCTAAATAGGAGACATTTCCATCTTCACTGGAAAGCGGAAAAAAAAAGCCATTTCCACAGAGAAGGTTTGGCCCAGACAGCAATATACAGCCAAAAAAAGAGAAACTAAAGCTTGCCGCCATCAGATGTAATGAAATGCCTGAGCCACGTTATCACGTTATCACAATCATCTAATTTTTAGCCTTCTTGGTGCTCTTGGTGTGCACACTACCTTAAAAATGCTGGGGGCGGGGGTTCACTACCGGCTCTTGGAGAGCAGGAGATGGTGAAGCGGTGCTAGGAGAGGTCCTCCTAGGGATCAGGGAGCAGGGAGAGGGGCACAACAGGCTGCAAACCTTAGCGTGCACATGAAAGGTAGTGTGATGGGAGAGAGGGGTTGAGTTTATTGGAGCCTGGGCCAGATTTGGAGGCAACACTTGCCCGACAATGAGATGGGTTACATCAGGAATCACAAAACTTATGCAAGAGCAGGTGGTGCTCCAAGGAAGTTTTAAAACTGCGTTTCAAGAGACGAAATCAAGTAGACAAAGAAAAGAGAAAGTGAGAAATACAGGCATGTGGGTGAGAAGGACAAATATAAAAGGGCTGTATTCATTGTAATGGAAATGAGTTATTACAGGTTTGATTTCTGATTTATGAATATTAATTTTGAAGGAAGACACAAAGATGAATGAGGCGCAGTCAGATGTCCCTACAAATGGGAAAAGTTTAGCAAAGAAACCAGGAAGCAGTGTAAGAAGAAAATACATTTTGAAGTAGTTAATTGAAACCTAGCTAGAAGGCAATGAAAGGGCAATGGATCATGATGGTCAGTAGGGGAGTCCCAACCTATTAATACTCATTCAAAGAGCTCAGTTCTGCTGATCTCCAAAGAATGGGTTTGAATGGCATCAAAGATGTGTCCGGTCGTCCCTGCATTTCTCAGTTATCTGTGAAATGTAGAAAGCAGAGGTGGGTAAAAGAGATAAAGCGGGATTTTACATTAAAAACATTTTTATGTTCTGAAGGGAAAGCGTAGTATATTGAAAGGTGATTCAAGTATTTGACCAAGAACAGGCATATGTTCAAGGGATAATGGGGAATGTCACCTGGCAGTGACACATGATAGCACACAAGTAGTCAAATTGCAATAATTAGTATGTAGTTGCCTTTTAACTGTATGTATACTTCAATTAGTAAGAAAGAACAAAGCTAGACATTACCTCAAACCGGGACAGTATAACAGAAGTTGTTTGCAATGGGAAGACGAGAGTCTGTGGAAGCAACGGCCACAACCAGTGGAGAAAGGAGACCAGAATTTGGGAATTCCAGAGGTGTGGCATGCTGCTGTGGGCTGGAGGGGGAGGATACAAGACACTTTGTGTCTCAAGGACACAAAGTTGTTGTTAAAAGACAGAAATGGAGGGTAAGAATAATAGTTTTCAGGGCAGAGGATGGTTGCCTGTGAATTCCCACGGGATCTTATATGCTCCTGTGAAGTTTGTTGTCAATGCTAAATCTTTTAGCATAGTGATTGCAGAAGAGATTTTTGGTCCTGGGCATCTATGTGAGGAAACAGTGAATGCCGTGGTATTCAGTGCAGATAAAACAGTGAACTGCTGCTGCCCTGAAATAACAGCAAGATTAAGGTGGGTATTTTTGTTTTAGCTAAAAATGATGGCTAAGTGTCCTTTGACAGTCAAGAAAGTAAATGAAATTGTGGATTTACTGGAAAAAGAACAGGCAGCAAAATAGAAAGCATAATGGCAGTCAGGCATATACGTGGTGCAGTTTTGGTCACTCAACTCAAAGGGAGTTATTGAAGACCTACTGAAGGTAGAGAGCAATGGCAACAAAGATCATCAAAAGTGTGGACAGGTTTGCAAGGAATGACAGCAGAGGCTGTCACCCTTGAGCCTGGAAAGGTGAAAACTGAGTGCTATATGACAGAGAAGCATAAAATCCTCAGTACAAGAGTTAGGGAGCGTGCAGCGAGCCTAGAAGATAAGATGCCAAAAGGGTCAAAATAAACAAGAGGAAGTTATTCCTCCCACGTGTGTAGTTACTTTGCAGAACTCCTTGCCTTGAGACGTTCCGTCCACGTTGGACTTGAGAAAGTGTCTGGATGGTGTCATGAAGGGAAAATCCATCATGGGCCAGTAACCACGAGAATATAACCTCAGCTTCTGGAAGTCTTATTGCTTCCAGCTTCTGGAAGTCTTATTGCTTCTCTAGGTTGCTGGAGGTTATTCGTAGGAGGACCTGCTATGTGCTTTCCTCTTACTCTCTTCCCTGGGTTTGTGCTGTAGGTGCCTGGCAAAGACACAGTGTGCCTAGGCAGAGCTCTTCTCTGAGCTACTGTGGCTGTTCCTACATTTACGTTTTAATAGACAAATTGATGCAAAAAAATATAGTAGATACAATTTCTGAATCTTTACCAAGCATCTTCAAGCTATAGCTTTAATTTATCTTTTGTCTTGTAGAGCAATGAACGTGTTGTTAGCAGTAGAATCTAAAAAATGATTGTAATTTGAAAAATAAGCACATTTATTCAGTAGAAGATTGGGATTAAAGCAAGGAATGATTCAATACATTAGCTGAAAGCTTGATGCCTGTACAGTGTGATAGGTGGGAAAGCTGTTACAGTGATTAGAAATTCATTTGTGAAAGTATCAAGGACTGAACATTGTGAAGCAGTGCAAGATAAAAAGTATAGTAATGAAATAATGAAGGACTTCTTTTGATTAAACCAGGACATATTTAGCAGTGGTAGAACACCATCTCACCAGGGATGCCTCTGGCTGCTTCTCTGCTTGAACGACTTGATATTGTGCGTAATTTCAAAGTAACGTAAATTTTCTGTTAATACGTAATTGACAGAGGTACAAATAGGAAGTAACAGTGAGAGTGTGTTTAAAGTTATTTGGATAATCTGAGCTTTTGGGCTAGGTTTCTGATGGTCTGTGTAGGAAGATTTAATTATCAGAACTCCGGTAATACAAAAGAGAATGCCGCAGATCATTTAAAAAAAAAAAAAAAAGGCAAGTCCAGTGGGGATAATAACTGAAAAGCGCCTCTAAAGCTATCTGTGCAGTGCTCATTCCTCTAGCAGTGATAAAACAAACAATACCTGAGAGCTGTATACTGCAAGACAAGGCAAGAAATCACGGAACATTATTCTGGCAGTGTAAACCATACTCTGTAAGACCACACGGTCTTAGAATCCTATGGACTGGGCCCATGCATTTCAGAACGGCATTACCATATTGCAGTGGTACAACAAAGCACAAACACCTTGATTCAAGTTTTGGAGAACACTGACTGTGAGAAGACTCATCTACAGCTGTCTGAAATCTTGTTAAAGCACCTTGCAAACAGAAAAGAAGCTGCTGAAAAGCAAGATGTGGATTGATGAGAGTTAGTTGCCTCACTACTCAGAGAAAGTCATGTGGAGATGACAAGGACTGGAATAAGATGAGGAGAAGAAACTCTGCCTGTGTGTTTTGGGCATGAAAACCAATTAGCAGTGGGAGTGAGGAGATGAGCTGGAGTCAGAGTGTGGAAGAAATACGTATAATCAGCTTGGGAGGCGAAACTGTATTATTGAAAAATCTTCACTCATGAAACTAAAGACTGTAGTAGAAGATGATGATTAATGTGCTGTGTGGGAGGTGATTTGTATTGCTTGGCTGTTTAAGGACGCGTCCTTACCAACTTCATGAAGTTTTCTGTGCTTGTCCTTTCTGATGTGCCTGTATCACGCCTCTGATCTTTGGCCCTTTCAGCACTTTCTGCAATTAAGAAATACCTATGGTTGCTGTAGGGGAAGTTGATGAGTATATGAGGAGTAGTTTTGCCAGGAAGGTTCACTTTTTGTCCACTAATGTATAGTCTGAGAGTTCCCACATTGGGATACTTGGCTAGAGACCAAATGCAGCTAGTCTAGTACTGGACTAATGGCAGAGAACATGACAAATCTATGCATCAAAATGCTCCACCGCATAAGCAGCTCGGCATTTAATTCAGCCTAGCCACTTAGAAACAGGATAAGGGTTATAAAAATACAAAAAAGAAAAGGGTTAGTCTGCTTTCATAAGCTCTCACAGGAAAGTACAGAACAGCAAAATGTTATTTTCACAGAATCACAGAATCACAGAATAGTCAGGGTTGGAAGGGACCTCTGGAGATCATCTAGTCCAGCCCCCCCACCAGAGCAGGGTCACCTACAACAGGTTGCACAGGACAGTGTCCAGGAGGGTTTTGAATGTCTCCAGAGTGGGAGACTCCACAACCTCTCTGGGCAGCCTGTTCCAGTGCTCCACCACCCTCAAAGTAAAGAAGTTCCTCCTCATGTTAAGATGGAACTTCCTATGTTCAAGCTTGTGCCCATTACCCCTCGTCCTATCAATGGGCACCACTGAAAAAAGACTGCTCCCATTCCCCTGGCATCCTCCCTTCAAGTATTTGAAAGCATTAATAAGATCCCCCCTCAATCTTCTTTTCTCTAGACTAAAGAGACCCAAATCCCTCAGCCTCTCCTCATATGAAAGATGTTCCAGTCCCCTAATCATCTTTGTAGCCCTTTGCTGGACCCTCTCCAGCAGATCCCTGTCCTTCTTGAACTGGGGAGCCCAGAACTGGACGCAGTATTCCAGATGCGGCCTCACCAGGGCAGAGTAGAGGGGGAGGATGACCTCCCTCGACCTGCTGGCCACACTCCTTTTGATGCACCCCAGGATGCCATTTTCCCAAAATATTCAGTAGCACACGAGCGTTCCTTGTTTTCTTTGAATAATATGAACTAGAGTAGAACTGTCCAGTTTTTAAAGTGACCTTATATTAGCACAAAGGAAAAAGCTTTCTGAATAGCAGTAAAATATATCCTTTTTCTAGAAAACAGGGGTGGAACTAAATGTTAGAGTTGCTTACAGAAGTTAAGTTGTGCAATCCAGATTTACATTTTAGATACCACTGCTATGAATGTTTAAATAGATGCAGGTTGCACAATACTGCTCTTTCACTCCTCTGGTCAGGGCTTTCCATATCTTCCATCGTGCTGGCAACTTGCTGTGGAGGAGCTGCCTGGCAAAATCTAAATTTCAGCTGATGGAAATAATAGCTATATTCTTGGCAGAACTGTTAAACAGGATTTATAGAGGATAGGGCATTACTTGACAGAATGCAAAAAAAAAAAAAAGATTTGGAGTGGAGAATGGCTGTATTCTTGGGCTGTGACATGCAGAACATCTGTTCTGTACATGGAAGGGCAGAATAATTTTCTGGAGAAATATCTGTATCAATAGCTACAAACCTATTTCTTTTCACTTCACTCTGGACTTTTCCCAAGTTCAGTGATATTCTAAAGGCAGAATTCTTTGCCTTTGTGCGTTTCAAATATTTTAATTAGTATCTAAAGAATTATTTGATGGTACTAAGATTTGGCTCTTGTGGAGGATGTTGATCATTTTGAGTAAGGTACACGATGATTCTATTTTTCAATATTGTCTTTGATACTTGATTTAAATTCTCAGTCAATGAAGAGCTGATATTATTTTAGCTAAGTTACTTCCCTAATTGCCTTTGTGTTTTAATTTGACTTTAATTTTATAACTTCAATTTAAAAAAAAATATTCTAAAACCTCTGTATCAAAACAATTTTCTAATATTAATTTTACTTCATGAAAAGAAAATAATTGAATTTGAAGTTTCTAAGTTACTGCTTTCAGCCGTTGAGATCTTTATATGGGTGAGAACTTGTTACCCTTGTATAGCATTTTGGATAATTATGAGAAATTAGATGTGATTGTTTTTACCTTGTTCCTGACTGGGCTTCTGCCAGCACCACAGTTGGCAGTCATCACGCTGATGGGAACAGCTGGGAGGCCAAGAATTAAAAAAGACGTGGAGAGAAAACCTTTGTTGAGTTGGACTAAATTGACACCTTGAGAGGACATGGCAAATTGGGATTGGAAATTTCAAATTTCTCTCTTTAGCATGTGCTTCCATTAAGTCGTGTTTTTTATACTGTAAGACTTAGAGCCTTTGCTACGTTCACACAGTGATGAGCGTAAGGGGGCCTACCCTTCTCACTTGGTTCTGTAGTGCATTGGCGTCTCCATCTTGTAAGGTGACACTGGTTACCTGTAGATCCAAGTGACCAGTTTGGGAATGGAAATGAGTGTTTGTGTCTGGGTGAGACAGCAGAACTTACCTTTACTCCAAGAATTTGTACTCGTCAACATCTGCAGTGTGTTCTGGTCTACCATGGGTCCACATAGACGTGTTGAACCACGTAATATGGTATTTGATGCAACTTTTGAAATGACATGCAGTTGTTCCTCTTATCCAATTGCTATGCGTATAAACAGGAGAACTGTGGATAAATAGAAATGGAAACACATTGTGAGCGTGGACGAAATTGGAAATGGGAGATCCCAAGAATGAAAGATCTTTTCTAGAAAACCTGCACGTTAGTTGAGATTTTAGTCTTTTTACTTAAATTTGGTTATGTAAACCTCAGCTACTGACAGCAGGTTGAAAAGAAATTTTTAACCCATATTTATTTCTTATTTGTGTTCATCGTTGTTCGTCAAAAAACAAATTCATCACCAAGAAGAAACATCCTGTAAACACACAAAGGTTTCTTATGCTCTTTAATTTACTAAGCTATTGGCCGAAATGCATTATTTTTACTATCTCTGTAATATTCTTCAATGCAAATGCTAGACTGAAGAGTCTGGGCTTTTCAAAGGTTTTTCAGTAGTCCACTGAGAACATTGTGTATCGTCTGAATGCAGGTTTTCTTCCCTGTATTGCTCATCTACTGACAGTGTATCTTCTAAGAACTAAGCCATCTGTTTTCATATAAATGTAATGGCATCAGTGATGAATATTGTTTCTATCAGATGTTCAGAAGAAATAAAAGCTAAGCCTCCCTGTTTCTGAAGAGAAACAAGAACTCTGCTAAATACTTGTAAAAACAGATACAGAAAAATGCAAGGGTGCCTCTGTAGCTGAAACCAGAGAAGTCGCTTACAGAAACAACCAAAGACAGATACATCTGTGTATATATTCTACTGTCGTGCTTAATTTAATAAAAGGGAACAACTTTACATGGAAAGTTGTTAGAAACAATCCTCAATTTAAATTCTTGCAGATGGCCTGGATACAATTTGAACGCATGTTCTGAACATGCTAGGGATCAAAAGAGATAGGAGAAAATCCAAAAGGAATCTTCCCTGGCTAGAAGCAAGGAAGGGAGAGTTGCTAGCAATACAAGAGTTCATCTGAAAGCTGTGCCTGTGTCCAAGAGAAGAAAATAGAAAAGATCAATACCTGACAGATTAGACAGTAAGGCATGCCAAGAAAGAATTGGAAGAATGATTTGAAGAAGGCACGAGAACTAATAAATTCTTTTGCAAGCATGCCAGGTGGAAAAAGCTGGCCACCAAGCTTGTAAGATGACTAATAGAGACATAAAAGGAATAATCAGAGGAATTAAGGCCAGAATAGGAAACTGGAATGAATATTTTGCATCTGTATCGCTACGGAGAAGTTTGAGCAGGTTGCCAAGCTCATTTTTTGAAGATGAGTCCTTCCTTGCAACCGTATTCCAGTTCCTTGGAGCTGTCATCAAGTCTGTGGGCAAAGAAACGTGGCTGAATTTCAAAAGGGGTTGGGTGTGGTTCTGAACCAAAGGCTCCAAGAGAAACTCAGCTGCTATGAAATAAAAAAGAAGGTCTTCATATTGATTAATGATGGAGAAATGATAGGAATTTGGCAGATGTTGTCTTTCTCAAATATCTTCTGGAAAATCGGCTTCATCTCCTTGTCTAAGTTCATGTTGATAGCTCTCCTTGGAAGAACTGCCGAGCACCGTAGTTAGCTGATTTTCACCTTCAAACTGTCTTTTAGCTGAATCACTCTTATTTTGCTTTCTAGATTTTGCTTGCTGTTTCTGAATTCTCGCTCCTTATTTGGGTTTGTGTACTTAGTGATAGATTGCCTGCAAGCTGTTAGTAAATCCAGAAGTATTGGGTATTTTTACTGCACATGAATATGTTAATAATCTAGCACCAGGCAACCTGCTTGCTAATTGCTCTTATGATGACTCTGCCACTGTTGATTCTTAAATACTTAGTGCAAAATATAAAAAAAAACTGCGTGTGAACTGCTGAATGGACAGAAAAAATGCAGAACTTCTTGTTTACTCACACTGTAGCTTTTGCTTTAGGGTACATTACTGGGAAGCGTTCTGAAAAGCAGAATGATAGGCAGTATGCATTAATGTACAACACAGCTTATATTAAAAATTGTGACCATTCGGGGTATTTTTTTTAAATTAAGTTACACTTTATACTAACTTCTGCGTGGTACCTGTATGCAAAGACAGTTAGATCTATTTACCCCATCCTTAAATTCTGTGTGGCGTGAAAACATTTGTCAGCTCTAGGACAAAATAGCGTAAGCGTGAAAGCTAGCATCAAGAGTCAGCCTTTTTCATGCATACCATAAATCACAATAAACACATTTTATCCTAATAAATGTGTTACTTAGTATTCAACTCCAGATCTTCTGTTTCAGTAGGAATGGTAATATTTTGACCTGGAGGTCTGACAGCATTAGACTGACTTGATTGTTAGCCTTACCTATTAGCACATGATGTAGTACTGTGTGCCTCGCACTCCGTGTACCTCGAAGCACAATGCCAATTATTTTCCCTGGCAAGCTGTCACCTGGCAGGGTGACTCTACTTGTACAATTTCCCTTGAAGTATACGAAACTAAATGATGCACAAACAAGGCAGGACATGTTTTATTTAGAAGGATTGTTTTAGGTGTTCCCGTATGAAAATGATGCTTGGGGGAAGTGTACTGTAGGTACTACATATTTAAAGAGACGAAGGAAAGCCCGACTTGGGATGGAATAAGCAAGTGTTCACGTCAATTTGTTGCATGTTCCCTTGGGTTTCTTGTGTTGCCTAATTTCACAACGTTTGCTTACTGTATTTGCTTTCTCCCCTTTTCTAGCTTACAGCTGTTCCTTGTCACCTTTTCAGTTTTGCACGCAGCAAAAAATGTGTCTTACAATTTGGCTTTAACCTACTGGGGGCAGAGGTTGTGTCTCAGAAATAGCTAGTATCAGTCATGGAAATTTGCGATTTTTAACTTGGTTCGTTACGAAGGCTCGGTCTTCTTTTACGACCTGTATGTGGTCGTGTGCCATGTGAACCTTCAGTTATGTTTGCTTTCATAAATACCTGTAAATGCATTTAGGAAGTGCTTGAACATTTGCCATTTTAAGGTAGCCGCTGGTGTTTGGATAAAAGGATCTGGAAGCTACTTGGTTTACAAAGAGGCAGTCATCTTCACGCTTACACATTTGCGTTAGCTGCTCATTTTAACGTAGGCTACAACAGCATACCTGGCTAATGTACAGACATCTCATAGTTCTCGTGTCTGTTCTGAATTTCACAGGTGATTGCCAAAGATAATTTTCTCCCACCCACTTAATTACAGAGTTTCATTTTCACCACTGAAAAACAAAGTTGTGTTTAAGAGATGTTTTGATGTGGTGTTGGCGGATATGGTGTAGGGGAGAACTTTGTAGAGTAGGGTAGATGGTTGGACTCGATGATCCCAAGGGTCTCTTCCAATCTAGACAATTCTATGATTCTATGATTCTATGTTTCTGTCTCAGTGTAATGGTATCAGCTTTTGTCTTGTGTTTTGAGACCACGGGTGTGGATGTCATTTGTAAGATAAAACATAGATAATGTCAAGGATTCATTAACAGACATCTAACCATTACCTTAAGTAATGTATACTAGAGGTTAACGAATAATGGCAGCAAGAGCCTCCATTAGGAGGTCATAAACTGAAACAAAGAGGATCCTACTGGATCTGAGGAGAAAAAAAACCCCACTCAGTTCACCATGAGGACAGTTGGGCACTGGATGTCTGTCCTTGGAAGCTTTTAGGATTGCTTGGAGGGGGCCTGGGCTCCTGGTGTGGAGGGGGCCCTGCCCTGAGCGGGGGCTTTGAGCTGGAGACCTCTGAGGTCCCTGAAAGGCGTCTGTGAGTCTGTGGCAGAAAGGAGTGGGAAGGAGAATGTATTGGGCACACTGTGTGTCTCGTTTATGGTATTTTGGTTTTCTGACCACAAGAATTATTCTTTCTCTGGTCAGCACGTTTCTTTGCATTAGCTACTATTGCAGCAAGCCTCACCATGGTGCATAGATACACACTTGCTTTTCTTACTTTTGTTCAGGAAAATAAAACATAACGCATAAGATGCAGTAAACTGACCTTCAGTATTTACTCTCCAATATACCAAAAAAATCAGCAAAAGCTATTTTTTGTCTTTTTTTTTTTTTCCTTAAGGTCTGAAAATGCAACTGGTACTGTCTCAGCAAGCTTGATAAGGAGGTAAAAGCAGGAATTAATAAAATGCTCTTTCGGTATTTTTCTTCTTATCCCAGCATACAGTTTTTCAATCTCCTGCCTTTTTGGGATTGTGAAAAAAGGAGAAAACTATTGGCAGTAAATGTTGATATTAACGCTAGTATAGAAGTAGAAATTCTGTTCAGTGTCTAGCAGTGTAAAACTGAGAAACTAAAGTGCAGGGGAGTTCTCATAGAGTGGTCCGTGTTAAAAACTCTCCACCACCTGCAGTAAGCACGTTGTCCTAATGAAGACATCCTAGTTAGGTGTTCAGATTTTCTTTGCTGTTGAAGAAGCTCAGAGCTTGATGTTGCAGAACTTCCTCCAGAAGTAAGGAAATGTTAGTATTTATAAAGCAGCTTTCTGGTACAGGAATTTGGACAGTCGTCTACCTGGAAGTTTGGCTATGCTCTGCGGGGATTTTTGGGATTTTTCCCCCTTGTTTGATTGTTTAGTTGCGTTTCAAACCTGCCTTTCCAGAGAGCTCACCTGCATCAGCTTGACACCAGTGTACTGCAGCATATTTTATTAGAGGCCTGCTTTGGTCTGAGCTTGTTTGGATACAGCACTCACGTCACATTGTGAAAGGCAGTTTGATGTTAGAGCTGGACGTTGGCGCTCTGTGATTTTCTGTGGTGGCTTGGTGCCTTCTGGATGAATCCAAAGGCTGCATTTCCTTAAAATGAGACAAGTGGATTAGAGAACCGTAACACAGAGGACTAATTTTTCTGGCAATTCATTGAGATAAGAAAGTAAAAGTTTATGTGCCTTAAATGGGAGGGGCTACAGAAATGGCATTTTGCAATATTTCTTAAATCGTGGAAGTGTTTCTTCTGCACGCTGAACCTCATTTATTAATTTTCTTGCCATGCTATGAAGTTTAGTATTTTTCCCAGATATCAGAGGAAAAGTCCTTTGCAAATCAGAGCGGGTAGATGGAGACTTCCTTTAAAAGAGTACTTTATTTGTCATTGAGAGAAATGTGAGAACCAAATACCTTTTGTAGTTCCTCTTGTATTGTTCCAAGTTTTTGCATTTTGAATTGTTTGTAAAGCAACTTCACCTACTAAAATACTGGTACAAATACCAATCAATACAAACAAACGCTATTAAATATCCAAGGCAATTAAATCAACCTACTATGCATGTTGTGGTACTGCTAATCATAGGTAAACAAGTTTACTACTGAAAATACTGAGTTAATATTACTGAATACAAAAAGGACTGTAATTGTTTTAGTAAAAATGAGAAACAAGTTTCTTGTATTATAAATACATTTGTAGTTTATTATAGATAACAATGAACCCTTAGCATTTAAACTGCCTTATTGAGAAACACAGATGAATTTGTGTACAGTGCTACATCAGGAAGGGAGTGTAGAGAACAAATACAACACAAAAATCATAGGATGTATGTCTTTGTATTGCTGCCTGAATTTGGATATGGAAATAAGAAAAGTTTAGATGACTTGGATAAAGTAAGGGGTTTATATTTTTTCTTATATAAATCCTCCTTTTTTGGGCGGTATGGGGGGGGTAATTTAGAAATTATTTCATGGAAAACAGTAGCAGTCCTTCTGCCTCAGCAGCTTTCAGTAATGTAAAAGACACTGGAAACTCTGATAAAGTAAGATACAGCCGGCCCTATTCCAGATTCTGATTTTAATTAGTGTTTTACCAAGAGACAGCTAGGTGAAAATTGTTGATGTTTAGAATTCACAGTGTAAACTATAAGCACTAGGTGTTAATATATTTAGAAAACTAGTTTTTCTGCCAAGGATAAGTTATTTTTCTGTAAAAATAATACTCCTTTTGGAGACTGGAGGATTGCTTGTGGAAAAGTTCCTTATTTTCTCATGTACTTCAATTTAATTAGGCAAATATAACAGTAGAGGTTTAATAACTTACGTGAATGAAGTTGGGGAAAAGTAAACCCAAATTAACATTACACTAAAATGTTGCAGGTTTTTTTCCTCTCTCTAGATCTCTTTAGATCTTAAATACATGCATTCCTACATGTTTCAAAATTCTTTGTGAATTTGGCTGTGAATCACTCTTTCTTTAAGTTATTCAGGCTGCAGAATGAATATGAGAGTCAAATCAAGCTGAAATCACCGTCTGTACTCGACTGCCCGAAGTGCATGTAACTAGTTTATCTGACCAACGCAGTCTGAACTTTAGGCGCGTAATCTATTTAAGTATATATCAATTACTCTGTAAGAGTTAATTATCAAGTTATCCAGTTAGGGGAGCAATCACATATGTTACCGTTTTTCACAGTCATCAAATATTTTAGGCAATCTTTTGGCAAGTATTTGACCTAAAAGCTCATTTTCACTAATTACTAAAAAAAAAATCAGACTCCTTGCATATTTAGAAAAATACAGACATACGGAAACCAGTGTTCATTTTCAGAAACGGAAGCAGATTTTCTTAATTTCTGAGCATTCGCAGCATTCATTCTGCTGGCGTTCTTCTGCTGCAGGATGGAGTAAAGGTCCTTGGTCCACTCCCTGCCATTGGCCTCTCTACTTGTCTTTGATAAACTGCATGAAATCTCTTCTGTGCTCTGAAACCAATACTGTGCTGAGTACAACGTGTGTCTACCTGTCTGTCCTGCAGGAATTGATGGCTGTGAAAGTCTTGACTCTGGAAGGAAATGCAACGTTTTAGCCTGTAGTAAGATAAGAGCATTAATTGCATCGCGTGGAGATTATGGACAACAAAAAGGTCCTCATGTTGTGTATAGATTTTTAAGCTGGTGCAAAAATCCTGCCCTGGCAAAAACTAGGTAGCCGTCCCAAAACCTCAGATAAAATTACAAGAGTTAAAAATTGGTTTTCTGGGTGTAAATGTTAAATAATCACAAAATTTTTATTTTTTTTTATGTTCATCCAAGGTTCTTCCCCAGTGCGGATGCTGAAGTGAAGGAATCACTGTACGCTAGCCTGTTTTTCACGCATTGTGAATTTTTTTACATATGCTGATTGTCTTGTAAAGTGTCTCAGGGACCTGTAAGAAAGCCTGGGGGATTAAAGGCTCTGTTTTGTTTTGTTTTCTGCAGACAGGTACTAAGAGCTAATAATAGCTGTTAAAGTATCCTCTTCCTTCTCTTTCATTAAAAGAAGATTGAGGCCAGGCTTAGATCAGTTAACAGCAGACATTAGCAAATGAGTTAGTGCAGAAGGTCCTTGTAAAGGGTTTTTGTGGCCATAAAGTCCTGCAGCAATTTCAGCATTGTATTGTGCAAAGGAAAGATATTCTAAAACGCAGATAAAGTTTCTTTGTTCAAGGAACTCTTCAGTAAGCTGTACCATGCACATGGGGTTTTTTGCACTATGTTTTAGAATCAGTGCTAAAGCTTCTAAAGCCTTTTATATTGAACATAAAAGAAAAAGGAAGAAATCTGCCGTGTTAGTGTCTGTAATCCGTGAGTCTGTGTGGGTTATTAATGCTTGCTAGTTTGTATATGAAGAGAAGTGAGGAAAATTAACTTTAAATTCTGCACTCCCCTTCCAGCCTGCTGCATCAATTCTGCTGATCCTTTATCAACTGGCCTCCAAAACCACGGAGTACTGTATACCTCCAGATTCTTCTAAAAGACTACAGATTTAAGAAAGAGAGGTGTTATCTTTGTGCTAAGTGACATGAAACACACGGTGTGAATTACGCGCATCTCCTTTGGAGCTGTCGTGAATTGTAAGAGGCCCTAAGGTTGCATCAGGCGATGGTTGTGCAAGCTGTTGGGGCTGCCCTGGGCTGGTGCAGGGTACTATAATAGCTACGAAATTGTAGACTGAGAGGTAGGACTGGTACAGAGGGTGCTGCCCTAAAAGTGAGGGTCAAAAGTATCAGGGCCCACCTGTTGCAGAGTTGGGTTTTGGCCAGAGAGGTGAAGAAAAAGGCAGCGTATCCAGGGTTTCTGCACGGAGAAGTGTCTGTGTACTTTTTTGGCTTTTGGCACAAGGTACACAGAATTTATTACTTTTGTAAGTAAATAGATGTCATAAATAGCTACATAGTTTATGTCTCCTTTTTATCTCCATGAGTCATTGCAAGGTCTTCAAAGCTGCAACTTTTCAAGAAAGCAACAGTAATTATAAATCAGAAAAACATCTGTTTCTATTAATAATTTTTCAGGGTAAAATGTATTTTGGAATGTGGACTCACTATTAACATTTTGTGACATTGATTTGTCAGCCACTTGTACAGATGAGATTTTCCTCGTGACCTAGACTTTTTTTAAGTCTTCCTGAAAACTCCCCCCCAACCCATCCTGGTCACAGCTTATCCCTGCCGTAAGGCCCCAGGCTTATTTGATGCTGAAGGTGGTCCTAAAAGCTGAGGGGCACTTGCTTATCTCACGGCCTCCTGGGAGGTAAAGCTAAATAAGCTCAGACATAGAGACAGTCTGTGGGAAATGGTCAGCAACAGGCATTAATTTTCTCTAGGCCGTATGGATTTTTTCGAAAGAGTGAGCATTTAGTGGGTGGAGGGAAATAAAATTCCCAAGTTAAAATGCTCTCTTAGCGAACCTTCAGCAGCCACAGAGCCACTCTTGGTCCTTTCTCAAGTCCTGGAGAAGGTTATCAGGGTGTCTTTCTCTTGGATGGGGACTGTCTTATCAAGACTGTCTCTGTCTTTCCTATTCTTGAGCCAGTTTCTTTCTCATGTTATATTTAATCCCAGAATAGAGTTTTCATTGTTACTTGGTGGATGTTGCTGTCATTGTCTCCCGAAAAACACCTGCCCCCAAGTTCCTATCTGTGCCAGTTTATATGATTACATATAACTTATACATGAGGGTTCAGCCCAAGACAAGTGACTCATTCTTTCCTCTTATAAATAGCATTCACAAAGCTGAATAGAGGAAGGAAACAATGAACATGAGTACTTCACAAGTTATTTTTAGAGTAAAATCAAAATTTGTTCATGGTTTAAAAAGATCTCCATCCTCATTATTAGTGGTGTTATTATTGCTGTGACTATTTTTACATGGTGCCTTAGATTTACAAGTGTTATTTTTGACCAAATGGAAAGACGTTTGTTGAGAGTTCATGGTAATCAGAGGATTGTTTCAAGATCCCTACACAGGGATACTGCATTTCTTTGCAAACATGAAGGATTTCTTAGGGTGTTTGGGGGTTGGTTTTGGTTTCTTTTGAAGGGGGTAACAGTGGGGAATGGGAGAGTGCCAAGTTGTGTCACAGCAGATTCCATAAACTAATTCCCGTTGCATGTTAGCACCTAAGAAATGGTACATACACACAGACACTGGCAAAAGAAGCGTGACTCTTGTTGCTGCAGACTTTCAACTGGTCCTTAAAGAAGGCAGAGGAGCAAACGTGAGAGTCTTGGTCAGGTCTCAGGGGATACATACATGCACACGCACACCCCTGCAGGCTCACACTGACGTACTCTTTTCTAGCCGTGGCAAGCTTTCTGTGTCCTGGTTTTGATCTCATTTTACTTTCCTGGATACCATTTTTGATCACCGGTATTTTATGTTGTGAAGGCAGAAGTTTTGAATCCTTCCAAAGAGAACTTGTTATTCTCCAGGAAGGGGAAAAAGTCGACTTTCATTCTTCACTATGACTATATTTGATTTGTGAAACCGAGTGGTCCATAAAACAGCACTGTGGAAGAAAATTTGATGGGTTCCAGGTACTGAAAAGCAAAGCTATGAGCAAGTTAACTGGCAATAGGTATTATAAATCATGCAGTCAAAACAGCCAAAATTTTTGGTGGAGCCAGTAAGGCAGAATATCGTCACGGGGCAAGGTCGATTGCTCTCACAAGGGAAAGAAAACACTTCTTTCCATTTTTTCTTTAATGCTGAATAAAAGTTAGCTACCCGTAATGACAGCAGCTGCCACCGACGTACTTACCTGTGTGTTTAAGACGGAAGTTCTCTGTTTAGAGTGTACTCGTGAGTGCCACTGTGGCAAAAATTAACTCCCAGGGGAAAGGAGGAAAAACCTGCCTTTATCATGTCATGTTCTAGAACGGGAACATAGAAAAAAAAATTTAACAGCCTAAACCAACATGTGACATAATGTAAGTTCTGCTATAGCCAAAATTATATATAAGTCTTTGGTGAAGTGTACTACTTCAGTGCTTATCATCCTGAAAATTCACTTCCCGATTGAAAATTTTCATTACTGACCTTAACCTAAACGTGAATTTGGGTGGAGACGTTGTTACTTTTTTTTTTTTTCTCAATTACCAAAATAGTTTATCTGCCTGGTATAAATAAACATCCCTAGGCAAAACTAGCTGAACTCTACCGTGTTGCTTTGCAAAGAAGAGGTTCATATATCACTTACTGTTGTGAGAGTTTGTTGTTGTTTTTAAGGAAATGAAAATATTTCTTCCCTCTCCCTTATGAAAAGTGTGTGGATATTTAGAAATGAGGGCTTCTATCGTGAACAGATCTATGTTCATCCTTCCTTTATATAACCATGCCTTTTTATTTGGATCAAGTTATACTCAGCAGGATCTTCACTTCCTAATATTATTCTGATTCAAAATTAAGAAAGTTTAGGTGCACTGAATGTAGATATTAGATATCCAACTTGTATAAAACATAAAATGAAGTGATGTTCTCTCTTGACAATAATTAGGTATAGATCACAGAATTATCTCAGATGAGAAAATTCACTTGGATGCTAAAGCTTCTGTTTGACTATTAAGTCATAGAATCATAGAATGGTCTAGGTTGGAAGGGGTCTTTAAGATCATCGAGTCCCACCATCAACCTAACACTGCCAGAACCACCACTAAACCATGTCCCTCAGCACCATGTCTGCCCATCTGTTAAATACCTCCAGGGGTGGTGACTCCACCACTTCCCTGGGCAGCCTGTGCCAATGCTCGACCCTTTTGGTGAAGATATTTTTCCTAATATCCAATCTAAACCTGCCCTGGTGGAACTTAAGGCCGTTTCCTCTTGTCCTGTCGCCTGTTACTTGGGAGAAGAGACCAACCCCCACCTGGCTACACCCTCCTTTCAGGGAGCTGTAGAGAGTGGTAAGGTCTCCCCTCAGCCTCCTTTTCTCCAGGCTGAACACCCCCAGTTCCCTCAGCTACTCCTCATCAGACTTGTGCTCCAGACCCCTCACCAGCTTCCTTGCCCTTCTCTGGATACGCTCCAGCACCTCAATGTCTTTCTTGTAGTGTACCTCTGATTCAAAAAGATAGATGTGACATTTTAGCCGAAATGGTGGTTTAAGATGTCGACTTTGCATCGAAATTATGTTTGCTTCTGAATGTGTAACAACAGAGTATTTATTTCCAGATAATTATAATTCAGTACAATGCAAACAAAATCTCAATTTGTCTTCATTAATGATCTGCTGTCTCATTATATGAAGATCGGTAACAATCTGATATTTGAGATCAGTTATAATTATCAGCAAGAATGCAAAATAGTTCAAGTGTTTCACATTTTGAGTTTATTGAATATGATTTGTCATTATTCTTAATCTGCTATCAGACACGACGTGTAATAGATGAGCAGAGCAGCACAGAAATTTGCAGGATCATCTGTATTCCTTTGTAGCTGAGCTGGTTGTACTGTTCTGTGTTTGATGTTGACCTCCTGATGTCATGGCCATTATAGATATAACCAAGTCTAGCAAGAACATTATTTAGATAAATTCCTCTGTTTTGAACTGCATATCAAGGGCATTAAAATGTTTACCATTGTGCCATGGGCTAACTCCATTCCAAGTTTATTATTAGATTTACCTGGGGCATATACTCAGACTGGTTGAGCGGGAGGTACTAGGGACTGTAAGGCTTTCCAGCGGCCTTGTCTCCCCGTACATATATATCCCTTAGGAAATACAGTTCCTGCTTTCTGCAATAAAAAGTTTCTGTTTTCAGCCTTGATTCACCTTGTGCTTAGGGCATGGCCTACTCATGGATTATTCTTTACTCTCCCCGCTAATTATTTCATTTGGACAGAAAGGAGGTGGGACAGGAGGCATCACGAATCAGCTGCGTGCTTGAACCTGGCATCCCAATGCCAAGTGTGTCTTTTTTTTTGCGCTATTCAAGTGGCAAGATCAGTTCTCAGGCAGTGAAAAGCCTGGACACCACCAAGAAGCAGAGGATATACCTAGGATCATATACTTCAGGGTTGGGTTTCTTTTTTTTCTTCTTTTTTTTTTCCAGGGTGTTTTTCAACAGATGGTTGGAAATGGTCTTCTAAAGTATTCTGCTGCTGTTAGCAGGTGGCTAGTGGTGGACGCTGGGGCAGGGCAGAGATCAGTCAGAGCTCAGCGGGCCCGCTGGTTTCTTCATGAACAAACTGTTGCCATTTCTGAGAGCTGCAGAGCAGCTGCCTAGCAATGCCTTCATGTGCTCAGAGAGCATTGGCCTGAAGTCCATTTTTGGACAGAACGTTTTCAGCAAGCTAGGCTGTGAGCATTACTTCCTTGGTATCAGGAGTCCCATCTGATCCAGTCTGGGTCAGTGGAAGGGAATCAAGTGTGGTGTTGATTCTAAGAGTAAATCCGAGTCTCCTACCCAGCAGTCACAGCTCTTCAAGATGAGCTCTCTGTGTCTGTTTCCCCAAAGTGTCAAAACATTCTGAATGTGTAACATTCAGGGTCAAAACACCAGGAATCTGAGCTGACAGAAGGGATGTGGGATCCCTGACCTCCCTCAGTCAGATATGGGGCTGCTGCCACATGCCAGCACACCAGTGATATGAGTTTAGCCTCCGTAGGTACTTCTGCCCAGTGGATATGAATCGCAGGAGGTGGAAGTGAGCCAGAAATGAAATGTATGTGACGAGCATGCTCTGAAGGATAGTATGTATTTGTATCTTAGTGGAAAAGCATGGATGTCAAAAAGCTAACAGATGCCTGATGATCAAGTTTGGAAATTCTGTAAATTTTGGAAAAGCTAATTATTTCATGATAATATTTGGGAGGTAGAGTACCAGTGGAGATACAAGGAGAGAAATGACAGCAGGGTTGAAATGGGTTCCAGTAAATTCAGGATGTGACCGCTGAGACCTCAGGAGCTGAAAGAAGTCCCCCAAGAGCCCTTAAAAGAGTGAGTGGAAGAACACACGAGAAAGGAGGCAGGGACGGCCAAGAGGTTGACAGAGAGGAGGATGGGAGGAGAAAGAGAAGCGGATCATCCAAGTATGTGAGGAGGAAAACACACAGCAGAGAAGGAAGAGGTTCCAAGAGAGAAGAGGTGCTCCAGAGACAGGAGGAGGAAAAGGGAAAGCGGTAGGAACTGGTGGGCAGGCACACAGGAAATAGGAGCTGGAAAGCTGGGAAATGGCAGGGAAGGAGGAACAGAGATGCATTACTGAGACGTGGAACTAGCTGGAGGATTGGTGCAGATACGCAGAGAATGGAGAAAGAAGAGTTAACAAGAAGGGAAGGTACTAGGAAGGCTGGAAAGAAAGGAGACAACGTGGATAAGAAAGGATTAAGCTTAAAGCAAAGGAGCTTTTTCAACAAATTATGTGAGCATAATTAGCATTTAGAAGGGAGAGAGAAAAGGCATTGTCAAGATCTGGACCATGTTTTGAATTACATTTCCATGATAAAATATAAACACAAGTTAAAAAATTATATTACAAAACTGTGTTCTGCACCTATCCACTTGCATTTGGTAGTCATAGCAGGAGAGGGACAGAGATTTGAAGAGGATGGCATGGTGGTTTTGCAAGTAAATTTGAAGAAGTGGCTTCATACATACAGTGACATGAGAGAGTGCAAAAATAAGGGCGAATGGATGATGATGAAAAGTAGCACTGCTGGTAGAGAATTGGCACAGGTTTCTTCCTTCCTTTTGTTGTCTCGTCTGAGAGAGCCTAACAAGGGTGTTTCTGTACGGTTATTCCCTGTTAGCACAGCCTATGCAACGGTTGCAGGTACTGAGGTTTCAGTCAGAAAATCACCAAAGCGTAAGGAGAACCTGCCTTCCTCTTACTCCTTTGCTAGGCTCAGCGTATACCTGGAGACAAATTTTTCTTAACTGTAGAAGTGGGTGTTCCTAACAGTTGTTTGATTCAGTCAAACACTGACGGTGCTTACTGCTGTGCTTTCCTCTGGAGGAGTTTTGTCCAGCCGTGGAATACTTCAGCATAAAAATTAGGAATGGGGTGGAGAGCGACACACAGAGATCGAAAAGGGATAAGGGGGTTATCTGCAGAAGATTTGAAACTAGCATGTTAATCATATCAGTCTTTTCTGTAGAATACTCAAAAAAACCTCAGGTCCGTTTGAAATATTTTATCTTATTTCCTGTAAGACCTGAATCAACATAAAATGAATTTGAGGAATACTTAAAGGTATTCTTAATCCACCTTTGTTCTTTTCAATATACTTTAAATATGTTTCCATTAACTTTCACAATACTGCACAACGTTCCTACTTCGAAGAGCTACTTGACCCTTTCTCAAAGTCTATCACATAATAACACATTAACATAGAAATGATTCTAAGAGGTGAAGTTGAAGGCACTGAGTGGTTACAATCTTCCTTCCTCAACTGGCTAAGAAATGTGAAAAAAAAAAATTTATATATACATCGCACATTTTTACTACTGCACAATATATATCCAAGCAATCAAGAATTTTCAACAATAAATAAATACCAGCTCTGCATAGCATTTTGAGAAGCAAATACTGCCAACTTTAGAAAATAACCAGCAAACCTCAAAATTCGGTGCTCTGTGATTTGCCGTGGGCACTGCGGAGGAGCCAGAATGCTTGCATCTTTTCTGCTTGTCTTAGTTCGAGTCAATCCACTCCAGCCATGTGCGCAAAAAGCTCATTGGCACTAGAAAGGCAATTACTTACTCCCTGCTCGCTTACTGTACGTGCCTCAGCGTCGTAAAAAATGGCAGTGCTGCTGTTGTGTTGAACTGATGGCAAAGTCTGCTTTTTTCTTTAATCCTCAAGAGTCTAATACTAATAGAGACTTGGAATTGCACAACTGTGAACTCCTGGTTATATTTTGAGACTCTCATCCTAAATATTCACACTTACTCAGAGAAGAAAAAGTAAATCAAAACACTGTGATCCAAAGGTGGAACCAGAAGAGCAGCCTCAGCGTCATGCCCATTGGTGGTTTTTTGAACAGCTGATAAAGTGCATTGAAACTCACCTTTACCCAGCACTGAGAAAAAGAGGGTTTGGAGCAAAGTCGGTAATTCTTCTCTTTTGCCGGTTCTCTGGCAGGTGTGTTTGATAGGCTGTTTGCAGTTTGTGTGTATTTGAGGTGGGCAAAGAAGCACTTTCTTGCCATCATCTGTTTCTTGGAAGCTCTCCATGACCATTTAAGGGTCCTCTTGTCTTCTGGGGGAGAAACAGACTGGGAGAAGGGGAAGAACTGACATAGGTGTAGAAGTGGAGAAGGTATGGACAAAATGTAAAAGGGAGAGCTCAGGCTTCTGTTCGAGTAAGAGAATGGATATTCCTGCCAAGCAATGCCCACAGACTTCGGGAACAAGCCTTTGTGTAGAGGCATTAAGGAGTCAGGAGGGCAAATACACCTCTGAATTTAGGGAAAATATTCACATTGTGGTGAAGAACAAAAGAATGATCTAGATTTTGTCTCTCTTGACTGTTTTTCACAGAGTTTCAAAGCGTCCTTTTCAGAGCGATATTGCTCAGCATTCCTTGGAGTTGCATAAGGACACCAGAAAAACAGAAGAGAGGGCTTTGTGGTTGTGGATTTGTTACTGACAACAAGTAACCACCCGATCATTGAGTTAATCAGGGTAAACACACGTGCCGTTGGTAGTAGGTGGTCTGGGAACTAATTCACAGTCAGAGACTGGTCTTTGTTCATCTCCTCTGGTATTTTTGGTGTAGATAGTAATAATGAATGGGTAATTCTGGGGTTTTGGGGGGTTTTGTTTTGTTTGTTTGTTTGTTAGTTTTTAAAAAGATGATTTAGGATGAAACAAAATGCTCTTGTCTAACAGTAGGGTTTAGGACCTGGGAGAGCATAAGGATTTCCTTCCTTAATATGTGGGAATTAGCCTTGACTGACAAGGCACTAGCATGCAGCTGACAGAATCCTCAGTTAGCTTACAGGTATATGGTATATAGGACTATCAAAATAAAGTGGTTCTTGTTTGAAGTGGAATTCATATGAGGATCCAGCCAGAAGTGTCAATGCCGGAACGGAGGTTGCCATTGTGTCCTGGGGGAAAATCAATGCAAGTTGGATAGCAAAAAGTACTTTCTTTTTTTTTTTTTTTTAAATCTTTGCTATGTAGTAATGGGGGCTGTGTAGGGTGAACTGTGAAAACAAGAATAATATGAACCATTGCATAGTACTTTACTCAAAGCAAATTCAGTGTGTATTGTACTGTATGTATAGTATGCTGTGTTGTTGTGCTTTCTGATGTTCGAGCAGGGCTTTAAGAAGTCTCTCCAAAGAGAGCCTTTTGCCTTTCAAAAAATCTAGTTCTGAGTGATATATAAAGAATAACCATTTGAAGAATAAGTTTCCAGGTAGTGAAAGGCAGATAATCAACTAAATGCCTTGAGTGTGGCAGCTGGAAGAAGTAAACAGAGTATGGGAGATGATACCAGAGAGAGAGAAATATGCCAAAAAGTCCCAGTGCGATTTTGGGGTTATTGCTGGAGCAATTAAGGAAATCTCTCAGGTAGGATTACAGCCTTTAAAAAATTGCTAGTTGAGGAGATGTCAGATCTCTTATAAGAACTAATATTTGGATATAAAATACCCATTTCCTACAAAGGGCATTTAATTTTTTGATGCATTTCTCTGTCATTTTATTGCTGAAGGATGAGCAAACAATTTGGGGGTTTTTTATCATTTGTTTCCCTTGCTGCCTACTGTCAGCTCACCTAGTGAGAAGGAAGCAGAATGCAACCCCAGACAAGCTGGGTTCAAGTGGGATGGGAATAAAATGGTCTTTATCTGTAGCTCAGCCACTTACACACTCATTGCTGTAGTAGTGGTGGAAGCCATGCCGTCCTCGTGCGGTTGTGAAGCTGTTGGTTTCATGCTTTGATGAACAGTTGTTCACAGCAGAAAAAAACGTTTTTAAGCTGATATTTTTTTTTCCTGCTTGTTGACAGTAACTGAAGGGCATAGGCATCTGAACCACAGAGGTGTTTCTAGGACAAGACCATGGCATTTGGATGTTACGGTGGGTTGGAGAGCTCTTCAGACACACCTCTCACAGCCAGTGCATTCAGAAAGAGAAAGAAGAGAGAGAATTATAATTCCTATTGATTGTTTGACTGTGACTTCAGTAGTTTGGCACGGTCTTGTGCTTGAAGTGCTTGGATTTTGTTTGGTGTTCCAAACTTGGGTGGGCTTGAAATGGCTGAAAGGGCTCTTCCAAGCTTTGAGAGCTACTGAACTCTTAGGCCACCAAGCAAAATGTACACATTTACTAAGCACTTTTTAATACATATGTGTATATGTGTGTTTATATATCTCTATGCATATTTTTATGTTTGTGTTTGTATCCACATATGTATATATATTTACTGTATTCGCTACATTCCTTTGTCACTTTCAAATCAGTTAATTTTAACAACCTGTCTGCGTCTTCAGGGGCCCCTAGATCCCAACCCAGATCCTGCGTGAAACAGTGAGGCTCTCTAAGACGTGTTGGCCTTAAAAGCGAATAGCTGTGCTAGGATGCCCACCATGCCTGATTTTACAAACCTGGCACCCGAGCAGCTGCAGTTAGCATCAGCACCCTGCCACGCTGCTCTGGGCAGCCTGCTCAGCCCCGCAGTCTCCTTGCTACACGACACAGTACGTTGTAAACATGACATCAGGTGCCACAACACAGGGAGGATGAGTGTACCGGGGCGGCATCCTCTCCGCCAGGGAACAGCCTGTTGAAAGGAGAGCTTTGTGTCCACCCACTGGATTGCTGCTTTGGGGATAGATTTTTATCCTCTTTCTTCCAAGGGTTAAGCAGAGCTCACATTTTCTGTTTAAAACATGCCAGCAGAAGGGGATTCTGTCCTAGGACTTTCTCTGCATTTTACATTAAACAGCCTGATCACCAGGCTACAGAGGAGTTATCTACTAATCTGGCTTTGCAGCCCAGTAAAACCTGCTTTGCTGGCAGGGATTCAGCAGCAGCGGTGGGAGTCTCTGCCAGAATTGTTACTATCCTGGTGCTTAGAGTGATTTCCTGCAAACCAGAAGTGATATCTTCTTGTTTTCTTCTCGTCCTGAAAGGCTTTAGTTTGGTTTCATTTCCTTTGTGGAGGATGCTAGGCATCTCCATCCCTTCTCTGGCCGAGATTTTCTAGAAAGCTGTAGTAGTAATTTTGTGAAGGGCGTGGGATGTGGGAGTTAGGCTGTGAGAGGTGATGTGTATGGAACCCTATACATCTGGGCCCTTCGTCTCTGGATTTCACTAGGCCTAAGGTGGGAAATGTTGTCTTTCTCAGCCTTGGTTGGACTAAGGCAGTTCTGAGTCTGCACAGAGATGGAGCTCCAGACAGCTGGGAAATGTGAAGGTTAAAATGCAGCAACAGTTGTGGTCTTTCAACAGCACAGGGTGAAACGGGAGCATTTCAAGTCTGTGGTTCGATTTAGGCACTGAAAATTCCACACACTTCCCTGAAATCTTGTTTCAGTTCAGGACTGCCGGGCTGGCCACGTTCTGCTGAGTTGCACTGAGGGCTTTTCCTTCCCCTCTGCCCCAACAAGCCTCGCAGCTGAGACGAGGGTCTCATCCATACCAGGCTGTGAGCACGCATACGTTGGCCAAATCCTAGTCTGTGCAAAGCCCCGACGTGTTTTCACAGAGTCCTTTTCCTGGTAGTTTTGTGCAAGGATTCCGAGGACCTGCACCCAAAGGGCTCCTGCCACCTCAAGGACCATTTTCGTGGCAGGCCAAGGTGGGATTGGGCCCAAAATGTTGCCTTTGCAGGAAGAATTACTGGTTACGTAGTCATCAGCTCTGCCGCACTTTAGATGAGAAGTTACTGTGCTGGTTCCATCTACTTAAACCTCCTGGTTCTTTAAATAGGTGTCCTTGGCCAGCTTTTCGCACTCCGTTAATCCTAGCACAGATGAACCGGCATGAATATAAATGTTTATGGCAGTTTTCACAGCTGCATATGGAATATATCTGATTGTTTGCATATAATCAGTGCTGTGGGTTTGTAATTGGATGCTCTATAAAGACTCTTAGATAATCTTTCTGAAAGGAGCTGTGTAAATGCAGATATAATTAGCTTTATGATTTTTTTTTGAAACAGATATCTTTTAATAAAGCACTGGAGCACAGAATAGCCATTTCCTGTGATTTTCATTCACATAATATTTATAGTGCTACAGAACAAATGAGCCATTGAAAAGGGAGAAAAATTAATACTGTGAATGAACTTGCCTTGAGAGGAATTTGAGATAAAATTATGAATCTAACAAACTTCAGTAAACCAATTACTGCTCCTCCTGGATTTGTGAATATGAAAGCTCAATGGGATTTGATGTAATCCCTCCCTGTGAACAGATGGGCAGATTGCGGGTCTCTGCAGAACACGTTCCAGCCTTCCCAATTCCTTCCACGGTCAGCTGTGATCGTGTTTCTTTACACCTTGCCTCTCGGTGACAAAAATACTGCAAAAGGCATGAGTGGGATCAGTTAAGATGTTTGTGATGTGCCTCTGTGCAAACTAGTGTTTTGTTTTTTTCCCACCTAGTACTTCCAGTCTCTTCATGGGGAAGAAGGATGGTCTTTTTTGAATGCCCGGTGGCACATTGTAATGGGCCCACTACTATTACTGTAGTTAAGAGGTGGTCAGCATTTTATTATAAACTCCTGTTTGCAGGGAATTATCGCACAGCCAAATCTTTTACTCCGGGTTCAAACCAACTAAATCAAAAATATGAGAACTAAGCCAGGAGCAATATTTAATTCTCTGCCCTCCCTGAAATCAGTTTGATCACAGTTATTGAGTTGCCATCTGCATTTTCTGCCTTCTAGAGCAGCAAACTTTCTGCTTTTCAGGAAGATAGTAAAAATGTTGCATCAGGTCATAGATGAAATGATGCTGTATTTTGTTTAGTCTAATTCCAACAGCCTCCTAGTGCTGCTTATGTTGTTCCTTGTGTTGCAAAACATACATGCATCTGCGGAGTGGAAATCTGCAAGTAGTTTTGTTTGCCTCAATTAAACTGCACAAAATCTTAAAATCATTAATATTTTTAACTGTTTTGTACAGTTATGGTCTTGCTTTTAACTGGAAATATGTATGTTGGTAACTTTAAGACTTGATCCAACATCTGTTTCCAAAGTAGTAGCTACTATTTCACACCTATAGAATCATAGACTATCTCAAGTTAGACAGGACCCATAGGGACCATGGAGTCCAATTCCCTGCAGGACAGAAATTGGCTCTTGTCTATGTGCGTACGTAACTTACTTCAAGGCAAGACTAGAAACTGTAGAAAATTTACGTTGGGAGGGACCTCGGCAGGTCTGTGGTCCACCCTCCCCCTCAGAGCAGGGCCAGCTCTGGGGTCAGACCAGGCTCTTCGGGGCTCTGTCCAGGTGGGTCCTGAGAACCTCCGAGGACGGAGACTGCAGAGCCTTACAGGCAGCCTGCTGCACCTCTTGCCTCTGCTCGTGAGGAAAAGTTATTCCTTATATCCAGTCTAAACCTCCCTTGTTTCAGCTTATGCCTTTTGTCTCCTGCTGCATCTTGAGCCCCATCATTGAACCATTTTTTCAGTTCACCTGTTTTATAGTTGTTAACTCATTTAGACTGTGCCGTCCTCACTTGGATACAAAAATTTTGTGGAAGACAGTGCTGGAAGTCTTGAGAAAGTCGAGGGAAATGACAGCTACTGTCCCCTCACCGCTTTTTATCACTTTATTTTTTTCTGTCACTTTATCACAGTCAGGTTGGTCAGGCGTGATTTAGCTTTGGTAAATCTAGGCTCACTAATCCCAATCACCTTCTTCTCCTTCGTACGCTCAGAAACGTGTTTTAAGAGAACAAGCTCCATAATTTCCAATGATCTTCATGTCATACAAGGTGTTTAAAATAGCTGGAAGATGGAAAGTAACTTTAAACAAGTGTATAACTGAAGAACTTGTATCCACGTATAACTGTGAGCAGAACCAGAGCCCTGCAACAGTTGTGTAGTACGTCAGAAGATCTGATGGTCATGGACAGCGGTGGGTTGAACTTGCATTCCTAGGGCAGGTATGTCCTCCTGGAAATGGCAGGTGGGGATAAGGTCAAACAAGGCTCTAGTGGGACCTCTAGTTCCCGCTTTTTACAAGGGAGAATTTTTTTCCCGGACACCTTATCCCTGAGTGCAGAAAAATACACCTCTGAGTCTGGCAATAATGTATTTTTGTCTTCCCCATGCTGCACTATAACTGTGGAAACACACTTCAAGAAGACGTCGGCACGCACATGAATTGATTGCAGGGAAAAGCCTCTGTGAAATGATGACCCTGGATATGTTTTGGACATACTTATTGTTGAGATACACAGAAGGTAAAGAAATTAATGAGCACCTTTCAAGTCAATCATTGTTATATTTGTCAGATTTTCACGCTTCCAAAATAACTTCCTTATGCGAAGCACTCAAGTATTATAGACCATAAGGTGAATTAGTTCCCTTTGATAATACTCTGAGAAAATTTGAGACTAACAACAAGAACATTCTTGTAGCATATTAAATATTTAATAGCTGTGTCTGCACTGAAGTGTTTTCTCTCACTCTGTGGCAGTTTCTCTTGGATAGTCCTTTCCACGTCTAGGAGTTCTTTTGTCGTTGGGGAAAGCAAAATTCTGGCTCAGAGGTCCTGTACTGTGATTTAATGGGAGCCGGTCTTTGTGTTTTGAGAACACGGGAACACTGAATACTCTTAATGAAGAGTTTGTTTGTGGCTTATGCTATGGACAGGTGTATCTCTCAGGAAAGTTGAAGCTCACTAATGGGTAGTAAAACAAACTAAATGCGCACACCTACACTGGGAAAAAAGTATTTATCCTGGGGTTTACTATATTTTTTTTTTGGTTCTTATTTATATATATTATTTTTTTCAAGTTTTCAGTGTTTAAGTATCAGTAATATTCTTGGTCTCATCGGGCAAAGAAAATGCTCATTCTGATTAGTCTCAATTGTGGTTTTGTGAGTTTCTTTTGAAAGAAATTAAGATTTGAAGTCTTGTTGGGCAAGTCCTATTGGTGAGTAGGGCTTGTGTATAAGAACCAGTAGCATTAGGCAGTTTTGTGGGATAATTCTGTATATTTTTTTAAAAGAGCTGATCAGCAATTTTAGTCCCAGCACAGGTTTTGAAGTAACTGATATGTTACAGTATTATTTCATAGAGGTTACTCCCACATATAAATCTGTTGTTGTGCGCTCCTATTTAGTCTTGTTCTGTATCCTGACAAAAAATACTCTTATTTTGAAAAAATGGCGCTTTTTTGTAATAGGGACAACAAAACAGTAGGAAATGGGTCCAGTACTTCTGAAGTTCTTTCACTTTGGCCACAAAAGCTTTTTAGAAGATAACCACCAGCTTTTAATTCCAGACTAGTCACATTTCACCGGTGCTCATCCCTCAGGTCTGAAACATGGTCCTAGCGTTTTCTCCATTGCACAGCAAGTTCAGTAGTTACACTTCTCTCGTGCGTGCTGGGACTCACAGCCATAGACGTTACTGATTAAAGCTAAGCCCAAATTCAGGCAGGCTTACTTGACTCCTTACAGATGTAGGCTCTGGAGAGGATTGATGCTTGGTGTGAAATCCCACCTGTTCTTATTAATCATTCAACTTTTAATAAACTTGATTAGATGCCCTGTGCAGTCTCACGTGATTTGCATAGTGAGTCTCTGCAGGCTTTTTTTTGCTACTGGGAGTTTGAAAGAATGCTGTTTAAATGTAATGAAGACAAATAAAAGGCTGAAATATTTTTCAAAACGCGGTGCTGATATATGTTGTAGCCAGTTGTATCAGGCACCTTTATTTCGGGTAACGTGGACTTAACCGGCAGCGTTGTTGTGCTGAGAAGGGCTTTAAAGAGATTACTCCTGTCCTGTCAAATGATCTCATAAACAAGCGTAAGCTGCTGCCTCCCTCGCCACTGGGAAGGCAGAAAAAGCCACCACATCGTCGCTGGGACGCGGAGCGGGAAAGCACCTCGCACTGATCCGTTCTCCCTGGGAACTGGCTCCGGCCCCGGGGGGTCCGGCACCACTCAGCACAGCCCGGGCACTCGCTCCGCCTGCCCGGCGTCCGCTGCCAGCGCCGCGCGGCGGCTCCCGGCTCCGACTCCTCCTGCTCCTGGTGCGCCGGGCTGGAGGTACAGCCCTGCCGGATCCCACCGGCTCCGGCAGCTGAAGCGGTCAGGAGATGCAGAGCGGAAGGTGGGAGAATGATCGCGTGCCTCTTGGTCTGAGATGCCAAGGTATTTTTCTTGTCCTTCCTATTCCTTGAGGTTATTTCCATGCCAGGTGTGCACGTTGTGTCGGCAGCGCTATTGCTGCGTGGATTATGGGGTTTATGTTGGAAGCAGAGAGTGGTGGTTGTGCTGTTACTCTGGCTATAGATGCGGGGGGAAACTTGCTGTGTAACCCAAAGCAGCAAACTTTGAACTACTAAGTCAAGCTAGATTTTTTCTTCTTAGTTTTTTCTTTCCTGTAAAATTAAGTCAAGGTAAAATTGCCCCTAGAACTAATAGTTTATTCATCTGTTTAGAAAAATCCGTCACCGTGTACCCCCCATTTAATTAGATTTACAGTGGGGGGAGTCAGTTAAAAAAACAGTTAATTTTTCTTTAGGCAGAATGTCCTTTGTGAAACTGAAGTCTGCGTCTGTCACATCAGTGTGGTTTCCCTGCACTGAAAAAGATCTTAACACTTGCTTTTCATTATTTGTACTGGGAATGCACGCTTGTTGGAAAGTGTAGCTTCCACAGCTGCTCTCTTCACAGAGGAATTTATTTGCAGAGAACTGCTCTGAACAGGCTAACATGCCCAGCAGCATTTTGGCTAATTTTTGCAGGTTTTAGGGTTGAAGCTTAGTAAACTTAAAGGCTCGTATACGGCTAATTTGTTGATATGCCTCTAAACTCAGTGCAGTAATAACTGTTTTGTTAGTACTTTGTTTGCCTCTCTCTCCTCTTCATCCCCCTTTTCTCATATCACACTTAATTGTTAAACAAGTCAACTTTTTTTGGTCATACCTTGAATATCCTTCATATTTATCCCTTCTTGCTGCATAGCTTTTTTTTTTACTGACTCCTTGTGTGTTACTTTGTCTGCTTAGTATCATTTCAGTAATTACCATCCTTGGATTTCTTCATTTTCCTTGCCCAGTGTTCACTGCAATACTACTATCAATCTAAAGACACTGCTTTAGGTAAAAAAAAAAGGGTAGATTTTAGCGATTATTGCATTCTGTTTACTATGGAGAACTATAAACAAGTCTATTATACTTTGCATGTCATTTGAAGACAAAATGAATGTGTGTGTGTGTCTATTTACATGCAAGAAGTAAGCCTGTATTTGAAGTGCTATATTGTTACAAGAGGATAATGGGTTCCCGGGTAAGGTTAACTCTAGGTCCATGTTTCATTACTTCTTATAAAGTCAGCTGATTGACGGAGCTGGTAAGCTAATAGTATAGGAGAGATAGTAAATAATTAATTATATTAATATTAATGTATTGTGGACTTTTACAGGACTGAGTCTTGCTTTAGAGAGTTTGAGACTTTGTGTATGAATTCTCAGTTACTCTTATCTGAATGTAACTATTGCTTCTGGTTTTCTTTTCCTGGGGAGGCAGAAGACTGGTTAGCCAGGGGTTATTTGATGCATTTTATCTGTTGGTGTTAGTACTCGGGTTTCAGGAACATAATCCACATGGCTTTGCAGTTACAACCCTATGAAATAAGAGTGCAATTTAATGAGCAGACTGCTCTGCTTAACGATGAAGTGCTCCTCACTCAGCTGTTATACTGAGCAGCTGAAGCAAGAAAGTTAGCCCCAATTGCTGTGTTTCACACCTTACCCTTGGAGAGTGAATACGCAGACTGTAAAGAAGTTTGTGGCTCAATATCTTCTTTATGGTTTTCTACTTGTGCTAAATCACTGGTTGGAATAATCATATTGTCACCTTGTGTTGTATTTGCTCAGGTGTAATAGCTTTGCCAGAAAGGCAGTCGCCTGTAAAATTGTGGCGCAAAGTTTTTAATGTTCTTTGGAAAGGTGGGGAGGGTTGTTAGAGGCTTTTTTTTTTTCTTTTTTGTATGAGCTTACTGATTTACTGGTGTGTGGGATTCTCTGATGATAACACCTTTCTTAGGAATAGTAGATGGGTCTTTATGCTGAAAAAACATTTGCTCACAAATGATTTCAAATAACATGACATGAATGAAATTTAAGCTGTTAAGATTAAAAATAAAAATAAGTGGCCGTGCTGCATTCTGGTCGTTACTTGCTGTACAGCTAAATTGTTGTAAGGGTTAAAGGTATAAAGTGAGAATCGATTCCTTTTGTGTTGCAGGCTTCGGTTTGAGATGTCGAGTTTTAAACTTCATTTCTGCTTTTTAAATTGTGTTCATAAGTTTTTGTCTATGAATGTCCATTATCCACGAGCACCATCTTTTTTAAAAAAAAAGAAAAGAAACAAAGCAAGTTTTCACTAAGAGTGGGCTTGTGAAGGGCATTTCTGTAGTTTAATATTGATATTGAACTTTCAGAGCTGAGACGTGGTAACACTGACATTTGTAGCCAGTTTTAGCACCACTGGCTCTAAGTTCATAACTTTAAATATGTATTAGGAGCTTCTGATTGGCAAAGACCATCTCCATCTCCAACTGTGGTTCTTGCTACTGCAGCCTTTACACTGTACCGTCCCTGGCATACTTACTGAGCCCCATCTGAAAAGAGGGGCATGGCTGAGTTTTGTTGTTCTGGCACTGGTGCTGCCTTGGAAATCTGGAGCTCCTGACGCTCAGATCCTTCTCCTGATTTCCAGAGCAAATAGTCTTTCCCCCCCGCCAGTGTCTTTGCTGTCTTTTTTGCATACCTCTTTTATCTGACGCTCATCTTCTGGCAGTCATTTTTTGCACATTACCAGTGTTTTGTTCAGTGACACCATTGCTTTCTCATTCCTGTTGGAAATACATCTGCTCTGGATCCAAGGATCACATTTGCCTTTTTGCACCTGGATCACATTCATCGTTTGTAATTATGCTATAATTAACTAAAACCCCATGGTCCTCCTCCATTGCTGTTTTCACTGAGAAGTGCACAGCATAGCAGGAAACTTCTTGTACTCTAAGTACGTGTCCTTGAGTTGTGCCTTATTAAATTTTGTTCTGTTTCTGTTACTTTAGTTCTTCAGAGCATCTAGTTATTTCTGCGTAATAGCTATGTCCTCTCTTCCGATATCTGTAACCCCACTGTATTAGGTGCCACCAACCTGTTCTTAATACTAGCGACAGAGTTATTGGTTGAAATGTTTAATAAGATCAGTTCCAAGACGGATTCTTAAAACCCTCTAATAGCCTTTTAAGTTTTCGGGACTTCTGCTGTTGTCTCCCCTTGAGCCAGATGCTCGCCTGCCTCTAAATTCCTCTGCTAGTTACAGCTTAACTAACATTTCCCATGTGACACTGCTGAATGCTCAGCTAAAATCCAGATTAATGAGATCTTCAGCATTTGGAGAATGTTATCTGCTGAAGTAATCTCTTTGGTTAGTCTGTCACAAGCTACCCTGTGTTAAACCCATAATAAATTTGGTCACATTTTCCAGTGCTTTCATGTCTTTAGAAGGAAATTTGAAGGGAAGCGTACTTCGTCTCTGTGCCACTGAAGTAAGTTTTAAAGGCTTGTAGAAAATTCTTCTCTTTTACTTTAACCATGAATAATTTATTTCCTACTCTTTAATTGTATGGACTATCCTAGTTAAAAGAAATGTCTTAATGATGTTCAATTTTGTGTGCCGTTTATTTCAAAAATCTGGGTTTGACTGTTTAATGGTCCCTGAAGTTTTTTATTGCACTTTATGATGATATCCTCTTTTGTACCCTTGTGTATCTTACTTTTTTTCTTCACCATTCACCCCCTTCCTCTCACGCCATGAGACGTTAATGCCCTTACTAAAAATAAGGTAAAAATTGCCTTTGGTATGTAGAGTATCCTTCCTAAAACACCCTTCTTGTTGCGCAGAACCCCGAGTTGTTCTTTTCCTGATCCTTCCCTACTTACAGCACCCAACAATCTTTACTAAGCTATCAAAACCAAGAAAATACTGTGTTTGAACTTAGATCTTCCTGAGATTCTGTTATACCAATTCTCACTATTTTTTCTTCCCTTCAAGTCTTCATTGTGTTTGGGTTTAGCCCTTTTAAAAGTCTGTATGTTTTTGTTAATAGCCTTCTAATGTTGGAGGTAGGTAACTGTTGGGTGTGCATTCATACAGAATAAAGCACTAAGTCTTTTTTCTTGAAAGTCTTTCTCTCCCTCTTCCTGCCTTGGAATACCAAAGGGTTTGATACCTGGAATTTGAAGATTTCTAGGCCTCCTTCATATTCAGATATCTGAGCTCCTTAATTCAGGTAATTTTTCTGGTTAGTTCCCTTAATTTCTTTTTTCAAAACAGATGCTGATAACTGTTAATTACAAATCTGTTTTCTTTTGCTTTTCCATTTTGTTTAATCAGCTTATTACTATTCAAATCCAGTTTACTTTCTGTGAGCGAACTCTCTCAAAATCGAGTATGAATTAACCTTATTTCTTATAGATATAAAGGTTATCCACTGAATCAATTGTGTATGAGAGTATACAAATTACACTGCTATTAGTGTTCTTTGCTCTTTGTATCTGAAAAATGAAATTTCCCAATAGTGGGAGTTTCTGTATAGTTCTTACTTCTCTTAAGAATGCTACAGCAATCTATGTGGTGTTTCAAGGTTTACGGCATTACTGCAGTCAAATGCAATTTGACTGGATCAGCTCTTCCCAGAGTGATTTTGATCAAAACGAATACTGAAGTTTAACATATGGTGCTCTTCTGGCTTTATATCTCTCTCTCAAATAGATGATCCTTTGGAGAGTATCTTCTCTGCTCATATCTGGAGAAATAATAAGATCGAGTTAGCTGGTTGCGCCAACACTTCCTCTGTTCTCTTACCCAGGTTCCTGGCATTTGTTTGCAAGCAGCTACTTTCTACTAGCAGCAATTTGCACCCCAAGAGAACCAACCACAGTTCATGGAATAACCTTGCCCAAAATCAAGCCGTACATGATAACAGCATCAGCATTTCAACCTTGTCATTAACTGGTGGCTACTGCACTTTGTTGTAATAAGCTGAATAATCAGAGTGGTTTTTCATCTGGAGACCACAATGGATGTGGAAATGGTTAGCTTTGTCCTGACAGAGCAGAAGCATTCCTCATATGGCATTCCTTCAAACGCTAGATGTTGTTTTCTGTTCCATCTGTAGAGAAGATACTGAAGCTTTTCTTTTCTCCATCACAGGGTGATCACACTGCATACACATCACATGGTTTTACAGTTACGATGATGTGATGCCAGAAAGCTAGCAGGCAGAATCAAACCTGAAGCTTGTCCTTTGCAATAATTGAGAACCTGATCTGAAGTCTATTGAGGACACTGTTTCTAAGGTTCAAATCTTCACTTTGGTGCTTCCAGGCGGCATGGCTTTACATCCATGCTACTTTTGTGCTTGTAACTAATGGAGTGTGCGCTCCCTCACTCTCTATATACAGACACATATGTAATATGTGTTTATATGTATATAGTAACCACTGTCCAGTTTTCAGGTATTCAGGGTATGTGCTTCAGCAGTCGGTGTGTCTTTGCTCCAGTCCTTGTTTTGGTGGTGCCCCGTTTGTTTTCATGTAAGTTCCGCTTTGCAGAGTGGACCTTCTCTTCCACTGAGCAGCAGCCATCAGCTAAATTGCCAGCAAGTTCATGCACAGATAGATATTAACTGTTGGTATGGCAGAGGAATATCTGCAAGGTTTCAGTACAAAAATCCAGACTAAAATCCAGGCTTTTAAGAATAAAACCTTTGTATCACAATATACAAAAATAATTATAAGCTCTGTTAAAGCATGGAATGTCTCTTGAAATTTTACAGCTGTTTTTAATATTGTACACCTTTTGTAAAGTGAAGTTCTGCTATGACTTTTTTTACTGAAATTGTTCACCCTTTTGAGTATCACTGGTACTTTGGCTTTGAAGCTTTGTGAGCTGAATCTACTTTCGATGTGACATTTGAGATGCTACACCACCTTTTGCATTTCAAAAAAATTAATATTGCTTGGTAGTACTCTTTTCTATCCCAGCATACCGGCACACTTTGGATTAGAAATTAAATGCATGGTCTTATTATTTTTAAGCACTTAACGCTATCTTAGATCAAATAAGTGAGGAAAGAGTAGAGCAAGATTGTGACAATCAAATCATACATGAGGGTTTGGAGATGTAATTTCTGATGATTCACTGGGACAAATACGGTTTGTTACAGTTTGTTTCTGAATGTCCTGAGGCCAGTATGCTTCTAGGTTGCAGAAGAATTCAGGTTCCTCAAGTGACACTTCCTGATCTAGGCACAGTCTGTAGGTTGTGCACATTCACTGAGTCCCAGCCACGGGATTTCTGTCTTCTGGTAGAAGAGCTTGGTGGAGGGAAGGTGGTGGTGGTGGTGGGGTTGCTGGTTTTACTACTCTTTTAGTCCATTGAAAAGTGCTTCCATGGTTTTGAGCTGTGAAAGTGCATGCCGGACCTGCTACACTGCCAGTCCTAGGAAGGCAGACTTTGATTACAAGTTAGCAGGTGGTAAAAATTTGAGAAGTCACTGTACTCCCACCTTGAGTACAGTCATAGTCACAGCTCTCACAGACCAGGGAACAGCCAAATAAAACAGCTGCTGTTTGACACAACAGGTCAGAAGCTGATGATGGGATACAGAGCTGTTCTTGGTCCATAAATTTACATCCTTGGTACATAAATAACCGACACTTAATTTTAATTTGCCGATGTACTTTCACACTGTATCCTTCCTTGAACAGTTTTGTAATAAGCTTCCAGCACACTTGATGCTTTGGGGACTCTTAGTTTAGATGTTCCCTGTTCAACCTACTGAGCATTTGCTTTACAAATACTGTGTATTGAGAATAACTCTATATTTGCCACCACTTCTGTGTCTCAAGTTCAGTTTTCTGCATGCTTTGGTGCATCCTGACCAGGGAGCATAGCGCTGCACCTTTGAAATCACTACTAACCAGATAAGCTCACTACACCACACTGGCCTGGATTCTTTGTAAATCAGTTAAAAAAAAACCTGTTCAAGGCTGTTCTTGCTAAGTAAACTGCATGTTGGATAGCTTACCATTCCTGGTCTGCAGTCACAAAACAGGTGAATTGCTGTATACCCGATCTACCTCTGAAGTCATGAACCTCTTAGGAAATAAGCTAGACAAAATCCTCTCCCTGTTTCCGTACTTCTAAACCAAATATGTCGTGAAGTGGCCACCGAGCTGTTGTGTGGGATGGAGCTGACTCTTCCTAAGGTGGGCCTGGAGTATAGCTACTAGACATCTCACGCGATGTTGAATTGATTCATCCTTGCCAGGGCATCTGTGCTTGGATTTAGAAGATTCATGTGTCCTCAGCAAAATGCAAGAGCGGCTACTTGCCCAAATGATGAATGTTGTGAAGCCTTGACAGGTGACATGCTCTGTATAGCCCACTTCACACGAAACTCACGTGTGAGGGGGTATGAGAAGGATGGTGTGCCGATGAAGCGATGTGACCGCTTGTATGGGCGATCCTCTCTTTTTCAGATCTAGTGGAGTTTGTGCTAGCTTGATCCAAAGTGTCCTTCTGTGCCTGGCTGAAGTGGGATGTGAACACCCTATTCTGCTTCTGCTGGACCACCAGAGCCTTGTTTCATTTGCACTGTCGTGACCCTTCAGTCCCATGCAGTGTCCAGTTTGTTTTCTAAATAGCGAAGGTGGGCCTTGGTTTTGCTGCTGCAGGTGAATCTTTATGCTACACATACTGCTTGAAATGCAGCCAAAACTCTAGTATACTTGCTTGTCCCAAGTGTACCTGTGAACAAGTAGAGCAGACGTGCTTCTCTGTTAACCTAGACTCCTGTTCTTTGTTCCTGGATGGTTCTGACTTACTTGAATATTGAACACACCGTAGGCAATGCTTTCCTTAAAGGTAGGGAGCAGGACAAGGAATTACGGCCCTGTGACTTAAAATTTAATAGCTTAGAATCTCCCCGATTTTCCAGCATCGGCTGGAAATTGGAGTCCACATTGCAATTTATGAGCCGTGGTAGACCGTGGTTATTACTACACTTGTTTCGGCTGATGAGTTGCACACTAGGCATAGCTCAAGGCTGCTACTAGTGCTTACGGAGTTCTCCATGGGAAAGATGATTGATTGATCCAAGGCCTAGCACTGTTTTGGCCTTGGATCAACATCAGAGACCTGAGAATGCAACATGAACCATCCTATGGGTGGACCTGTTGCTTATCTTTTAGTATAACTTCTTTCTTTTTCCCTACTTGCATTGACTTAGCTCAATACAAAACACTTCCATGGAGTATATCTTGGAGATGTCTCTGTTCAGATAGCTTTAACCCCAATTAAAAGCTGTTTGGCCCCATCTGTATTGTATGAAACTGCTCTGTTCATTTGCAAGTGGTTTTTAGACCCACTGTGAAGTACAGCCAGTGTTGTGTTAGCTGCAATGCTGCCTGCCCGGTATTTTGGCTGTTGTAAGACCACTCTCAGCTGAGATTTGCACAGTGGGATCTGTGGGACTCCCCGCAAATGGACATTTGGTTCTACAGCCTGTGCCTTGAATAGCTGCCCCAGCCCCTGCGTTGGGCCTGCCTGCTCCCCCGGGCCACCCCCTGCACCATGCCACGGGGAGAGTCAGGAGCCATGTATTGCGGTAGCAGCTGGGTCAGCTGTGGCCATTTCCAGGCACTGCACACACTGATGTAAGGTGGCAGTAACGAGGCCCCAGAGGTGTGTACTTGCTTGCTGTCAGGGGAACCCCTCCAGTTCCTGCCCCTATTGCTCTTCCTCTCTGCTAGCCTAAAAGTGGGAGAAAGCCCTCACATTCCTTTTTCCCCGTGGTCTTTTCTTGGAAGGCATATGAAGATGGCTACCTCTCAACAAATCCAAACCAGCGCTGTGTTTGCTGTGCGCATTGGATATTGGCAGGGTCTGCTGGTACTCCTTATGCCCAGGGACGCTTGGAGCTGCTTGTTCAGCCTCACCCCCCAGGTTCAAAGAGCTATTCTCCCTGGTAGGGATGGTCACCCTCTTTAGAGTGGGATTCCTCTTGGTCTTGGTGGGCATTGCATCCCAGCCATGTTGTCAACCTCTGCATGCACTCCTCTTCAGCAGCAACGGTATTGCTTTTAGATCCTGGTTTGGGTCTTAATGGCCTTGCTGAGGCCCCTCTTTGTTGAGTGCAGCGGCTCCTTGATATTCCTCTGGGGGCCCTGTGAGTTGTGAGCCCTGGTTTGGCTGTACCACCTGTAGCAGAGCCGAAGGGGAACTTGTGTGCCTTCAGCTTGCTGGCGCCTGAGCCGTGGGTACAGGGTTCATAGCGTTTCCTGCAGGTTGCCTTCAGTACGCCCTAGGGACTGCCTTCACTGTCCCCTGGGGCAGCTCCTGCCCTTGTTCCTGCCCGAGGCTCAGTCCCACCTCTCCCAGACACCAGGAACCCACACTTGAACAGGTTTCACATTACCAGCTGCACTTTGGAGAGCCTCGAGTGCTTTCTGAGGGGCAGGTAGTGCCAGAGTCTCTGCCACGGCTTGTGCGCATGTGTGTGAAGCTTGAGCATCACTAGTAGCACCAGCAAGTGTCTCACTCCTGCTTTGCACCATTTGAAGTGGCTCTTGGATCAGAAGTCAGACTCTTGGTTTCTTTCTTAGGGTGGACATTTACATATAACCCCTGAAAAATGTGACTTAACTTCAGCAGACTTGTGGGAATGCACAATTAGTAAGTGGTAGCGGTGCTGATGTAGTCTTTGGTTTGCGGTTCGCAAACATCTGGGGTGTGCGTAGATATGCGGAGAAAATGAGACAAATCTGAGTGCCTGATGGGGGGGTAAAGAAAGGTTTCTGTACTTACTGCCTCGCCACACAACCTATATGATTGTTATGAAATGAACTGATGAGAGGTATTACTTCTCCCACCATCATTAGGATGCAAGTGTTCTCTGAATGTACCAGATGTTCGGCTTTCATTAGCTGGAAGTTTCTTTCATTTCCAACCCTAGTGAAAGGGAAGCTTGAGCACGTCCAGCAGAATTATAAACAGTTTCCTGTACGAACGAAGAAAGCAGCATACTTAATGAACTGCATCATGGTAATAGTAAGTCCAGCTAATGAATGCTTTCCCTATTATTTCAGAGAGGTGGCTGAGTGACATTCTTCTGATTCTGGATCACTGAAGCCGTATGGATTATTTACCTGAGAAAGGCTTCCTTTTATTTTAATATTTGGAAGGAGTTTATTCAATACCCTATACTTTACAGTCAGATCTCTTGAGTTATTCAGAATACCCCTAAATTCAAAGCTGGCTGAGGGTATGTCCTCTAAGATGCTAACAGCTGAAAAAAGTATCTTTACTAACAGTTTTTTGTATTTATTCTGGAGAAATCCAATGAATATTTTTTCAAAGCACTATAGTACCAACTCCAGTAATATTTTTTGACAGTATTAGTTTGTGTAGAAGGAAGAGTTTCTGAACTATAGGTTGTAACGAGCTAGTTAAGATTTGCACGTTCAATACTGCTCTGCCAAAACCACGCTACACTCTCTTGACTCTATGTAATAAGGCAGTTGCTGTTACTTACCAGAATATTCCCCAAATATGTTGTCATATTACTGGACTGCTTTGGGGTACGTGTGTATCTTTTTATTTCTGAGGATTCAATAAATGTTTTGGGAGCATTGAAAGGTGCTTGGATAGACAGAATATCACTGCACCACATGGAACAGATTTGTTCTTTCCAACAGTAGAAGAAGAGAGAACTTGTTTTGCCTGGTCTTCTCTGAAAATATTTTCTTCGGCCAGGCCAGCTGGACTGGGGGGAGGGAGGCTTTGTCTGCAATTCTTTAGCATTTAATGCTTGCGGTAACTGGTCTGGAAGTGATCTTTCCTGCAGCTCAAGTGTGAGTCATTAGATTTCCCAATGACTTGAGCAGAGAACCTACTGGAAGTTAGTTACAGCTAATGGGAAGACCAGAGTCCATGGCCTTGTGGTTCAAATGCAAGTTGCGTCTTGTGATGGATGAACCTTGAGGGCTGTCCTACAATTGTTCTTCAGAATTACACTCTTCCAGTCTAGAGGTGAGAATGTGGGTGAAGCCTCTTCCTTGTGCAAGAAGCAAGGAGACTGTCATGAGTGGTGCTGGTTATTCCTGCGAGCTTCGTGAAGAGTGAGATCGGTTGAGATAGTGCATGTGTTAGCTGAGCAGGATACTGCGCGTTTTCAACAGGAGGAGGGGGATGGCACTTCAAATGATCTTGAAAAGCGTTTTCTCCACCTTTTTGCCAGCATTGCTTTGTCTCTGTTGTGCTTTAGGGAGCTCCTTTTCTTCCAGGAGCAGGGAAACGCAGTGATATTTTTGTGTTAGCTGTACAGCAGAGGTATATAGGGAGTTGCCATCATCATGTTGGCATCTCCACCTGTAATTTCTCACTGTGCACTTCTACAATGGCAAAGGGAAGTAAAAGATGGCAGATCCATCTCTCCGAAAGCGAACTCTGGGATTCAGTATCCCCATTCATTGTGTCTTTTAGGAAAGACCAGGTGGAGTTACTGCAGTGCTGCACCATTTCTCCCTGAGTAACTGGGGGGAATTAAAAATACCTGGAAATATAATGTATCAAAAAGTGACGAGGCCTCCTGCAGCATGAACGTAGAAGTCTTATCTGTGCCCGTCTCGTAAGTCAGAGCTTCTGGAACAGTTCTGTGTGGGCTCCAGATCAGCTCCTCAGTATCTCCGACTAGGTTCATTAGGCAATACGACATTTTAATGCAGTCCAGTGGTTTTTCATAATTTTGGTCAGAGTGGATATGAAACAGTGGATTGATGAAGATCACTTTGGTCTGTAGGTGACACTGCAAGTACTGGACGTACATACTGCATTTTCCATGGGCTTGGTGTGCTTGCTTTTCAGAAGGTCCTTAGTTTCTATTAGTTGTGACCTCAAATCCTTTTTGTCAGGAAGCTGCAACTTGAGAAAAGGATCTGTTTTTTTTTTCTTCGTATTTTCTTGAAGAGAACCGTGCAAGGATTTGGATTGAATAAAAGCTGGAGGACGTGAAGGGAAGGGCAAGAGATGTGAAAGGAATGGATAGAAAATGCAAAGATAAGTGGTGTGGGAGGAGAAAGATACAGAGGATGATGAGGGGGAGAAAGAGAAGTAAAACCTGTGAATAAAGACAAAAGCAGGCTGGGCCAGATGAACGCGTTTTATTCTTCCATGAGAATGCTGTGAGGAGAGCTGCACAGCGCTTGGCTCTGTGTGGCAGCTGGAAGCTGGGTGGGAATTGCCCTTAATTGGAATGATTTTGTTTCATAATCTGTTTTGAAAATTATAGGAAAGCCATAGAGTTCACGCTACATTATGGAGCAATACATTATCCGTTTAATGCCATTTCTTTGAATGTGTTGACTGTGTTAATATAAGAAGTGGAAAGGAAATTAAGTGTTTAGTGTCTAATATGTATAATACATGTGTAAGTATTTACTCTTGTCTGTGAGTAACTGAAACAGGGTTTCTTTTATGCTTCAACAAGTTTGAAATACATCTATGCTATTGACCTAAATCAGCTGACTTTGATCAGCTTAGAAATCTAGTGATTTCTAAGTATTAGAGTTAAAATACTAGATACATAACTTTTCAGAAATAGCAAATGTTTTGTAAAATATGTTATTTTTATATGTATAAATTACTTTTCCTTCAGGTATGACCGGACTATGTAAAAGATTTGGGTTCTCTCATGCCATAAACAGAGAATAGCTTCTCCAGGGAATTGGAAAAAGCATAAAACCATTAATTGTTGTCCCTGTGTCTCTCTTGAAAAGTGTGATATACCCACTGCTTTTTTTGACTGTTTAGTGCCACGTGATCGCTGCTTCTTACTCGGTCCTTCCAGCAGTTTCTTCATCTGGTGCCTGGACCTCTTGCTCTACTCTCACTCGACAGTAATTTGGGAACTGGAGTGTTCTTCATGTCTGGTAGAAGGAGAACTTTATTATCAGTATTGGGATGATGTTGCAACTGCAAGTAAGAAATTGTTCATTTTCTAGCAGGAGTTTGGGAAAGAGGAGGGTTGCATTCTGCATGTTGGTATTAATAAGACCTACAAGATTCCAGGAAAACTGTATTTCTTGCAAAATTTTGGTTACAGGAAGTAGCATAATGTCTGTTGGTCTCCAGAAGAGGTTTTTGGAGCAATTCCTGCTGTTTCTTAAAAAATTATTCTCCTTTTCCTCAATTGATAACTGAAATACCATTAAATAGTCAGAAATTCTTTTAAATACAACAATTTTTAATGATATTGAGGGTTTGAGAATATATAGGAATAAGTATGAGCTTATGGGAAAGGAAAAACCGGTAAAATTGCAGTTTTTTCTTACATGCCATACACTTCTATACATTTCTGGATTGCAGTTAATTAGTCATATTCAGTGATCAGTATTTTATAAAATAAACATAGAAAGGCTGGTTCTTTAGCAAGTTTTTGAGAGGCCAACTAAATTTAAGAACAAAACCCCAGCTTTCTTCTCATAATAATAGTAATAGTATTTCACAAGTAGTTGCAGAGAAGGGATGCAGGGTTGTTTTCTTCTGCGATGTTTTACATTGACAGAAGTTATTAGCATACTTTAACATTATTGATTGAAAATTACATCTTATGATACGTACCTTGAAATGTAGTCTCTTCTGTGATAAGTACTCTTGCAAGACTGTTACTGTGTATATTATGCTTAAGGTTTTTTTTCAGGTTTTGGGGTAGGGAAGAGGTTGGGGGTTTCTGTTGTTGTTTAAAGGGTAGGTCTAGGATAAGTGGCTGCCCCCGTGAGTGTTTCAAAGCTATTAGGCTCCTGTGAATCATTCCATTTACTGTACTCGAGAGATAAGGCATTGCTCCCAAAGTCACTTTTCATTATTGCAGCTATTGACATTTTGTCTAACACAGGAAAGCAAACTGAAGAATCACACTCATCCAGGGCGGATGTGACTGGATATGTCTTATTTTATAAGGAGTCCTATGCGATTGTTTTCAATGTCAATAAATTAAACATTTGCCGAGAAGCAAGTAACTACAGGTCGCTGATCCTAAAGTTTTATAGAGCCTCTGGCTTTTCAACAGAAATAGCAATCCTTCACTTTGAAAGCACAAGTTTTCTCAGTCTTTATGATGTTAGGCACATGTTAATGGCTTCCGTGTCCTGCCATACTGTCTTGTCTCATCGAAACTCTTGAGTAGTGCTAATGTCACTCATGGTGGGATTCTTTCTCTTGCATCTCAGCATTTTTGCCATGTAACTTCTTTATCTTTTTGGATTCTTAAGGTTAATGTTTTGTACACATCTGCAATGTTTGTGTGGTGATTTCATCAGAGAACTTTCCCTGGTTGTTGAAGAAATAGCCTGGAGTCACATGCATGAACATTTTTAGGGGCTGGTAGCATACGTGTCTGCACTAAGTCCATAAACTGTACAGACTGAAAGTCTTTTTTTGTATATCTTTTGTTATTTTCAGAATTTCAATGAAAATAGAGTATGTACATACAATGTACATAGAGTATGTACAATCCATGGCTGGCACTGATGTGCCCACTTTTTTCTTCTTTTGCCGCTTTTCTTCTCCAAAGCTGCTGAGGATGGCAACACTCCTGCAGGCAGCTCTGGGGCGGATCTGGCATTTGTATTTCTGAGTAAGTGCCTGGGAAGATGAGAATATTTGAGGTGGTAAGAGTTGAGTGGAAACTGGAATCGGTCAAGGTGACAGCTAAGTGGATGGTCTTCATTTGTTGTTGTTCCCACAGTTGCTTGCTTGCTTGCTCCTTTACTAAAATAAGCAAGACGCGCTGATGAATGAGATGCAGCATGGCAATATCTTCTTGAAGCAATAACCTGTAGCAGCGAGTCAGGCTTTCAGCCTGTCTGTACGTGCCTCAGTGTGGGATGGGAAAACAGCGCTAGCTGTTTTTTTTTTTTGAATGTAAGAAAGATAAATCAGTGGTTTGCAGAAACACTTTTCAGGCTAATTTAAAATACTTCAATGGTACACAGGTGTTAAAAATGCACCTCCCATAGGCTGTTTAGCTTTGACTAACTGGTGTTTCTCAGTGGAAGAACGTTCCAGTTGAGCATTCTTGTTTCTCTCTTTTTATAGAAAAGAGGAATGTGTACTCTTGCTGTAAATGACAGGCTTAATCAATCTGAGTATGCCATTTATCTAATTACAATCGGAGATTATTAGGTTTTTAGGTAATCCTTTAAATTAGATCAGAAATCATTTTGTCTTACAGCTTGATGATTCCTTTCAAATAGAGTTTTGTTTTCCTGTCTAGAAAAATGAGGTGTTCTGTAGTCTCACATCCTGCTTTTGGATATTCCCATTGCAATTTCATGCCCTGTAGCTTCTGAGAAACCTTGATATATATTTTTAAGGCAATACATGGTGTTCAAAGCACTATGTTCTGTATATACATGAAGTTACTGAGTAAATCTTCTATATGGACTTTGCCAAGTGGCTTTCTGGAAGTGGAAGAAGTAGGTTGTTAAATCCTTGTTATATCCCCGTTAGGTTTATACAGCAATCTGTGAGAAGCTCATTTGGAAATGCTTCTGTTCTTTAATGCTCTCTTTTATTGTCTTCTGTTCCATGTGGTTTCCGCTTTTGCATGAAAATTATTTTGGTGAACTTCATCTGCCTTTCCCCCAAGATGAGGAGCACAGGGTACAGGAGGCACAGCAACACTGATGGTACTCACCCCTTTATCTTGTTTTCCCCTCTCTTCCCTTCGCTCTACGCAGCCTGAGTTCTCTCCCTGAGATGGTTTTAAACTCAAACACCAGCTATTGCTTCCTTTCAGCATTGCAGAGCTGTGTGCAGTTCATGCAATATACAGTAAACTCCTATTTATAGCAAAGCTGTATTTCATGGCTTGCTTTGAGTGCAAATTGCACTTCCGATTAAGCACTACAGATCTCCTATACCATCTACCCGTGGTCCCTGTTCTGTGTCTCTAAAATCTGCCCTCGGTGGTGGGTTAGCTACAGTCACACCTCTGGGTTTCTGCATGTGAATTGGCTACACTCACAGTAATGAAAGGTTTAAATTCTAGCTCAGAGGCTCCTTCCTTTGATTACTTTAATTCAAATTTAGGTTTAACACAATTCTTTTTTAAGTTTTTTTTTTTTATTTCCAAAAGTGAGCACTGTTTAAGTGCAGTAGATAGCAGTTGCTAATCACATACCATGCCTGCAGTTGTGAATCCTCCCACTGGGTAAAGATGGGCTCATCTTCCCCCTAATTGTGATTAGTATTCAAGTAGTACGGGAGAAGCCATCATTTCCCCCTGCTCTGCACACTCAGGTCACAAAAGCAAGCTCGCTTCTCCTTGCATATTTCTCAGGCAGTGGGGTTTGCATTTAAAAGGAGAAAGAAAAGAAAATAAAAAATTAAAACAAAAGAAAGAAACCCCGTGAATGCTTGCTGTTGCTAGAGTATTTTCTTTTTGCACTGAGAAAGCTTGCACATCTTCCGGATCTTTTACCCAACCTATTGGTAACGAATGGAACATTTTTGTGTTCAGGTACTGGTTTGGTTTGGGCTTGGCTTTGTTTTTTGTTTGTTTGGGGTTTTTGGTTTTCTTTTCTGTGGGCTTGTTTTGGTCAGGTGGTGATGCCACATATGAAACAGCTATTTCAATAAATCCTGTTTTGGCAGTTTGCGATTTTTGTTGAAGACCTAAGGGCATGGAAGCATGTGCTTATTTTGGGGTTTCTGAGGCCACTGATCAGTCAAATACCTATTAATTTTGGACTGGACTCTCAAAGATCTCTGTCTTTTCACGAGGGATTTACATACTGTGAGGAATGGCTGCATGTTCCCTGCAGCGTTTGCAGTAGGTGATGTGTAAATTCTTGAATTCTGTTGTCCACCGGGTCCCTTTGTAGCCTGTTGTGGGTATAAGACTTGAAAATATGGGTGAGGGAGATGAGCTGCCTTTCTATTTCAGTCATTTCTAGCTACTGAGAGTGACACCAGCTGCGCTGCCCTGGGGATGCCTCCTTGACGTGAGGCAGTGTTTTCTTTGCCCGGGGCTATTTTGGTTTGTATATTCTGTATAGTCTCTGTGAAAACAAATTTGCAAAGGCATGGGGTGGTTCCTGAAGGTAGGCAAGTCTGGAAGTTTCACCAGATGTATTGGATGCAGTCTGAGAGTGCAGTGCTGAGCTTCAGGTGCTACTCAGCTGTTTCCAGTTTGATGATTGGAGTCGTTGCCGTGAGGAGCTTTGGAGCTGTAAGTGAGCCAAATCATTGTAGTGCCATTAATTTCACTCCTGATACTGCCTTTTCAAAATATCGGGGGGTTTTGGCTGCATTCCCATGTCGTGACTGGTTCATGCTGATACAAATTGCACATCAGAATCCATCGTCTTACAGACTGTCAGAAGCTTCATCACAAAATGTCACCTTCAATTTTCCTTGACTGATCCAGCACTAAACCCCTATCGATCGTTGCCCAGTAGGTGGTGATACAGTTGCGTTTAGCTTCAGATTCTTTACAATTATACTCGGTTAATGAGAAGGTTTTAAAACTTTCCCATTTTGGAATTGGTTTTTTTTGACTACAGTCATTTAATAGGCTGATATTGTCTTGGTCTTAGGCACTGATATGGAAAACATGTCTTAAAACCTAGCAATGCTCTGTGAATGACAGCGGCCTCGATTCAAGACTCTTTCTAGGAAGACTGCACAGGCAGTTTGAGTCTATAGAGTGACATGGGCAATATTGCTTAAATTAATGAAGGCTTAAACTTTTCTTATTCTTGATATATTGCATTTTATAATCCCGTTAATTCTCAAAGGCTGAAAGGAAACAAACTACAGGTTCTCAAGATTTATAGTTTTGGCATTTAGTCTGCAAATCTTGCTTTGTATTCTTGCATTTTTTGCAGAATTTTTAACCTCTGGGAAACTCAACAATCTTAAGTCATGCACTCACAAATTCAAAATAAACCCCAAATTGCTGGGGGGTTCTCTTTTGGTGCTCTTTTCTAGTTTCTGGGCTCTTAAAGTCCACCAGCTGCCTCTATGCATTTCTAATACTTGGTTACTCAGAAACGCCAATAAAGCAAATACCAGCATTTTCATAAAAGTCTGAGAGTTCCAGCACTCATTGCTTTTAGAGAATGGCCCCGATTCTCATGAAAACCTCGGCAGCAGTTAGCTGAGAAAATGAGAAACTGCCGCGTGGATATTATGTAGGTGTGTTTGGGAAATCCAGGTAAAATTGCTTTGTGCACGCTTTCCACTGGAATACACGTATGAGCTTTACTGACAGAAGAATTCATCTGTTGAACGCTGGCAGTGTTTTCCAGCATGGATTGGGCCAGCAATACACAACACAGCCACGCAGGCAGTACTTGTGGTTTTTTATCTAGTCAGTGTGGCTGAGGGAAAAGGTGCATATTGTTCCCTCGGCCTTTTGCCACAGTGCGTTAGTGAAATAGGAGGTGTAACATATATACAGAGGTGTAACAAGACCTCACCTGAATTCAAGCACTTTAAGGTCTCAAACTTCGTGTGGGAGTGAAGTGGCAGACAGGTGATGTGCTTGCGAGTGAATTAATCTTGAAAGTTTAAATGTTGCCCTTTGTCATGGTGACTATCTTGTCTTCCTGATATAAAACCAACAAGATGGTTTCAAAGACTTTGGGGGGAACCCAAAGGGTGAATTTCATGGTAAAGTTGCCCTCCGTGCCGAAGCGGCGTTGAGGTTGTTTTTCACAGCCATCCCCCCTGTTTTCTGGACAGACAACTTGTCTGTTTGGGATTTTTTTCTGCTGATGGTTGCTTCTTCTGGTTCCCCATCAAACTTTTTTGGTCAGTTTCTGAGGGTTTTTAATTTTTTTAAAAAATTTGCATAGTTTGTAATCTTTTTTTCTGTATTTCATGCTACAAGCATAGCTGCTTCTCAGCCACGTTAAATCTCGAGCCATCTGAACGTGTGCAGAAGTTCTGTAATCACCTTGGAGCAAAGGCAGTACTGCATCTCAAACTGCTCTTAGGAAGGCACTGAGTGGTGAATAAAATAAGCAAACCCTGAAGGGCACATTTGTGTCCCTTGGAGATGAACCCGCTGAGCCACGTGAAAAGATACCCACACCTGTGACTGAGTGGGGTCTAAATACCTGAAGGGAGGGGGAATAATATGCATCTGTGGCAGCTATATGCTCCTCCTTCCCCTCAAACCCCCTCACCTGTGGTGTGTAAGGCTTGATAGGGCTGCCTCTTTAGTGGTGGAGGAGGGAGAAGGAAGCCTGGATTGGTTAATCTTACAAGAAAGCTTCTTAAAGCCAGAGCTAGAAACTAGGAAACCTGAGATCCTGCTGCTGTGAGGAAAGGTAAAACTTTTTTAAAAATTCTGTAAGGTTTGGTTTGTGATGAAGTGTGGAGTTTGCTAGGGACTGTAATGGGCAGGAGAGGAGAAAGAAGTAGTAGCCTGTGAAAAGAGATTTTGGCATTTGGTTTTGTATGTGTGTACGAGAAAATTGGGGAACGTAGGTTTGGTGGCTTTTTTCCCCCCACTGAAATTTTAACACTACTATTTACTTGAGTTGGAATTGCTGAGTTTTTTTTTTTTTTAAGGGAAAAGTAAGACTTCTGGCTGCAGACTACTTGGAATGTAAGTATGTGTTACTCGTTTTTCTTTCTTGGGCTCTTAAGATGTGCTGTATTATTTGTTACTCTAGCACTTCGTAGTAAGGCTTCTGTATAGAAATGTAAGGATGGTATAACAGCCTAGCTTAATTTGCATTTAGAATTTGTAAATGTTGCTTAAAGAACTGGTTAAAAAAAAAAGCAAATATTGTTTTACTTTCTCCCCTCTCAACCTGAAACAGCATAGCACGTACTTCAAAACAGCATGGATTAAACTCTTAATGAGCAAAATGAGATTGTTTCCAAACTTTTTTTTTTTACTTCAGTTGCAAGTATGTTGTAACTTCTTTTTATTTGGAGAACTGCAGGAACAATTAAGAGAGACCTTTTCTTCAGTCCTTGATGTGCCTATCTTGTGTGGCTATTGTAAAATTTGGTTGTCGAAGCAGATTTAGGGATGCTAGAGATAAAGTGGATCTCTGACTACTGCTTTTTCTGCTTACAGTTTAATTAATAAAAAATTGGTTTAAAGCCAAGTCACTACATCCTATGAAAAGTATTTTCTTCAGCCTTAGTTCATATTTAATTTAGGGTTTTTTTTTTCCTGATACTTAAGGGAGAAAAATGCAGCTTTGGTGGTTCTTACACGATGATAATGGCTGGAACTTGTGTATTTGGAATTGGTGAAACTTTCCTCTGCCCATGTTGTATCAGGGGCTGGAGAAGCCTCTGGGCCTCAAGCTTCACCTGTGTGTAGGTGAGTACTGTGGGGACTGTGTGTGCAAGTTGGATGGGCGTTTCTGCTCGTATTTCGCGTATTGGTGAAGGGAAGTCTGGAGATCATCGGTGTCTCATTTGATTACAAATTGAATAACAGAGACCTCGCTGACTGCAGTGGCTATTTGATTTTTGTGCATGTACATTTTGTATGTGCACACATAAGTATTAAGCACACAGGCAAGCAGGTGTGTACACGGAGGGCCAGGTGTTGCTTGCATTACTACTAGCCTAACTTAATCTGTAGAACCTCCTTTGTTACCTCACAGTGTTGTCAGATACGTAAGTAGCTGCTTTCAGAGATTTTCAGGAGTGAAGGCTTCAGGTGTTCCAGTGGCAACATGGTTAGTTCAGTTCCTTGAAAAGGAAAAGCAACTTAAAGTGAACATGATGTGAACACTGAGATAGTGGGTGTAACATGCAAAAAGGTGCACTGCAGCTGACAGTGCCTCCATCCTGTTTTTCTTAAGCCTTGAAACTACCTTTGCTGTTTTGAACAAGTGACATAGAGCCTGGCATGGGTGAGGAGGATTGGTGAGGAAGAGTTGCATTTAAAATGGCCGTCTTGTGTTTGGAGGTTTCTCACAGCCTACAGTTCCTCACGGGGACCTGTCAATATCCTGTGTGTACACCTTTTGCAGATAAGAAGATATTGCTCAGGGTTTGCAGGAGTGTTGGCTGCAAAGCTGTCTGAGGACTCGCACCACCTTAGGGGTGGTTGGTGAGCCCCTCGTGCGTTGCTTGGTGGGGTCTGGGTTGGCTCTTCCTCTCTTTTCCCTTCATCTCATAAAACGTTTTTATCTCAACCCGTGAGTTCTCCCACCCTTGTGCTTTATGTTTTGCCATAGAGTCGTAAAATCATAGGATGTTTTAGGTTGGAAGGGACCTTAAAGATCATCTAGTTCCAACCCCCCCTGCCACGTCCCCCCCTGCTGGAGGGGGGAACGTATGTGAAGATAGAGAAGCTGGAGAGACGCTGACTGGTACCTAGTAATTTGTCATCTTAACTAGACCTGATACCAGTATGCAATGTGGTAAGTTACCAGTTTCTGTATTAAAACCTTGTTAGGGCGTTTAATTTTTATGTCTGTGGTAATGTTAACTGAATGTAACTTAAGTCTTAGAAATGCTGAACTCTTGGGAAATGCGCATACACTTCTGTGCAGCCTGAACGTGTATAAATTACCCAAAAGTATGGCCATGTAATGCAGCAGTATAGTTCTGAAGTTTTCTCAAAGAACACTGCAGGACACTGTTGGAAATATGGGCTCATCAAAGGAGAGAGTTGCACGAATTTCCTGTAGGTAATTAGGTGAGTCTTAGATAATACAGATGTGAACTCTCATCAAAATGTTTCCTGTAAGTAGTTTTCAAACCTGTAACTATCAACATGACTAGCAAGAGGTGAGAAGGTAATAGCAGAAAACCTGTACGTGTATTCTTTGTCTGTCTGAGGTATTGCGTTATGTTCTGAAGGAAGTGCCATCTGTTTGACATAACATGGGCATGTGTATGTTTATAAACTTGGCGCAGCGTTGTGGTAGAAGCAGAGGACTGTGCCCGGAAGTGGAGCAGGCGATGGCACTGTGCTTGGTCTGAGAGCCCTGCAAGTACCTTGTCTGGGAAGGGCATGGGCAGCTGAAGCTGGGCTAGGTCTGTGTGTGACTGCTTTGCTTCAAAAGTGGAAAAAATACTTGACCACTTTTACATTGTTGCATCTGCTGGTTTATCATCGTTTACCAAATGGTCAATCTGTGTTCTAAGCAGGCTCTCAATACATAGTCTTGAAGAGTTGATACACCTGCTTTTATCTTCAGATGTCATAAATGTTAGCCTAAAGCTGCCAGGCACATTAAAACAAATGCAATAAATTAATTCAGAATTAATATTCTTGTTGTGAACACAACTCTATTTTGCTCTTGTGCTTCTTAAGTGTTTGTATGTTCACCCTTATTTCTTCAAACAGTAACTGTGTTTATACTTTCCATTTTTCATGTGCGAATTATTAGTTTGTTCTAGCCAAACTTTATTAGTCGTATTAATAAGAAAACAATTTTGAGAAGAAGCTTATTGAACTGATTTGTTTGTCCTGTTCTTCTAGATTGCGTTTTGAGGTATTGTCTTCCAGTTATCATGTATTTTTATTAGTTTGCCTTTTACTTAATATTTTTGCATTAGCATCAATATTGTCAAAGCCAGCAGGTGGGCAGCTTGATGTATTTAACCCTTGGCTTCAAGTAGTTGGGGTTTTCACCATGTTAGCTTCCTCCTTTACTGGTCTTTAAAGACCCAAAACCCGAACCCTTGATGGTTCTTTCCTTCTGAGCATTTTTTAAAACGCCTTATTGAAATGCAGGAGCTGGGTTGAGAGATATTAATAATAGCATATTCTTAGATGACCTCAAGAGGTCGTCTTTCATCCCTTTCTGGATGGTGTAGAGTGCTGTTTGTGGCCGCAGAACTCGCTGGAGTTGCCTTTTCACAGAGGTAAGGAGGCATCTAGCTGAAGAGCTGCTGTGCCGATCGTTGCCTCAACGTGTGAGTGCACTTGGCTCTTTGGTTTCTTCAGTGACCCTTCTCATTGCCAAATATTTCCTCAGGTGTCTGTGTGTTTCCCCCACTTTTAATTGCTCCATTGCCTCCTGGCAGTGGCTTTAGAGCTGCAGGGCACTGCAGCTGCAGAAGGGCTGTGCACTGGCTGGGCTGGACCTCTGTTGAGGCGAGAGTGGGAAAGCAAGAGCTTAGGTCTCATGACATCAACTTGGGCAAGCAGGGCAAAATTATGAAGGTGGGGAGCTGCTCAGCTCAGGATTGGTTTTACTTTTCTCTTGTTCATGGAAAAGACTCTGTTGCCTCTTGGTTGTTAGGCGGCTTTGTTTGCAGCCCAGATGGTGGCCTCTCTAAAGAGGCCAAAGGAAGAGTGGGCAGCTCTAATGAATCACTTCTGCTTCCTGCATATGGAACATCATGTAATGAGCTGTCTTGTGGGCTGGAGAGCCCGGAAATTGTGGTACTCTTAAATACCTGGTGTTCCTTGGGCATGCCCAGGACTCTGCTGTACATAAGTCTGTGTATAAGTAGACTGAGGTTTCATGCTACCACTCTTCTGTCAAATTTCTCTGAAGCCAAGATGCACCTTAGAGCCTTACCGACGCTGCTTTCGGGCACAATGTTTGCAGGGTGTTTTGGAGACTTTGCCAATCCTTGCTCTTTTCAGGTAGAGTCTGTAGACTGTACAGGTTGATCTGAAATGTAGAAATTTGGGAACTTATAGGCTGCTGGACGAAGTCGGGAACACCACTGCACACATCAGTCGTTGTTTTGGGGAAGATCAGTAATCTGCAAGAGTAGGAAAGCGTGGGGTGATGGCTGTTTACAGGGTACTTCTGGTGACAAAAAGGGGAAGGCTTGCAAGCGTCTTCCTTCATTGTCTGTGACACACTTTGGGATTTGCTTCTTTGTTGGGCTATGTTGAACTGTTCTTAGAGCCAGGACTGCGGCCTCATGTGTTCATGTCCGAGCCGGAATTTTCTCAGCTGTCTACTTTGGTGCTAGCATACCTGCAGCACCACAGGTCCAGTCACTCATGCTCCAGACAAGTTGGTTTATGCCTTTTGGTTTGCTTACAGTATTTTTTCACTCTCTTGGGTGTCTCTGCAACTTGAGATTTCTCCGTTTTCCCCACCAAATACTTGCCGCTGATGTGGGAATGGAGCTTGTCAAATGTGGTGCTTTAGGTTTATGACAAAAAATGTGCATTGAAATACTGTTCATTAATGAGATAAATTGGGACTTGCGTGAGGTTGTACACAAAATTTGAAACGCAGAAGTGTGTATATTGGACATGTGTATGAGTACACCCCCAGCATTCACACAAAAAACTAATTGGTATCTTTGTGAAGTAACATAATTTGCCTTATAAAATCTTCAAATAGTCTGTTGCTTTAATCAGTGGGTTGGGTTTTTTGGGTTTTACTGAGAATAACATACTGTGAAAAGGAAATACCCATATGGTAGTTGTCTTTGATTTTATTTTGCACAAACCTTAATTGGAGCTGCTAATTTAAATCTCACGCAAGTAGGCTAAAGTAATAATAGTCATACTGCAGACGGCATAGCAGTGCCAGCTAGGATTTGCTGTTTGGATCTTCTTTCCTGTGAAAATAAGGTACTGCTCTAGAAAAGGCAGAACTAAAATAACTTTTTTTCTGTTTACATCTGTGTTGTTTTTTTTAACAATGATGCACTGTTTCAAATATCACCACGTAGCTGCCATATGAAGTATAAGAATGCTGAAAACTAGTGCTTGGGCTTATTTGGTTTTGAGTAGGTTCCATGTTTAGTCAGGGGTGTTTAGGAAGTGTTATGTGAAGGTCTAGTTCCCTTTACTTCCTAAGTCTCCAGTATTCAGGAAATCTTTGAAATGGATATTCCTTCTACCTGTAGAAATGAGCGTAATGCTTCCTCCTTATCACAGATTAATTTGGCTGCTCTTCAGGATTTTTGTTGTGCTGCTTCTACAGCATTGATCGTCCTGTAGTTTCAGTACAGTTGCTCAGGTTGGTTTTGTGTAATTCTATCATACCCAGCTGCTGTTCTCTTACAGTACTTTTTCCAGCTATCTTAATTTTACTATAAATAGTTCTTCTTTTCCTTGAGTTGCATCTCTGCTTAGGACAATTCTTGTCCTAATTTCCTTGTGAAGAGTATCTGCCTAACTATGCATTTGTGTTTTTCTTACCTCTTACTAAGGTTCTTGTGCTTCTGTGAGCTCTCAGCCACGTGGATGCTTTCCGCTTCGTATCTTGGGCTGAAGATGTTTTATAGGTCTTATCCCATTACTGTCTTTGGTAATGTGGATCTGTCTTTCCTGAGCCAGAAGGCTTAAGACTGTCTTGTTTTAACGCTCCTGGCTCTTGTGAACTTCCTCAGTAAGGTGACTTCTGAGAGAAGGGGAAAAAAAATAGAAGGGGAAGAAAGTGTATGGGGATTATTTTTCAGAACATACCACCCCTTGAAAAAGCAGCTGTCCGCCAGTGCAGAACAATGTGCATTAACCTCAGATTATTCTGTGTTCATTTACCATGTTACATGTATGTGACAAGAAGCACAATTAAGCATGTCTGGTTTCGTTCACTGCACGAAGGAAAGAGCAGAGATAGGTGGAGAAGTCCAAACTTTTATTCATTTTCATGAAAGAAAACGTATAACCCACACTCCCGAGAGATGTTGCTGAGGGCTTGTTTGCTGTTTCTGGAGATGATATGCAAATTAACCAGTGATAATGCTTGAAGTGAGCAAGTACGTCTTATGTTTGTTGCAGCACAGGAGAGCTTGGCAGGTGAGAATGCCAGGAAGCATCCCTTTTTTCTCTTCATCAAAAGCCTGTCTCTTCCAGAAGGACAGTAGTTTGCATACGAAATGGATTGGTGCGTGCGGAAGGGGATGAGATCTGTTCCTCTTTTACATCTCTGTTCTTGGCTTGTTGTGAGTGGACAGAGTAGACAGGAGTGTGTACTTGGCATTTAATTAGAAAACTCGAAACATCAGCTGCTTTATAGATCACATTTTCGGTTAACATTTTGTGGTACATTACATGTAGTGGCACTTGCAAATAAAGCGAGGAAGAATTCATACTTCTGAAGCTCTTCTTTTTCCAGATGGGGAAAGCTCAACTAATCTAAACATAAAGAGTTTATGATTATTTAGTTCAAATACAGGCTATTGTCTAAACATCTAAAACCCCCAAACATTTGCTGCCAAGAGAAAGCTTTTTTCTTTGAAATTTGCTGGTTGAAAATGTCCTGTAAATAGTCTCTCATCTCTTGGTGATTCTCGTGATAGCAAAATGGAGACATACAGAAGGTGCGTGGTGGGGAAAATGTCTGAAACTGGAGATGAGATGGAAGGGATTACCCTTTTACAGGGGGTTGGGTGTGTGTGTCTCTGGGTCATGGTTTTATGCATGTGGACGCTTTCTTGTATTGCAGTCATAACTTGGGGCAGGGGGGAGTATGTCTATGTAACTGCCCTAATGAGTGTTTACCTCAGTGAAGATGCAAGAACATCTATGACCTGAAAAATAGTGTCATTCTTGCATCTTTGAAGTGCAAAAGATGCTGTTTACAATTAATATATACTTGTAACTTTTTGTGAGGGAGAGACAGATTCCTGGCAACAAATGCTTTTATTAATTTCAGTGGGTTTACTTTTCTTGCAGCCTTTGGGTTTGATTTGGTGGCTTTGTGACAGTGTTTGGTGGTTTATATTCATAAGCTGCTTAACTGGAGATGCATTCAGACAGCCTAAATTATCTTGAAGGTCCCTGAGCATTGTGTGGTAGAGGTGGTTTCTGTAAAGTTGTGACCTGTCTCTTTGCTGTCCTTGCTGGTTAGTGCTCACCAGGAGAGTTGTATTCCCATTTCCTCAAGTTGTATTCCTCTTCCTAAAGACTCCTGCCCCTTGATGGAGAACATACCCCTATAATAGGAACCCAGAATGCAGGATATTTTGGCAAGTTTGTTTGGTTTCTGTACCTCCAGGGCAAAGGAGGCGTTTCAGATTCATCCACTTGACTTAAAGGCTTAACAAGGAAAATTCTGTTTATTCCACAAGGTGAGGAGTTATGTGATTCGTTGCAAAGCTACAAAAAAACCAAAACAAATTGAGAAAACAACCTTGTGATACGCCTGACCTTCATCTCTATTTTCTTGCATCTGTATTTTTGGATTTCTTGCTGTTGTGTTTTGTCTGTGGAAACCCAGAAAATAGCTCACTTTCACTTCAGGCCTCAATACTCGGAAGCGTTTGCTCTTTCTGAAAAGAAAGCTTTTTTTGGTTTGTCCCTCCTTCAAGCATCCAGCTTTTGGATGTGACTGTGTGTTAAGTTTTCTTTCTGTTTTTTTTGGGTGTTTTTTTCCCCCTCTAATGTTGTGCTTTGAGATGCAGAATTAACATGGGATGTTTTCTGTCTCTTGGGAGCTTCTTTGCTATTTTTTGCGTATTTGGGCAAAACTGGATCATAGTAACAGACATCTACAATTCATATGACTAATGACATAGGCTGAACCAGTTTCAATGAAAATGCTCCTGGATGCGAATGTGTTGTGATGAAATATTTGCACCTGTAGCGTGATGTGTGTATGTGAAGCAAAGAACTTGTGTATGTCAATACTTACTAAATACACAGTAATAGTGTATTATGTGGAATACATAAAGAAAACTTGACGTCCTGAGCAGTGGATTATAGCTGCTGAGAGGACAGTTCCCCTTTTTTTTGCCTTTATCTGCATCAAAGCTTTGTGTTCCCCCCACCCCCAGCATTTCTGCAGCATTCGTGATACTTCCTGCACCTTGTGTCCCCAGCTGCGCATCAGTGGCTCTTGTGGGGCAAGGTAGAGGCTAGGGGATGTTTTTGTTCTTTATCTGGTGTCCCCCAAATCCACAGAGTAGCCTGTGGCCTCCCCCTGCTCTGCGCGTTGCTCTTTGCTCCGTTTTTGCTCTAGCTGCTCAGAACGCAAGTTCTGCGTTTCCAAACGGAGAGGCATCTCTTGTGTTCCTTCAGAGCACTGGAGGGAGGCAAATAAACTAATAGTTAATTTTGATGATCTAAAGGTTGCTAGATTTGATGCCAGAGGAGATAGTAATACAAACTAAAAATATATTCCTGGCGCTGTTGTACATTAATACAGGAATCCACAGTGAAGCAAGAGAAAGGTGTTCCGAAGAGACGGGGACCACTGAAAATGATGTGTTGGTTTTCTACCTCTTACCCCTCAAACAAATTAACCTTAACCATATTATTTCTGTGAATTCCTGGACCGTGATTACTGAAGAGCTGAATTCTGGTGGCTGTTGTAGTCTCTCTTGGTAACCTCTAAGGGAAGTCCAGGGAAACATAGCTTTTATTATTGGAAGTGCAAAGTGCCTGCTTATAATCGCTGATTGCCTGTAATTTATCTGCTTGGGCCAGTTTCAAACAGTTCTGGTGGCAATGTCTGAACTATTTCAGGATTTGTTAAATGTCCTCCAGGTGAAGTATACTGTAAAACTCAAATAATTGGGAAGATTGAGTGGTTTTGCTGCAACCCTTGTTTGCCAAACTCATCATCAGTCTGTTAGATGAGGAGCAACTGGAAATTGGGCCATCTAAATTGGATGGTTTGTGCAAATGAAAAGGATAAAGAACCAGATGGAGTGGGCAGATTGCATATTGGAAGCTCCCTGCGCATACCTGTGACTTTCACAGTATCGTAGCCCTTATACAGAGTCTCTGAAGTTTAAAATTGAGATGGAAGAAGTGTGTTTTAAAAATAAGTGCTATGTAACACCAATGCACTTTACACACAGAGAATGAAAAATTAATAAGAAAAAAGGAGACAATTAATAACTAGTAGGGTAACACTTTTGATCCAGACTACTTTGCGTCCCTCCTTGCCACCCTTGGATAGAGCTTAGCTCAGCTGCCGGGTGTCCAAGCACCCCTGTGCCCGCTGCCTTGTTGAGGGTATTTGTATAATGAAGTGACGTTGGCCATCTCTCTGTGCAGCACCATGTAAACTGGGGGCGGGAGGAACCAGAGCCGGTAGGCTGTGAACCAGAATACCAAAACAGGAAACAAACATATTTCCTAGACTCCAGTGAATTCTCTTTTGATGTTAATACTTCTAATAAAGACAGATGTATTAAAAATTAATTATTTTTGTTTGGAAACAGTTTTTAGTGCTAGAGGGCCTTTATTCTTGCAGTCAAATGCGTAACAAAATATAATGGCTGGAAGTCAAAATTGTTAAAGTTCAAATTGTAAACAAGCTGTAAACATTTTACTGAAGGTAATCAACCATTGCAATAAATTAGCAAGGGATGTTATAAATTTCCTGTCACTTTAAAAGTATTCATAACTAGAAATCTTTTTAAGACTTCTCATGCTTGAGCCACAGCCAGTTGGAGTTACTGTGGGCATTCCTTAGTTAAATAAAATTGCTTATGTTATGCATGATGGGAAGGATGTGTGGCATTAAAATGCAAGAGTCCTGGGAGTGGGTCCTGTACAAAATAAACATTTGCTTATTGGTGGGTTCAGGAAGGTACTTCACATGGGGCGCCAGGGAAGCGATAAAGTGAATAACGTATTGAATTGCAAACCGAGTCTTGATTTAGAGGGGAAGAAAAACATGCGGTTTGGATGATAATACATGTCACAAGTAGGGTTTTTACTTTTAAATGTTGATTAGTTGAGTGTTTTTTAAAATGGTGTTGCATACATGCTTAGGAGTAGATTATGAACAGCTTGTCGACATCAGTTTAGGATTTGTTTCATAATTTCACAGAAGGGATATGAAATGGAAGAATTTTGTTGACTAAGTAACCAAAGGCTATTCATCATACTCTTGAGATACATTATTACAAATACCTACCTAAAGTCATACAGTTATCAACTGCAAGTGGATTGTTCTTCTTATATGTTGACTCACTTAAAAAAAAATAAATGTAGAATTCATCTGAATCTTCAGTAGAAGAATTGGACTGTTTTGGTGTAACTAAGTCACAACTTGTAAGCTTACTGAAAAAACCCATGCAGAATGTTGTTTTCCTTGTGGAATTTAGGTTGCTATACCTCCAGTCTTGCGATGTTAATGTTCTAATGCAAAGCCACCACAATTCCGTGACATCTGTAGGTTGCCAATCATGAAATTTGTAACGGGAACTTACATGGTGGTTACCAATGAATATAAAAAAATAAAATAGAAGCCTGTTTTTACAATAATAACAAACGGAAAGAAAAGATTTTGGCCTGTTGTGGGTCATGCTACAAGCACTCAGCTCTGCGTGTCTCACTCTGAACCTACAGAATAAACTTTTTGAGGGGGAAAGTAGAGGAGTCATTTGGCCTAAAGGTCATCCTGTGGAAGGAAAAGTTTGAGGTGGTACATGGTTAGTGATTCTGGTGGAGGGCAGACAGGAGACCTGCATTTTTCTCTTAATGGCTATGAGTCTTAATTCCTTTTTCTCCGCCAAAGCAACATTCCAGACATAAAGCCTTTCAAGCAAGCCAAAGCCAGTGACTCCACTTACAGGCTCTTTTAGTTCAGACATTGGTTGCTGTTTTCTGGCAACCGGAGGCCTGAGAGAGAAGCTGGTGTGTGACCTGTTGTGGTGGCGGAAGATTGTGATAATTATCATTAGGAGAACACAGGATGAAATAGTTGTTTTCCTGCAGGAGGGAAGCTGAGTAATGTTCTTACAAGTACCAGTCTTGGTTAGTCACTCACCTGAGGCTTGTTGGGCTTCGTGGTCTTCATCTTAATTCACAATTGCAGTTTGCTACAGAAATCAAGCATGAAGGCCATGCAAATCACCACGATCAGATGTGGATGGGACTGGGTTAACTGGCTGGAGGTTGTGTCCCTGTGGTCACTGCTGCTGGCAGGGAAAGGACAATTCTCTCTAACTGAAGAGCGACCACAGAAGACAGCTGTGCCTCAGATGAAGATACTTGGTTCTTCTCCTTTGCCCACACTTTGTTTTTGTTTGAGTGTTACTTGGCTGTTTTCCCTTGGGTACTCGTGCATGAAGTACTGCCAGAACAGTGGAAAATGGATGGATTTGGCTGCCTTGTGACACCCTGTTCTGCAGCATTTCTCCCCGCTGGACAGTTGAATATATATTGAGTGTTACAGAGTGTGGCCAGGAAGGGCGATGGGATCCGTTTCTGGGAAGGGAGCCGGTCACACTGTTACAAATATGATTACCACCAATCTTTATGATGAAAATAAGCAAAGCCACATTTGCTGAGTATCCAGTCTTTCCTGCCAATTCTTTCTGAATCATCAACTTTTGAAAAGAGCAATAAAAATTGTGCAAAGATCTAACTTTCACAGATAATCATCTTCAAGTGTGACAGTTGTCAGCTCTATTCCCTTATCTTGGAGGCTAGATAGAAAAGTGTCTGAATTGTTGACTTTTCCACTGCTCTTGGAATGAGTCATGGCCAGAATTCAAAGCAAAATGGTTAGAAGCAGGGTATTTAGTTTTGTTAATCATTTTTGGGGGGAGTGATATTACTTTAGACAGTTTCCTGGCCTTTAGTGAGTAGGTTGCTCCTTGGGAAGGTGTAAGACCATCCTGTACCATGTAGTTGGACCCAGTTGTTGTTTCTTGGGTGTCAGATGTTTGAAGGATCAGCTCAACGTGATTCTTCACACACTCTTGTACCACTGTGAGAGGAAAACCTCTCATGTTTTCACTGCCTGTTGATTGGTGAAACCTGTTCTAAATGTAGACTCTTTCTCTTGATGTTCATTAATGAATCTTTCTGCAGTGGGCACCGTAATATTAAATAGCTGCTCAAAGGAAATCTGTATGTCCAAGTCTCTCTGCCTCTCTCCAAGGTTGTCATTGATTAAGATTTTATAAATGCTTTTGTGGCTGTCCCATGTATGTGTTACTTGTCAAATTAACACTAGGTACCTGCCTTGCTTTATTTTTATTTTTTTAAACTCTGAATTTGTATTGTGCTATCCATGAGCTGGATAGGAAGACAGGCAAAGTTCACTGTATCAAAGTTAAGTGTTTTTGGTGCACTTGGTTCTGCAGTTGCTGCTGTGGGGTAAATAGGAAGGGAGGCAGGAAAAGGGCAAAACTAAATATGCTTAGACAGGTGAGGTGCTGACTGTAGCTGTGGAATAATCATTGTTTGGGGAAGGGAAAGGGAATGGGATCTTGAGAAAGACTTGATTAAAACTCTACCTCTGTGTAAGGGGAAGATAGTTCTTTAAGAACCACTGGCTATTGATTAAGGTCAGTGGCTGTTGACTAACGAGAGCTGTGAATCCTTACTGCTTATGACTAGTTTGGAGAAATGATTTGTAAGAATCTAATGGGAAATAAATGAACACAGAAGTATCTTTGCAGATATTTGTTGTAGAGATTTGCATGTAAAGAAATGGAGTGGTGTGTTCACCTTCCAGCTCTATGTGCTGCCTAGGGAATGCCCGAATGGTAGTTCTGGCGTTATTACTTGAGCCTGAAAGTCATCTCGTGAATTCATAGCAACTTGAAACTGTGTGTGCTTCCAACTCAGATTGAGTAGTATTACTCTGACTTGTTTGTTTTTTTCACTCTGGATTTTTTTTCATAAATACAGGTTGCAGAATCCAGTAAATCCTCTTTTCTATTTACCCCCCCCTTTGTCCAACAAGATGATTCTACTGCCGCAAGCTTGCAATATTTGATCAGCACGTGGTATCAGACAGCAACATCGCATCCTTATCTCCATGGGTTTTGTGAGACAAGGAAAGAGTTACTAAGCTTTCGAGCAGACTGTCTGAATGCTTCTCTTGTCCTCCCTCATCGTGTCCACAGAGACTCCAAGCAGTACCACTGTATCCATCGGGCCAGGGCGGTAGTGGATTAGAACAAAGCTAGAGAGTTACATTTTCTTAATTGCTTCAGATGATTCAGCCTGGCACACAAATCACACTGGACAGTGATTTGGATGTTTCTAGAGCAGTAGGAGCCAAGTAATTTAGGTTTGCCCCAGAGGCTAAATCGATGTACAGATCAAGTCCAATTAAACTTTTTTTTCACACTCCAACTATTCATTTTTCTTGTTCTGACAGTTTTATTTACTGTGTGCCCAAGAGGTCTGCCACCGTGGACTGCTTTGGCATCCTGTCAGGAGCCTGAAGGCAGCACCTAGTTGACACGTGCTTTGTATAAAAGTGTGCATGGTTGGACCATTTGCCTTTGGATTTACTTAACTTAGAAGATGTTGCTGGTGTCCCTGTGCCCCTGAAAGCTGATGGGTAACAAACACTGTAGATCTGAACTTGAATTTTCAGGGAGAGGAGCTTCTGCACCTGGTGGGCCATAATGTGTTATGGATTCTGTTTGTGTTGCTTGATGTCCATCTGTTGCAAACCTAGGCAAGTTCCCTCTGAAATAAGACCTTTTTAATCATCTCAATCATTAAAAATCAAGAGGGTTCTTTATTTTCTGGTATTCATTTCAGTAGAAAAACTTGCTGCGTATTGGACACACATGGAATTCCAAATGTTTGAGCTTTTGTTGCTTGTTTATACTGGTATATATGGTTGAACTGTGTATAAAACTTTGCGGAAGGATTTCTTTATTTGTTTTGCACATCTAAAATTTCTCCCAGGGTGGAGATATTTACATGATACTGTGCATCAAACTTTGAGTCGTGTGCAACTATGTGCTTAAATGAGAGACACAAGAAAGTTCTCGTGGTGCAGAGGAAGACATTCTTGCTGGGGACAGGTGGAGAGACAAGTAGATCAACTTCTGCTTCTCTACAATTCTGAGCAAAGACTTCATTCTCCAGTGTTATGACCGTTAACCCATCTTCTTGTTCTTGATGTGTTTGTTGTTGGTGACTGTCCAGTAACCAAAGTGGAGAAAATGTGATCAGTAAAAAGAAATCTCAGCAGCAGACATCTCGCTTGAGAAGGGCAGGTAAGAAATGTAGCCTCATAGCAAGGCCGGAGTATTACACTTTCCAGTTTTACTATTTGTACTGTCTATGTCTGTACACATTTTCAGCTCATTTTTCTGTTTAGTTTGCACATTGACCTGTGCCAGAATAGTTCGTCAGGTCTTGTTCCCCCCCATGGCATGTCTGATGCGGACCCACTGAAAGTGGTTTTCCAAGCAGGTTGCAACATTGCAATGTTTTTTTTGGGTTTGTTTTTTTTTTTTTTTTTTGCTTAGCATTGATAAGTGCTGCTGCTGGATCTCTTAATTTCTAATGTTCTTTCATAGGATTTTGGGGGAAATTAAGTTTCTTTAAGTGAGGCAAAGTTTTAGGATTTTCTCTCAATTCTCACTAATGCAGAGCTTAGGTTGACCTGTTGTTCTTAAGTTAATTAAAATTCAGGGCCTGTGTTCAAGTGATGTGGAGAGCTTAGATGAGCCTTGTATTACACCCCTCCAAATGTGAGTGCGTGCTTCTGGGGATTAAAATGCTATATTAAAAGACTGATTAAAACATAAAATTAAATTGCATATCATAATTTTAGTTCCAAGTTTAGATTAATTGAAAGCTAAATTGCCTATAACACCTTCCACTTTTGATACTTCAGTGCCTTCCCATATGATCAGATGGAACTGCAAGGCTTAAACTCTTTCAACTGAACACGCTTGTATGTGAACAATGAGAATGAAATAGTGAAGTTTAGGTACCGGTTGCTTAGAATTGCAAGACACACTGGGTATGATAAATATCTTCTGTTTTGCACTACCATGGAAGTTACTTGAAAGACGAAAGAAGCATCATGAATGAAGAATTTGAAGGAATTCAGTAAAACTATGTGGGGAAAACTGTTTTGGAAAAGCTCGTGCTTGCTTTTAGAGAACCAGAATTCCTAAATTGCTATAATACGTCATTGTCTTTCCTACTGCTTACATCAAATGTCCTGTTCAAAGTTGTTCTTGGCTGTGCTCTGTTATGTTTGGGTGTCCTAATTTTAAAATTGCAAATCATGTAGATCAGATCATCGAGAGAGACTGTTAAACAGTTTTTAAGATTCTGAGTGATCTTGAAAATGAGCATTGAGGGATTCTACTGTATGTGCTGACAATGCAGATTTGTTGGGGGCTTGTGTGTGTGTGTAGATATATCAAAAGGTAGTGCATATGTGGCCAGAACTACACTTGAACACGTTCTGCTGACAGCTGCAGACTTTTCCTTTATTATTATTTATTTTGAGAGCTATTCTAGCTCATTAAAGACACTGGGTAAAACACTAATGAATCTAGAGCTTTGTGTCAGGTCGCTTTTACAGCGATGGGCTTTATGGATCATTGGCCCAGTTTGCAATGAATCGGTCTGTAGGGAGGAGGATCCTTGTGGCTCTTGTTTTGGAATCCCCAATTTGAAGATAATTAATCTGTTTATTGAAGTTTGTTCCTCTTATGCCATGATTTTCTCCTTTCTTAGACTATGTAGCTGGCAAGCTGTTCTTCAGATTTATCTCATGTGCTTAAAATCATCTGAGGAATAAAATTAAGTCATTTTTCCTTAAATGCTAAACTGTCCTTGAAGCCTGGGGCTTTGCAGTAGGCAGCTCCAAGTAGAAATGAATGAGGAGTTTTTTTCTGGTTCTGCTCTAGCTTTCAGCAAATCTTAATTTTCTTTCACTTCTGGTAGGAAATGGGGTGTATCCTACTGTGAGGTGGAAAAGAGTAGCAGAACCAGTGAAAATAGTTCTAAAAAGCATTTGAGGATCAATTCTTTTAAGCTACTCGAGTATTCCAAATACCGTGGGGTTTGGTTGTGTTTTTTTTTTTTTTTCCAAAAGCGAGTTTGCTCATATAAATGCTGGAATTCTGAAGTGTGCTAGCTTTCATTGTCCCTAGGGAATAAACTACTTCAGTATTGCAAAATTGTTGAGGCAGATTTATGCAGGGGACCTCAGACTGTCAGGAGGGGGGATTCAAAGCATCAGAAACTGCTGGCTTGTAGAAATGCTCATTCTCTTTCTTCTGTTTGTTTGTGTGATTGCAGTGAAACGATTCTACACTCCCCCC